>JBBGBA010000521.1:0-11350 GCA_038088335.1 Mesorhabditis sp. LJ9110
ACCGGCACCGCATGGTATAATCGCAAAATCAGCGATCCAGTCCAGACCGCGATCACTAAAACCATTTTATGGCTTGCCCATAACAACGGATATAGCTACAAGGTTTCACAAAAAAACCTCGCTCGGCATTTGGCCGTCTTCTATCCGATCGGGACCAAATTACTACCAGCAATGGGTACCTTTAAAACATATCAAAAATTTTCTAAAAAAACATTGTAAAAAGAAAAAACTTATGTTTTAAACATTTTGCCGCTTTCACGAGGATTTTGATGGATTGATGGACTTTTAATCAGTTTTTATTATCAAAATTGACAGAAACCGACCCAAAACTGACCTGTTTTGGAAAAAATTACTCAAAAAATCGCATGCTATGCGAAAACATAGCCAAAAATGAGCACCAGCGTTTTCCAAAAAGTAGTTTTTAGTGATATATTTTTTGTTTGATATTTTGTTAGTTCCGATGGTTTTATGCGTCCCCAACACTGGTAAAAATTTGGTGCCGATCGGATGGAAGACCGCCAAAGGCCGAGTGGGGTTTTTTGGGACACCCCTACACAGTTTGAAAAAAATAAATGCGGTGTCATAAATTATTGGTCTTCTGAAAATGCGCCGTTACGAAATTGCGGAATCTTCTATCCGATATAAGATCACAATCCGAATAAGATAATAATAGAAAATTATTTGTTCGAAAATATCGCTTACCGGAACTGTTTTTCGCAACCCGTGTTTTTTCCAAAATAAGCAAAAGAACAGCGCCAAAAACTTAATGTGCAAAAAATTGCGGCAAAATCCCGGGTTCGGAGGCGCAATTTTCGAAAAATTTACTAAGTAACGCCGCAGGTTACTTGAAAGTTTTTCGAAAAACTGAGGTCAATAGCACGAAAAATAGTCGTTAAAATGTGTAGGACGTCTGTGGCAAAATTTGGGCTAAAATTCGTCGAGATGCCGTTCGTGAGGAGGCCAATCCCCCGTATCCATCCGGAGGCCAGAAAAAAAGTGGACAAATCGCCATACCCCCGCCCTATTTGCCAGATGTGACCGTTGTCTTGCACCAATTGAAGAATTGCCATCGGACGGGCTAGACCTCGACAGGCTTTGCCCATGGCATACAAACCACTCTTTCTGGGGCGGGGGGGTAGGGGACGGAATTCTGGGTAGATTTTTGGCATGGAGGTTGAGGAGCACATTCGCCACAAACGCATTGTTTTTGTTGTCCGAAATTCCTCCATTTAACATTTTTTTATTTTTACTTTTAACATTTTTTATTTTTACTTTTAACATTTAAAAACAAAATAGTAAAAATCCTTAACAAAAGGGCGACGAGCCGTGGTTTCCAGGCCACAACTCGATGCCCATTTGGGATTTCGGGCTGGAATTTCGACCACTTATGTATTCGATGGTGGGGAGCACGTGCATCTTATTATCTCTACAAATTTTCAGCGGCTGTGGTTCTGAAACACGAAGGATCCAGATATAAGACCAAATATCTATATTCAGGAAAGGTGTGTTTGTGTCGATTCATCCATTTATCACAGTTTCTTTTGAGTATGCAAATAAAAGGTGTGCAAACTCATTGTCCCACGTTGTCATGAATAATAACCCAAAAAACGCAACCAATTGGCAACAGAAGATCATGATTCTCATGCAAAAGTGATAAATTACGAGAATTTGGATCGAATATTAACCGTCGAAATTCCACGACTAGCAATAACCGATGCTGACAGTGGTATAAATAGGATAAAGAACATTTTTTATCTATTTTTACAAGATGAAGATGAAACAAATCATTCTTTCGACGTTTGGCTTAATCGGTATTTCAATTCTCATTTTGTAGTCAAATTTTAGGGTTGGTGGGCTCTATTCAGGTCTGCCCGCAGGCGGCTTGCCCGGCTGGCGGGGCCTGGGGCGAGTGGAAAATAATTTCAAGCTGTACAGGAACCTGTGGAATGAATGGGCTTCGCGTCGAGATGCGCGAATGCGTATCGGAAAAGTTTGGGTGTCCGTGCGAGTAAGAAGTATTTCGAAGCCATTAAATTTAGCAGTTAATAACCAGAAATGAAACTCGTTCCCATCCTGCCCTGACGTCAACCCTGTAAATACTTTTTTAGCGGCCCCAAAAGTCGTACCGTCGCCTGCCCCGATTCACTTTGCACCTTCCCGCTCATCACGTGCGCAGACGGTCATGCCAAGGTAATTTATTTTCCTAAAAATTATTTCCGATTACTTTTAAATTTTTTACCTACTTCCTGTTTAGAAACTGAACCTAACGAGTAAAGCCTACACCTGTCAACCGATCATCCCTGTCGTCCCGGACGCGGCTAACCCGAGTTTCAGTTGCAGCCGTAACTATTCGAGAGTTTTGGAAACGTATTTATTATAGTGACCGAAACGATTGACTGCCCAAGAGTGCCGGCCGGCGGTAAGCACAAAAATAGATAAAAACGCCGATATTAAAGTGGTAATAGCAAAATCCCGACACCAAAACATTAGTTACATAAACCGTGGATTTCAATTCCGAGCCTTCGTGTGTCGGCATTCTGGTTGTCGAGCTTTTGAATTGACATTTTCTTGTAGAGCGAAAAACAACATAATTTTAAGGAATCTGGTCGGCATGGACAAACGTGGCAGGCACCACTTGCACGGAGACATGTGGAGGGAAAGGGACGATTCCGCAGATACGCACCTGTTTGACCTCGGTGGTTCAACCCTGCAGGTACTTTTGAACTGTGTACACCCATGATTACGCACAAACGTTTGAGCACGTCAATGGCTATCTATATTACCAGCCGCTGCAAACTGGACTCAACACCCTGTGCGCTCCCTCCCCTTCGCCGAAACGCGCGCAACCTGGCTCACTATGTCCCCACTCCTTTTACTAAGGAAAACTTTCAAAGTTAAATTTAATGATTTAAACGAAAACTTTTCTGCAATTTTTTATCAGTTTGGGGGCTTCTGGCCACGCTCTATCTGAATCCGAAGAGAGCTAAGCTCTAGCTCTTTTCCCCTTCGAGTTGAATTCGGGACCGGACAGACAGACGCGTCAAGAAAATTATTATAGTTGATGATTTTAGTGGCAACGCAACCAGAACGGCACGATGTCCGCCACAACCTTGCCCGGATGGGAGTTGTGCTGCCAACCAATCTAAGGTCAGAATTTTGCGAATTACCTCTCGTCGCTATCAAGGTGTTTACGGTGTTTAGGTGACGTTTACGATTTCTGGTCAAACCGTGGATCGATGTGGATATGAAGTTCCGGATCAGGGGACACCCTGCTTCCCGGCCGGCTGCAACATGGGTAAGTCATTCTTCACCGTTCAACAATCTCTTAGTTTTTTGTACTGTGTTTTTCGATAAAAAATGATTCTAGGCATCCAGTTGTCATGAAAATGGCCTTAAGACTATTACCCTCAACATCCCGGCTGATGCAAGCTTATAAATACAACCCCAAAAATGTCTTGCTTCAAGTTACCACGACGAAAACCTCGACGCCCACAACCACTACGAAACCTAGCCCGACTACAAAGAGCACCACCATCAGCACATCTACGACGACGACCACGGAACAAGTGGTAAATTGGGCTAACAAGGAGACGTTTTTGAGTGTCGTCGGGACTTTGGCATGGGACTAGCCTATCTTGTGCAGAATTTTACTCTGCTTCCGAATATGGTAACCGTTTTCGCGGAATAGCCATTTCTCGAAAGTTATGGACGATTTAAACCTCAAAATCGCCCAAAATCGGCTACTTCCGATAGTCATAAAAGGCTTCGGAATAGGTTTTAGACAAAACCAGATAGTGCATCTTGTTCAGCAAATAATTTCTGATTCTCTATAAAATGTACCATCTTAACCAAAATCATTGAAAAGTTGGAAAAATTTTACAAATTGGGAGGCCCATAATTTTACAAAAATTTTCAAAATTCCAACATTTTTGAGTTAGGTAGCTTATTTGATAGAGAATTTTTTCTGATCAGGATGCTTCGGTTTTGTCTAAACCATCAACGCTATGAATTCGAAAGTAGCCGGATGGCTGGTTTCAATCGCTGCTTCAAAACTATTCCGTATTCGAAACGTAAATTCTGCACAAACATTGAGTCCATGCGAAGTCCGACGACTAAAACCTCGCGTTGTAAGATAGATCGTCCTACAAAATAGCCGCTGCAACTGCATATTTTCTCAATATGCCCATGTTTAAAAAGCTGCTTTAGATGTGCGATGGCTGGTTCACTTCTGTTTACACGGGGAACTGCTGGAAGGTCTGCACAACAAAAAAACATGGTTACAACTCGTTTTTAGCTGCTCGACACTCAATATACGTTCGATGAGGCGAAGACCCAGTGCGAAAACATCGGCGCCATCTTGCCGAACCTCCATAATGGGATCGACGCTGATGAATTTGCCGGTATACAGTTTTTTTTCTTTAGTTTTACTGAAAGATTTTGCGAAATTTTGCACCTTTTTGAGCTGCATACCTGGCGTTTTTCAATCCCCTGACGCTAAGCGCTAAAAACGCCAAACTTTGAACCCGCTCTTCCATACTGCCTAAGCAAAAAGGTGCTTTAAGTTTGAAGTTCTGATTGCTGAGCATTTAAAAATTCTGGCCAAAAAAATCAGCAAGTGGCGCGTGCAAATCACTTGAACATATTTTGAAGGCTTCTTCCGCAGTTCGTTGACGCCACAACAATGGAGCCAACCTGACCAATACGCCTGGCTCGGAGCGACGAATGTCAGTTCAAAACAGTCTGACCTTGGAAGGCTAAATTTTTTTGTGTCCACGGAGTTGCGCCAATAAGAACCGGTCTATTTTGTGCAGAATCTTTCACTGATCAAAATTTACCTTTGAGAATCGGCGAAACGACCATGCAAATGTTTTAATCGGCGAAAAATTCTGCACACAACATGCCTGGTCCCATTTTGAAACTCCATGCACACCACAAAAATTTTCCTTGTTATTTCCAGCGGTGGATTTTAGACCGGCGCTGGTGAATACGGTTTTTCCTGGTTGAACGGCACGGCGATTCGTGAGTGGTACCACCAAGGAGGGGTGGGAGATGCTGTCGGGGAAGGAGACTGCGTGGCGGTCGGTGCCAAATGGAGTGTTTTTGGGAAACAGGCTCATTTTCAGAATGACCAGGAGTTGATTTGGGTGAAGTTGCCGTGCGACGTTCCTGGATGGACTTTCTGCCAACAAAGCTCATGGGGGTAGTGGTTACCACGGTGAGCAGGGCATAAAATTTAACGGCAGATACTTCTGGTCCAGCTGATACTTGCATCAAGAGTATTGTCTAGAAACCAACAAGAGTATGTTATACCTAGCCTATCTCTCTCTCTATCTCTCTCTTTTTCTCTTTTTCTCCCTCTTTCTCTCGCTCTGCCTCGCGCGCTCGCTTTCAAACAAAATGTCTCCCTTCTGCTGCTGAATTTATTCCCAAAACCACACATTTAATGCGGCAACAGACCTGGCGGAACTGTCGGCGCCGGAGGGTAGATTGGGGTTATTTGGACGGGAGGCGTGATGTACCTCGTGGTGATTTCATATACCAATCGCTCGAAGCAGCTTCTGCGGCCATCGTTTAGGCCGGCTTTCTCGGCAAATGCCTGAAAAATCATTTGGTCGGGTGGAATCGTTGACTAACTAGCCATTCTATCTGAATTTTTTGATTCAATCAGGGTTTTCAAGATATTTGTGGTGCTTATTTAAGATAAAGGGTCTGAGAAAGGCATCAGGGCTTAGAGAATGGTAAAAAAAAAAATAATTTCATATCGTTGTATGCACCAACCTGAGCAATGAGACCACTGACTGCCGTCAGCTTCGCTTCCGCTGGATTCGGGCAGCTCTCCGAGCTCCCGTCGATATAAGCGCTATAGACGGCGCTACCCATCCTAAACACCTCGATAAGTTAGATGCCTTACGTTCATGAATTGAATGAACAAGTTTTAACTATAAAAAGCTTCTAAAAACGCTTACGCGCAGGGAATCTCGGGCCAGCGTTCCAAAAGTTGAGGCGCCGCCAGGGCCGCCCCCTTCTGGAAGCAGTCAAGAATTTTGGCATCTAAAAAACATAGATATATCGTGTTTAGTATAATGCTTACACTGCGGTAGTACCGAGGGGCCATCGCATAGATATGGGGCAATTCGAGCTTCCGTTGCGCTGCGGCGTTCTCCTCTAAAATTGGACCCTATGCTGCGTACCTGGTTTAAACGGCTTATTTTCAAAATGTCGAAATTCATAATGTCGAAATATCATAATGCCGAAATGTCATAATGTCGAGATTCAGAATGTCGAAATTTACATAAGCTAGTATTCCCGGTAAAACGCCCAAATCTTAGGCAGAAAAAATTTCGACACTCTGAATTTCGACATTATGAATTTCGACATTATGATAGCAAATGAGAAATCCGAGTACAAACCGGCAAATGGCTTTGGCATCGAAGAACATCAGATGCGGCTAGAAAAGGAGGTTTTTTGGGTGAATTTGGTTCTTTCGCATTTCCGGGGGAGATAATTTTTTTTGTATAAGTCTAGACATGCTAAGAAATTTAATTTAAATTTTGAATTTAAAAATTTTTGAATTTTTAATAGTGTTTTTAATAATATATAACTATATTTTGATTAGAAAAACTAGCTAAAACTTTAAAAAAAGACGAAATTGTGGTAAAGCCTTGGCCATTTTTGTCGGAAAAATCGATATTTCTGCTATTTTATTTTTAATACTAATTGTAAAGTTCTCTTGTTTAGGAAACGTAAAAACCATTTAGAAACACTTCGAATATTTATATGTGAAAAATTAGGTCCTAAGAAAACGACGGCGTCGAGGCTGGATGTCAAGTTATCAAGGCCATATTGCTTTAAAATGACGTACCACAAAGTACATGGGAGGGTCCTCTACTTCAGGAAATTGTGGTTGCTCGGTGGTCGGAGCGGCTGTAATGAAGATTAATACTGGGTGTCCCAAAAAAAAGCACCCCCTCTAGCGGTCCGGGGGAAGCTCAGATCGGGATAATTTTTATACCATTCGAAAGCTCTCAGGCGAGAAAACAAGCGGGATTTTTTGATGAGATTTATTTTTATACGCTGGATATTCAACGTTTTTCAAAAAAACAGGTAGATTTTCAATAGGAATTTCGCGATTAGCATGCATATCTCGCGTAAATCTGCCGTTTTCATGGTTTTTGGACGTAAAATTTGCTAATAAAAATAGATAATAAAGAAAATGAACCCTCCTTCTTTTCTCGCCTTTTCAAGAGCTTTCGATAGATACCTAAACGATAAAAATCGGACACGACTGCGCGCCGCTAGAGGGGGGTGCTTTTTTTTGGGACACCCTGTATACTGTATTCGCTACATCATTATCATCATTACATACTATCTTTCTCCGCTCTTTGTTTGTAACGGTTCCGGGCGTCAGTTTTAAAGCTTTGAAGTGGTAAAACAAAAAATACATACCAACAGTAGCTCCAGCCAAGAAGACAAGTACCCAGAGCAGCTTCATGTCTTTAAAATACCGTAGTATGGATATTAATTAACTATCAAACGCCGGGAAAAACACTTTAAGAGGACTGATACCTGCCAGCGATGCTGTCAATGTTATATACGGCATGGAAGTGTTGAAATTGAGCTGTTTGAAAAGCTCTCAAGATTAATCAGCACGTCGTCAATTCCATTGAAGGCATAGAAAATTTAATGGTTATCAATACCTTCCATTGTCAATTTGTGGCCGTCTTTACATTTGACATTTTCCAGTCATCTCTTCCGGAAACGATGGCACGCTTTGAACTTCTTGCTCACGCCGGGTTTTATCGGTAAAATTCGCCAAGCTAGACGGGTAACTTTAGAGCAACTCGATTTACAAAGTCTCGAATGACCGAGCGAATGACGGAATCACGGATGATTAGAATGTTGAATGTTCAGAACGTCGTACGAATCTCGAATGTCAAAATCTCACCCAAATCAAACTTTTAAAATTCCAAAAATAGCGCGGCTCGACGAAATCAACTATGCTCGTCCAGGAGACGTCAAAAATGGTCGTCACGTCACAAAGGTAGATAAAGTGGCCACAAATTCTAAACTCCTTTCTCCGCCATAATTTTTAGATTTTTTTTTGCGCGATTCATCCCCCGAAATTACAATAAACACCAGAAGTTTATTTGAACCGGTCATCTGATTCCGCTAGTTAATCAGAAAGTCTTTCTTTCTACCTTTTTATAGCTTTAGTGTAGCTGGTTTTGGGTTAAAAGGATAATGAGCTATTCGGGATCTTAAAAAGCTTTTTTGCTTTGACGCTGGCTTTCATTTATCTTTCTTTCTTGCCATTTATCAAAATCATTTGATAACTGATATCTCATGTCATTGGCTGTTTTTTTCTAATAAAAAGGAGAATAAATTGCAAATTGGCAGGGGCTTTGATAAAGCGCTCTTAAAGGCTTAAGAAATAAAAAATAGCACCTTAAATACAAATAGGTTATGCCGGATATGTTAATTTATTTCGACGATTTTCAGCGTATCGACTGATTTCGAAGTCCTGATGCGAGGTTTGACGGTAATTCCACATGTTTGCCTTGTTACGGTCGCCTAATACCCTGGCTGAGGCGAGGTGGACTCAAAAAAGGGGTCATTGCCCTAGGGCAGAGCTAAAGATGAACAGCAATGCGCACCGCCCATCTGCCTAATGTCCATCTGGATCGATACCAATGCAAGGGTCAACCACCACCTCATAACTCTTGCATACTAAGCTTCCAAACCTTAAAAAATCATTTGTGCATTGCATTAAACTTTGTTTTTAATTTGATTTTATTGAATCCCAGTTATTCGTCAATTTAGTGATGACCATCTACACGGCGAGCACCGGAAACCGCAAAGAACCCGCTTTCGATAGGGGTAGCAAGGTAAGAAATTGTTTAAAAACGAATTCTGCAAGCTTAGCTGGATTTTATTTTTTATCTTGTAGTTATCTGGATAGTTTCAAGCATTCAATAACTCTAGAACTTGACAATTTTCTATAAAGGTTGCCCAAAATATCGAGTTTCCTGCCATAATGACCAAATCTCAAAAAATTTCAAATGTATCGAAACCTTCCCCATTTTTTCAGGAGTTTCCCGCTTAAAATTGAATCTGAATTCGTTGAATATTTCAACAAAGAAACATTCAAAGTACTTACTTTGACGTTACCATCCATTTCCAGGCCACTTTTTCAGCGACTAGTTCCTCTAAAAATCATCTCAACCTTCTATTTGGTCTGCGGAAGCTTGTTGATACTCCTTCATCCCTTCAACAGAAATGACTGCGAAATGGAGGGTCATAGGAGCATGATTTTGGTAAAAAACATTGTTTTCAATTTTTAATATCCCTTTTATAGATGGCCATGGTCATCCCGGGGGCATTCAGTGGCATGGCGGTAATAACCAAGAAGCCGATCTACGTGTTGTTGTACGTTTGCACAATCGTGAGTTCGATGTTTTTGAATTGGAAATTTTTGGTCTTTAGAACCCGCTGATGCTCGCGTTCCGCTACATGTCGACGAAGCTAGCTTTCCTCGAGGAGTAAGTTATAATGAGCAAAAAATTTTTATGATTTTATCGAAATTTCGTAGGCTCGAAATTTTGATATGCCATCATTGGCATAGTCTTTTTCTGGCGTCTGGCGCGCTATGAAAGTTCGATATTGTGAAGATGATGAGTCCTACGTTTCAATAAAATTAGCACAGTTAAAAATAAATACCGATAGAGACAGTTTTTTGTTTCCACAGCTAAACCCATGTTGCACTTCAGCAAATTATTTTTTTAGCAAAGAGCCAACTGAATCCGATGGCTGTTTCTATGGCTGGCTATGTAATGGCAATGGAGAATTCAACGATCTCGGCCTGTTCGTCTACAGCCTGCACGTCCTGATCCCAGGCTTCGAAGTCTGCTTCTACAACTGGGCCGGCAAGGTGGCGTACGACTATCTATGGTACGTACAAAAACTATGTTTTTCATGAATTTGCCAAAAACAATGAATTTAGAAACCCAGAGCCAATTGATAACTTCCGAGTTTTAGTGAACGCCAGTCCGACCTGAAGCCGATGAAATCGGCCACGAAACAACAGCCAAAATCCCAAATTCCTCCCCTCTACGTCGAGCCGGCCTGGGTGCCGCAGCGAAAATTTCTGGAGAAGATGAGCGAAGTATAGCCCGATGAAAAACTTTCTAAGAAAACTATCCCAATCGGCAACTTTTTAACGTTTTCCTCACCTTCGACAATTTCTCGATAATAGCTGATACCATTGTTGGGTCAGAAAGCCCTGTTGCACTGAAACTACGAAATGACCGACCGCCAGAATGCTGGGTGAGAAAAACAGTTGTTTTATTTTCGATACCGTTAAATTAAATTTTAAAAAAAGTAGGAAACTTTGAAGAGGCAATTAATGGAACTTTTAATGAATTAGCGGGCTATGAAGGGTATCAAAATGAAGCTCTTGGAATGCGCTATCAAACCAGTGGTAAAGAATTTAGAACGGTTTAACTAGCTGTAAAAAGGAACGGTCGGAAAATCAGCACTTTTTGCCGAAATAATTCAAGATATAATTTCTTTACCATTCGATCTTTCTGATATTTTGCATTTACCAATAGATAGTTAACTACCAACTTTTCGCATTAAGATTTTCAAAATCCCGATCAAAAAAATTGTTGGCACTTTGCCAAGTCGGCGAAATTTGTGAGTTCTACGCTCCTATAGTTAAATTTATAATATGGATATCTTTGGCAAACTGGATTACATCTAACAAATACAAAAAGTGACGGCGGCCATGTGCTTTCTATGGTTAACTCGAAATCGCCCCTTCTGGAAAAGCCGTCTCGAGCCCTATTGACGGCTAGTTAATCCGAATGACAATCTTTACCACTAATTTAGTAGCGCATTCCGAGAGCTTGATTTTGATATCCTACATGCGCCCCTAGCGCATTAAAAGTTCCATTAATTCCCTCTTCAAAGTTTTCTACTTTTTCAAAAATGTTCAAAATTCTTAACGAGTAGTAGGTCGTCAAAAATCATAAAAAACAACTTGTGTTTATTCTTCATACCCAGCATATTTAAGCATTCTGGCAAGGTAACCATGGTCCGATTCTTTCCGTTCGGAAATTTCAGCAAACGGGCTTTTTTTTGGCCCCCCGATAACAGCTGCAAAAAATTTTTTTGGGGCCCTTTTTTTTACCCCAGCCGGTGTTTATTTCTTTTTTTTTTTCATTTTTAGGCTCAAAATGACTCATAGTATATTTTTTTTACCTCTACAAATAGCGTTGATAAAACCGACAAAATCAGCGAAAATCCGAAAACTTTTGGCCCTTTGGCTGTGGGGGGGAAAGAAAAAAACAAT
>JBBGBA010000540.1:0-5000 GCA_038088335.1 Mesorhabditis sp. LJ9110
GATTTCGCCCAGTGCTCTGAATGTTAAATCGTGTAATCGAGTAAGCGGGTAAACGCGGGAGTAACTATGACTCTCTTAAGGAGCCAAATGCCTCGTCATCTAATTAGTGAGCGCATGAATGGATTAACAGATTCCCACTGTCCCAACTACTATTCAGCGAAACCACAGCCAAGGGAACGGCTTGGCAAAATATAGCGGGAAAGAAGACCCTGTTGAGCTTGACTCTAGTTTGATTTGTGAAGAATCATGAGAGGTGAGCATAGGTGGAGACTTCGTCGCAAATGAATACCACCACTTTCATCGATTCTTTACTTATTCGGTTACGGAGAATTGGGCCTGCTCTTCTTCTTAGTATGCATGGTTACTGGTGACTTTGTGACTCTGCCGAAGACAGTGTCAAGCGGGGAGTTTGACTGGGGCGGTACATCTATCAAATCGTAACGCAGGTGTCTAAGGTGCGCTCAGAGAGGACGGAAACCTCGTAGAGCAAAAGGGCAAAAGCTCGCTTGATCTTTGACTTTCAGTACGAGTGCGACCCGAAAGCGTGGCCTATCGATCCTTTAAACCAGATGGTTTCGGTAAGGTGTCAAAAGTTACACAGGGATAACTGGTTGTGCAGCCAAGCGTCCAAGGACGTTGCTTTTGATCCTTCGATGTCGGCTCTTCCTATCATTCGAAGCAGAATTCGCTGCGTGGATTGTTCACCACCAATAGGAACGTGAGCTGGGTTTAGACGTCGGAGACAGGTTATTTTTACCCTACTGTAGACTTCATTGTTATAGTAATCCACCTAGTGAGAACAGGTGGTTCTAACATTTGGTTCATGGACTTGGTCGAACGACCAATGGTCCGAAGTTCATTAGGGGATTGACTGAACGCCTCTAAGTCAGAACTCCACCTAGTCAAGGCAGCAATAACTTTGCTTTCCGATGTCGGAGGCATCTCTATCTCGTGGTAACGCGAGAGATTATGCCCATTATATGGCTCTTCCGTTGAAGGGAATCTTCAACGGCTGCCAAAGCCAGACCATTCTGGTTCAATGTCGGGGCGCAAAATCACTTGCATACGACTTGTATACTGGTCAAGGTGTTGTATCCAGTAGAGCAGTCACTATATACGCGATCTGTTGAGACTATCCTTTGATTGGGTGCTTTGTTTACCTGATACCCAGTAACCTTTTCAATTCTTACTTCCGCTCTCGTTTTATCCATGTTCCCAGTAACCTTTTTAGATAACTGAATGTTTTGCATAGATGAATGTAAACTTGGTCAGTATGTTACAGAGATAGAAACACTCACAAACTTTGTTGGCTTGAACGTAGGGTGAAGGAGGAATTTCTGATGGAAATTCTCTTAATGTCAATCTATGCTGCAATTGTTTTATAGTTGTTGTTTGATTTCACGGGTGTTGTCTATATCACATTTCGATTACGAATTTGTTATTAGAGGAACTATGTGAAAAAAAGTGCTACAACTTTTCTAAGTTGGTTTCATCAGTATGAATATATTCTTATATTCGTATCTGATTGATTCTGTCAGCTGTATGCTCAAGTAAAAGATTAAGCCATGCATGTATAAAGTTCAACTTTAAGTGAAACTGCGTACGGCTCATTAGAGCAGATATTATTTTCTTCGAAATTCGATAGGATAACTGCGGTAATTCTGGAGCTAATACATGCGACCAATCCGACTTCGGAAGGATGCGATATTAGTACAAACCAATCGTCTTGACGTTGTTTGTTGACTCTGAATATCGTAGCCAATCGACGGTCTATCCGTCGATGATCGAAAAAGTGTCTGCCCTATCAACCAGATGGTAGTCTATTAGACTACCATGGTTATCACGGGTAACGGAGAATAAGGGTTCGACTCCGGAGAGGGAGCCTGAGAAACGGCTACCACATCCAAGGAAGGCAGCAGGGCGTAACTATCCACTACTTCAGTGAGATAGTAACTAAAATAAAAAGACCAATCCTTTGGATCGGTTATTTCAATGAGCTGAGCTTAAATATCACGAGGACCCATGGAGGGCAAGTCTGGTGCCAGCAGCCGCGGTAATTCCAGCTCCAATAGCGTATATTAAAGTTGCTGCAGTTAAAAAGCTCGTAGTTGGATCTGAGACACGTACTTTGGTTGGCTCTGCGTTAATCATTGTTGTGTCTATTTTGCTGGTTTTCTGCAGTTGGTTTCACCTCTGTAGTGGCTGCGAGTTTACTTTGAATAAATCAAAGCGCTCAAAGCAGGCGATTGCTTGTATGTGCTATCATGGAATAATAAAGAGGACTTCGGTTCTATTTATTGGTTTAAGAATCGAATTAATGATTAAGAAGACAAATCGGGCATTCGTATCCCTGCGCGAGAGGTGAAATTCGTGGACCGCAGGGGACGTCCAAAAGCGAAAGATTTGCCAAGAATGTCTTCATTAATCAAGAACGAAAGTCAGAGGTTCGAAGACGATCAGATACCGCCCAGTTCTGACCGTAAACTATGCCATCTAGCGATCCGATGGGGTATTCATGTCTCGTCGGGAGCTTCCGAAACGAAAGTCTTTCGGTTCCGGGGGTAGTATGGTTGCAAAGCTGAAACTTAAAGAAATTGACGGAAGGGCACCACCAGGAGTGAGCCTGCGGCAATTTGACTCAACACGGAAAACTCACCGGCCCGGAACCGTTAGGATTGACAGATTGAAAGCTCTTTCTCGATTTGGTGGTTGGTGGTGCATGGCCGTTCTTAGTTGGTGGAGCGATTTGTCTGGTTTATTCCGATAACGAGCGAGACTCTAGCCTACTAAATAGTTACTAGATTTTAAGTCTAGATAACTTGAGGGATAAGCGGTGTTTAACCGCACGAGATTGAGCGATAACAGGTCTGATGCCCTTAGATGTCCGGGGCTGCGCGCTAACTGGAAGATTCAGCTGGTCCTCCATTGCGAAAGGCATTGGTAAACCGTTGAAACTCTTCCTGACCGGATAGGAATTGTAATTTCCTTGAACGAGGAATTCTAGAGTGTGAGTCATCAGCTCACGCTGATTACGTCCCTGCCCTTTGTACACACCGCCCGTCGCTGTCCGGGACTGAGCTGTTTCGAGAAAAGTGAGGACTGCTAGCGAGGCTTCGGCTTTGTTTGATGGAAATCACTTTAATCGCAATGGCTTGAACCGGGCAAAAGTCGAACAAGGTACCTGTAGGTGAACCTGCAGGTGGATCATCGCTGAACCTTCATGGTCTGCTGATCAACTAAGTCTAGTGGCATGGAAAGATAATGTATATTATCTTTACTTGACTTTTCTTCAAAAAGCTCAATTAAGGTACTCGATTATCTATGCTATCATGTGAGCGCATGTTAAGTATGATAAAGCATTCCACTCGTGGAAAGCTTAGAGTTCAAAGTGGACGCCTGGATCCCGCCTTGCTGGTGTAGTCCTGATATAGGATTAGCCTTAATACTCGAAAGAGTGGCACTGTATATGTTGTTGTTTGTGAGTATCAGTTTGTTAAACTAATAAAACTAGCTCTAGCGATGGATCGGTTGATTGCGTATCGATGAAAACGCAGCAAAATGCGATATTTACCATGAATTGCAGACGCTTTGAGTGGTGAAATTTTGAACGCACAGCACCGTTAGATTTCTCTTAACGGTACGCCTGGTTCAGGGTTAACTTATAACTTTCAGAATATTCTGTTCTGTAGAATCGGATAGCTAGATTTTTGTCTACCTGTCTCAGCTAAGATATTTGTATCATTTGGCAATTTTAATTGTCATTCCAGTATTTTAACAATTGTTGTTATCATCTTACTTTTGTAAATAATTAGTATGATGGTAGTCTAGTTTGCAACAGTTATTTAAATACACTTGTATAACCTGAACTCAGACGTGATTACCCGCTGAACTTAAGCATATCATTGAGCGGAGGAAAAGAAACTAAAAAGGATTTCCAAAGTAACGGCGAGTGAAATGGAAAGAGCCCAGCGCAAAATTGCTCAGTTTCACTGCTGCAAAATGTTGCGTATAGGAGTTATTGTCTGCTCATTCAGTATATTCGAAGTCTCTTTGATAGAGCCATAGTCCTCAGAGGGTGCAAGACCTGTACGAATAGTTGAATGGGTGGTTTGATAGCTCTTTGAGTCGGGTTGCTTGAAAGTGCAGCCTAAAGTGGGTGATAAACTTCATCTAAGGCTAAATATAGACGCGAATTGCGATAGCAAACAAGTACCGAGAGGGAAAGTTGCAAAGAACTTTGAAGAGAGAGTTCAAGAGAACGTGAAATCGTTAGAGTGGAAGCGGAGAGAGCCAACGTAACGGAGTAGCTATGTCTTTTGTACGGTCACTTAACTGTGATTACAGTAGGCGGTTGCTACTTATGTTGTGCTGGTAGCGTTGATGATGTCAGCTGAACTGTTTGTTGTTGCCCACATTAGTGGTGTCTTACATGCGGATAGGTTGATTGTTATTAATGTTTAACTCTGCTTGCAGAGTGCCAGTGTGAGTTGGTCACCTTTCCGACCGTCTTGAAACACGGACCGAGGAGTGTAACTTGTGCGCGAGTCAGAGGTGCTAAACTCTACGGCGTAATGAAAGTAAAGGCCGGTTAACCGGTTGACATAGGATTCGTTATTTTGACGACGCACTATGGCCCTGTCTTGACTGCTTGCAGTTGGGCAGCGGAAGAGCGTACAGGTTGCGACCCGAAAGATGGTGAACTATGCCTGAGCAGGACGAAGCCAGAGGAAACTCTGGTGGAAGTCCGTATCGGTTCTGACGTGCAAATCGATCGATAGACTTGGGTATAGGGGCGAAAGACTAATCGAACCATCTAGTAGCTGGATCCTTCCGAAGTTTCCCTCAGGATAGCTGGAGCTTTTCGCTGTTATATCCGGTAAAGCGAATGATTAGAGGAATGGGTCGAAACGACCTCGACCTATTCTCAAACTTTCAATGGGTATGATGTCTCGGTTTCTTTATTGAACTGTTGACATGAAAGCGAGCTCCAAGTGGGCCAT
>JBBGBA010000540.1:10000-11400 GCA_038088335.1 Mesorhabditis sp. LJ9110
CAACAGTTATTTAAATCACTTGTATAACCTGAACTCAGACGTGATTACCTGAACTTAAGCATATCATTGAGCGGAGGAAAAGAAACTAAAAAGGATTTCCCAAAGTAACGGCGAGTGAAATGGAAGAGCCCGCGCAAAATTGCTCAGTTTCACTCTGCAAAATGTTGCGTATGGAGTTATTGTCTGCTCATTCAGTATATCTGAAGTCTTTGATAGGAGCCATAGTCCTCAGAGGGGCAGACCTGTACGAATAGTTGAATGGGTGGTTTGATAGCTCTTTTGATGTTCTGAAAGTGCAGCCAAAGTTGGGATAAACTCATCTAAGGTAAATAGACGCGAGAAAAAACGTGAGGGAAAGTTGCAAAGATTGAAGAGAGAGTTCAAGAGAACGGAAATCGTTAGAGGGAAGCGGAGAGAGCCAACGTAACGGGTAGCATGTCTTTTGACGGTCACTTAACTGTGATTACAGTAGGCGGTTGCTACTATGTTGTGCTGGTAGTTGATGATGTCAGCTGAACTGTTTGTTGTTGCCCACATTATGGTGTCTTACATGCGGATAGGTTGATTGTTATTAATGTTAACTTGCTTGCAGAGTGCCAGTGTGAAAGTTGGTCACCTTTCCGCCCGTCTTGAAACACGGACCGAGGAGTTAACTTGCGCGAGTCAGAAGGCTAAACTCTACGGCGTAATGAAAGTAAAGGCGTTAACCGGTTGACATAGGATCGTTATTTTGACGACGCACTATGGCCCTGTCTTGACTGCTGCAGTTGGGCAGCGGAAGAGCGTAAGGTTGCGACCCGAAAGATGGTAACTCATACTTGAGCAGGACGAAGCCAGGAAATCTGGTGGAAGTCCGTATCGTTCTGACGCAAATCGATCGATAGACTTGAGATAGGGGCGAAGACTAATCGAACCATCTAGTAGCTGGTTCCTCCGAAGCCCCAGGATAGCTGGAGCTTTTTCGCCGTTATATCCGGTAAAGCGAATGATTAAGAATTGGTCGAAACGACCTCGACCTATTCTCAAACTTTCAATGGGTGATGTCTCGGTTTCTTTTTGAACTGTTGACATGAAAGCAGCCTCCAAGTGGGCCATTTTGAAGCAGAACTGGCGCTGTGGGATGAACCAAACGTCTGGTTAAGGTGCCCAACTTTCGCCCATGAGACCCATAAAAGGGTTGGTTGATATAGACAGCAGGACGGTGGCATGGGTGGTACCCGCTAAGGAGTGTGTAACAACTCACCTGCCGAATCAACTAGCCCTGAAAATGGATGGGAGGGGCTATACCGACCGTTCTGAAGGTTGGGTACAACGCCGCCAAGTAGGAGGGTCGGGTGGTGTTTAAGGCTTGGAAGCCCAGCTGGAGCTTCCACAGTGCAGATCTCGGTGGGAGTTTGGAT
>JBBGBA010000515.1:0-10176 GCA_038088335.1 Mesorhabditis sp. LJ9110
CCGACGCCGGCCTCGACCCACGCCCGGGGAAGATGTCCGGGGGGGCGGGATCTGGGCTGGCCCTTTGGGGGTGTTTCGCCGCACCACGCGGCATCGACATCACGAAGTCGTTAAAAAAGGGGGCCGCGGGCCCCGGGTGCTCGACACCGACGTTTTCGGACGACCGACCGTCGGGGGGGCCGATGATCGCGGGGGTTCGGGATGCCGCGGGGGGGGGGGGTTGCCCGCCCCCAGGGTGATGGTGTTGAGCTTCCCTTTTGGGCCGGTGAGCCCCCGCGGTCACCAGCGACGAAGGGGCCGCTGTTGCGGGGTCGTATCCGGTCCCCCGGGGGCCGCCTTGGGGGTGGCGAGCGCGATGATGTCGTGGCGGCCTGCCCCCCGGGGAGGCCCCGAGCGCCCCTGCCGTTCTCCGGCAGCGGGATCATAGGGGGAACGCCGATCGCGGCCCCCCCCGACGCCACCGCAGAGGCGAGGCCGGCCAGCGAGTCCTCGATCGCCAGGTTTTCCCCACCGGGACGCCGAGCAGTTGGGGGCACGCAGGTACGGCCCGGATGCGGCGGGGGGTGCCTTTCCGCTGACGATCACGTCGAAGGGTCGAACGGGTTTTTGCGAAACGACCTGCCCGCCATCCGCCGCAGGGCCCCATCGTGACGAGGGGGTCGGGATGCCCCCTCCGGCTGGCGAGTACCCCCCTTCCCCCGGCCGCCGGGGGATGCCTTCGTCGTTCAGCTTCTGGGGGACGCGGGGGAAAACCCACTGAACGATCTCGTCCGGCTCCCAGTCGACGGGGGACTTAGCACCCCGGGGCCGGTACCAGGGCCCCCTGTCCCCCCGGCTCAGGCAGTCCCTGGGCCCCCTCCCCCCAAGGGGAGCCAGAGCTCGACCTCCGAAGCCATAAATCTTCCCCGTGTCGAGGGGGGTGCCGTCCATCCCCCCGAAAACGGCGGCAGGGGGGGCGGAGGTTCCCCAGTGAGCCACGGCCCAAAAAGCCTACCGGGGGGTGCGGGCCTATCCTGGATGGATGGCGTCCGGACGGATGCCGGGAGAGGCCGGGGCCACCCCTTGAAGGGGGAAAAGAACCCCCGGCGGCCGCATCCTTGTCGTGGCTTTCCCCGAAGGCTGGAACGAGGGGGGCGGGCGGCAAGCGGCGCCGACCCCCCTTTGCAGGACGTGCCGAGTCGGCCGGTCCCCGGGGTCCCCCCCCGAACTGTTTTTTCCCCAGTTAAACCCCCCCGGGGCCGCCCCCGACGACGACGGGCCCCCCCCTGATTGGCCCCCCCCGCCGTGTCGGCCCGGCTTTCCAAACCGCGCACGAGGGGGACGCCCCCGACCTGCGGGTCAGCGGAGACAACGTCGGGAATTTTCTACCTGCCCTGGGCCCCCGCCCCCTCCCCGGGAAGAGCTTCCCCCCCGAGATCCTCGACGGGCCCTTGCCGCCGACATCGGCGGGATCGTTTCCCCCTCGGCGCGATTTTTCGCCGACGTGCCGCACACCCGGCCGTCTCGATCTTCGCGTCGAGCGAGAACGCGGCGGTGCGCCCGAGCTCGGCACCGGCGCTCCACCACGGGAAAAGGGCCCCGGCATCCTGAGCGCCATCTCCGGGGCGGGGGGGGTCGGCCCCCCGACGGTCTGGATCTGGGCGTCGGTGCCCCATGGGGGCCAACGCGCCGAGTCCCGGCGATGCCCCCCCCTCATCAAAAATTTTCGGGGGGCCTGTCGACGTCACGCCCCCCCGCGGCCCCGCAAGGGGGGTCGGCCGGGGCCCCGGGATCGACCCCCCTTCGCGGCCGACGACGAAGAGATGGCGGCATAAAATCCAAAAACTGGAGCAGGCACGGGACACCGTCGACTCGCCCGAGGGAGCGGGGGGATCGCGCAGGGTTCGGGGGTACCTTTTCCTCGTCGCGGTGACGGACGAGACGGTCAGGGGGCGGTCGCCCGCCCGGACCCAAAACCCTGGCGGCCCCCCCCGGCAGAGCGCGACGGCCGTCAGGGCGAGAAGGGGGAGGGGGGCGACGCCGAAAAAAGGGGCGTCGCGGCGGGGGGGAGGCGGCAAACGGGGCCCGGGCCGCGTGGCGACCCCGTCGACGGCCCGGGGGGCCCAGGGGTGTCAAAAAGGCGTTCCCAGCGCGGGGCATCCGCTCGACGACCGATTACTGCCGACGCCTCACTCGCCGATGCCCCCACCGCTGCGGCTTCGCCCGACGTCCGCCGCCGCGTCGCCGCGTCCCGGTCCCCGCGGGGCCGGCGCCTGACGCGTCATCGATCGCGCCGTCGAACCACTCCCCCTCGGGGAAGGTAGTGGTGGGCGAGCAGGCGGCCGGGGAGTCCGGGGATCGACGCCCCCCCAGCGGAGCCGGGAGACGAAAAACAGGTTGCCGAGCGACTTGCTCATCTTCTCGCCCTGGTACCCACCATTCCGGCATGGCTGTAGACCTTGGCGAGGGATGCCCGCTCAGGGCGGCCCCCTGCCCCCGCCCCGGGCCCCTGATGAGGGGAAGGGCCCCCCCCTGCACGGTGAAATCGCGACCAGGTGCATCAGCGCGAGACCGAACACTCGATGTGCCAGCCCGGCCTGCCCTCCCCCCGGCCCAAAAAGGGCCCGCTCGGCCCCCTTGCGTGGCGCGCGCCAGAGCAGCGGGCCCCGCGGGTCGCGCCGCCCCGGGGGATCCGGGGTCCCCCGCGCCCGCGAACAGGGGAGCATCGGGCGCGATCGAGTTTTCCTCGCCCAGCACCCACGGCGCCGACTTCTGCGCGGCCTCGTTGTCGAAGTAGACGTCGTCGTCGACGCGGTACGCCAGACCGCCCCTCAAAAGGGTGCGGGGGGCCTTCCCCTCTGCTCGATGACCTCGGTCACAGCCACGTAGTCGTCGGGCGGCAGGATCCGGGGGCTGGTCATGTCCTCCGGAACAGCTCGATCTGCCGGGCCCGCCAGGTCGCGCCAGTCGGGGGCCCCGGGGGCGGGGCTCAAAAGGGGGATCGTCGACGTCGGTGACGTTCGGGGGCGTAGGGGCCCCCCGGACCCGGCGTCGAGCCACACCCCCCGCGGGGGGGCCCCCAAGGCCGATAGGTCGCCGCGTGCCCCAGATGCGCGTCGCGTCGTAGGGCGTGATGCCGCCCCGTAAAGACGCGCGCCCCCCCTCGGGACCCCCTCGACGAGCTGCCGGGTCGGGGTAGAGGAAGGGCGGGAGTTGTCACCCCCGACGTGCGGGACGTCGGGGGGTGGCCAGGTGCGCACCCGGGGTGCGGGGCACCCCCCGGGGCGAGCACCCCATGAGCACGACGCCGAGCAGGATGCGGTAGATCACGAACGGCAGGAAGCTGCGACGCGGAGTAGCCCATGAAGAACGGGGGCCCCGACCCCCACCGGGGAGCGCGCCACGGCGGTCTCGGGGGGAAAGGCACCTCGACGGCAGGTGCCCGCCGCCTGGAGTGCCGGGGGCACGGCTCTTTGACGGCCTTGTAGAGCTGGAAAAAATCCGCCCCCAACGGCGGGGAGCGCGAAAGGAAAAAAGGGGGGAGGGGGGGCGGCGCGGGGCGGAAAACCCATGAACGGGCCCGGCGGTGATGGGGCCCCCGGGGGACACCAGGAATGAGCGAAAGGGCCGGCGAACCCGGGATGATGCCGTGGCCCCGGGGAGGCCCCGCAGGCGGTTTTTCTTGCTGCCGACGTAGTCGGGATCCCCGGGAGGATGCCGAAGACGATGAGGGTGATCGCGACGATCCACAGCGATGGGGAAGTCGTCTCGATCTTCCCCGGAACAGCACACCGAGCACCACGATCGGGATGCTGCCGATGATACCAGCCACCCTTTTTCCCGGGGGTCGTTGGGGGAATCTTCCGAACAGCGCCTTGAACCCCCCCCCGATGATGGGAGTCCCGAAGTACAGGAGGACCGCGGTTTCCCCAGCGGGGTGATCGCGGTAACTGCGCCCCGGGGGCCGCTGCCGGGGGGCCCCGACGATGCGGTTTGGGGCCCCGACGGTCGGGAGGAACCGGTGAAACCCTGACGAGACCCAGTTATCGCGTTGATGAAGTCCGCGTTTTGCACCGGGGCTGACAGGGGTGCGGGGGGGGCCGCGTAGCCGAGCGGGGGTCGCGCAGCACGGTCCGACCAAACACAGGGGTCGAGGGGACCCTCCGACCCGTAACACCAGGAAGTCACCGGCCGGCACCGCAGGGCGCGAAGCCGTACCGGGAGCCCAGTTGCTGAGCCCTTGTTGCGGCCCGCCCGAGGGGGGCAGCACGGGCGCGCCGGGTCGTGCACCCGGGGGGTGCCGAGATCGTCGACCGGCCCCCCAAAAGGGGCCTCAGCCGACACCCCCTTGATCGGATCTCTTGTGGACGTCTGGGGACCAGCCGAGCACGCGGTCCCCGCCCCCGGGGTGGGATGCGACAGCGCCTGGCCGGCGGGATCCGTTTTTCACCCCTCGGGCGAGGTGGTGCGGGGTCCCCGGGGAAAAAGCCGGTGCCGTGCGCCCCCGTTCCCCCGGGCCGACCTGTTCCGGATCGATCCCACGATGGGACACCTCCGCGAGCCCCCGGTGTCGTGTCGGTGAGCTGGATGGCCCCAGTCCTGACGCCCGATCGCGACAACGGCCTCGGCGGGCCCTTGGGTCGCGTTGTCGGGGGAGCCGAACCGGGGCCGCCGGGCCCTTCGCGATGATTGACCGATGAGCGCCCGCCGGTCGCATCGTACGCGCGCTGTCCGCCAGTTCGACGAAACCCCCCCCCTGCATGGCCTGGTGGCCCCAAAAGCTCGGGTGGTTTTGACGAGGTAGTGGGGGCCGGGGCCCGCCGTCCCCTTTCGGGGGCGACGACGAGGTCGCGCCCGGTGCCGCCCGGGTCCGAGGGGGTCGCCGCGGGGGTGAGGATCATCGCATCCATGCTTCATGTCGCGGCACCGCGGCCCCAACGGGGGCCCCCTTTCCGCCAAGGGGGCGACCGACCAGGGGGGTCTTTCGGAGACGTCGAGGTGGCCGGCACGACGAGGGGCTTCAGCCCCCCCGTCCGCCCCGCGACGACGCCGGGACCCCGGGTCCGAGTCAACAGCTGCGGCTCGGGCCGATGGGGGCAGGGCGCCCCCCGTATTCGGCCATCCGTCCCGTTGACTTGCCCATAGTTCGTGGGGGAAAGGAGGGTCGCGGGGTCACCGCGGCTCATCGAGCTGGGGCGCCGGGCGTTAGTGGCGGGCGTCGGTCAGCCCCAACGGCCGGGGGTGCGGTGACAAACGCGGAGAGCGACCCCCCGCGGGGGAAATCGGGAGTTTTTTTTGGGTAATTTTCTTCGGGGCCGGTTCCCGGAAGCCGAAACCCCTCCGGGTGGCAAAAAGGCAGACGCGCGCAGGTGCTATGGAAGGGCGGGGGGTTAAAACCCCCCCCGGGCACCCCAAAAGAGGGCGGTTCCACAACCGGCCCTTTTCGCCTCACGCACATGTCCGGTGTGGCGGGAAACGTTGCTGCATGCCGGGAAACCAAAAAGTCGAGCCTGCTCACGGTGCTGATCGCGTTCGGGGCGAACGTCGCCTTTGCAAAAACCCCGCCCCGGCCACGGGTCGGCGTCGATGGTCGCCATGGCGCACCCCGGGGGGGACGCCGGCAATGGGGCTTCCCGCCGGGGGGAAAGTCGGGCCGCCAAACC
Organism: Mesorhabditis sp. LJ9110; assembly: GCA_038088335.1. Classification (NCBI taxonomy): domain Eukaryota; kingdom Metazoa; phylum Nematoda; class Chromadorea; order Rhabditida; family Rhabditidae; genus Mesorhabditis; species Mesorhabditis sp. LJ9110. The sequence goes on from JBBGBA010000515.1 coordinate 5,643, forward strand.
GCGATCCCGCATCCCGGGGGCCACGGGGCGAAGCGTACGGGGTCACCGTTCGCCGCGGTGGGTCTGTTCACCGCGGGTGCCGTCGTTTCGATCACGCACGGCGTATCCGAGCTCGGATCCGAGGAGCCCGCCCGCGACTACCTACGGTCATCGTGTTTTCGGCCCTTCGTTTTAGGGCTTTCATTCCTCCAGCGTTCCGGGGCCGGGTCTCGCCCCCCGAGCGGGGCGTCCACCTCCGGGGCGCTGAACACGTCGAACCCCCGCTGCGCGCCGTTTCCCGGGGACGGGCCGCCCTGATCGGCCTGGTCACGGTTCCCCCGGCTGCTCCTCCACGAGCTCACCGGAAACGCCTTCTACGACGCCCCGGGTCGACCCCGGGAGTGCTGGGCCGTCGTCGTCGTGCTGATCGACCGGAACCGCCCTCTGGGCCCCGGGCCCGGGGTCGCGCGGGTGAGGGTGGGGTCCTCGCGCCCTGTGCAGCACCCGAGGTCGACAGGGTCACCTCCCCGCACCTGGGTTCGTGGCCCGGAGCGCTTCACCTGGTTTCGGTGTCGACCTGCGGCAACGACCCGAGTCGGATGTCGGGCCGACCTCGCCGCGATCGAGGACAAAACGAGCGCAACGAGTACATCGGCGAACCGTCCTCCCCCCCGGCCCGGCTCGCCCTCCCCCCACCGCCGGTTCCGGCTGACCCCCGGTCCCCTAGACTCTTTTAGATGACACCACCCCCTCCTCACACGCCGGGCCGCCGACATCGACGGGGCGCGTTACCTGGCGGACGAAGGCCGGGGGGGTGTACCGCGACCTCCCGCGCACTGGGGGGAGCGGAGACCGCCCTCGCGGGGCGGAGCGCCGGCACGAGCGCACTCTCACCCCCCCGGAGACCGGGCGGTCGCCCCCGCGAGGGGTTTTGGGCCCAACGGGGGGTTCCCGCGCGACGGTTCGGCTGGTTGTGCTGTTTTCCCACACGTCCCAAAACACGTTCCCCAGGCCCGACGCGGGGGGCTCCGCAGATGGCCGGGACGAACAGATCCACGAAGATGTCCGCGCCTGCGGGGCCGCGGGCCCCCGGACGTTCCGCGCCGGTGTTCGGCGCGAACGACGGTCCGAGCAACCTCGCGCTGGTTTTGGGCATCAGCGGGGTTTCGCGAACCACGTCGTCCTGCTCACCATTCCGGCCCCGCCGGTGCGCTGTCGGGGGGTGGGGCGAATACGTGGGGTCCCGCAGCCCGCCCAAACGTCGACCCAATGGGGCGGGGGGCCCCCGGGGAATCTCGACGTGGATAACGAGCTCACACTGTCTACCGGGCGGGGGCGACGGGGACGCCCCGCTCAGGTCGGAGGTGCTGAACGGGCTCGGCACGTTGAGCGCCGCCCCGCCCCGGACGCCGACGCGATCGACGAGCACAGGGGTCGGCAACGGCTGGCCCGCCGGTCCAGCTTCTTTCTTCGCCCCGGCGCCCTCCCCCCGGTGCTCCCACCTGTTCGGCGGGGGGGACGAGGGGGGTCACGTCGCCCGGTCCTGGTCGGCATCGTCCCCCTGGGCCCCCGGGCGGGGGGGGGCTGCTCTCCGGCTCGCCGCCGCGGGGGCCCGGCTCGGCACGGCTTTGGCGCCGCAGGGCCACCTACCCCCTGGATTTTTGGCAGGCCCGGCGGCCCGGTAGCCCGGCTCGGCCCGTCAGCGACGGTCGCGATCGGGGTCGCGACCGTCGCCGAAGCCCCCCCCGAGACGCGATGCCGCGATCGGCACGAGGGGAACCGGCCGCTGAGGCGAACCCCAGATCCAGCCGGTGAGAAGGAAAGAAAGCGACGGGCGGACGATGGAGACGATGATACCCCCTTTCGGCCGGGGCTGCCGGAGCGGGCCGCCTGTTCGCCGCGGCCGTTCCCCCGACGGGTCGGCCCCCCCCGGTGGGCGGCAGGCCGGGCGAAGTCGCAAACCGGGACCGCAAGGGGGGCGTGATCTCCGCGTGTGCGGCGGTACGCGCCGCTCCACCCGGTCTGCAGCTCGGCGTCGGTCAGCCCCCCTCCCGGGGGGTTGCAGCGCGGCGCCGCGCGATCCCCCCATTGCTGGGGCGCAGCGACCCCCGAGGTGTCATTCCCCTCATGGGAAGTTTTGGCACCACCCCCCGCGGGTGGGGGCCACGGACCCGCGTGCCCGGCGCCGTAAACCGAACCGGGGGGGGAAGCGCCCGGGGGGCTTTCCCCCCGGGGGGGACGGGGGACACCCCCCGTTGCCGACGGGCGCCTGGTCGCCCTTCGGCGAGCAGCATTGCGGCATCGGCAGCCGCCGCGGCAGATCGGGGCTGGCCTTCCAGGGCACGGACGAAGCGGCGGGGGCACGTTCACGCGTCACGACGACAGGGAGCAGCTGGCAGCTGGTGGGATCTTCGACTGGGGGGGGCCCCCCCGCCCGGGGGCGGTCGATCTACTCCCGGGGAGCGACGACCGTTAGGAAAAGATGGCGGCCGGCGACGGAAAAAACGCCGGGCGCAACCGGTGACCGTTTTCCCCTGGGGGCGACCTCGTGATCGGGGAGGCGGTCCCGGATTCTGCGGCGCCGTCCCCGGGGGGCCGGAACCCCTCGAACTCGAGGATTATTTCGAAAGAGACCTCTTCCGCTCACCGGCAGCTTTCTGATCGACGGCGAGCCTGCGGCTCGTGACGCAGAAAAGCCGGCGGAGACCGGGCGCGCGCCCCGATCCGGTTCGCTGTCGACGACCATAAGGCGCGGGTCGCCGGGGGGAGCCAATCTTTGTGGAGGCCGGCACGCAGAGCCGAGCGGGTTCAGACCTCGGGGGGGGGGCGTCGAAACCCAAGGCGCGAGACCTCCGCGTCGCGACTTCGCGCCGGACCGCGGCCGACGCTCGTGTCGACCACCTGGTGCCGAACTCGAAGGGGAGCAGGATCGCCAGACGGCCCCCCCGGGCCGCACGTCCTGGTGGGGGGGGATCCGTCCCCACATCTGGCAGGCCGTGAAACCGGGGGGCGTCGGGCTCGCCGCGTGGCCGGTCGTCCCGCGCTCGATCGGGGGGAACACGGATCGCGGGGCCGCTCCCCACGAACGCAGGCGGATGTGGCACGGGATGGAAGCGCACCCCCGGCACCGTCCGCAGTTTCGCCGACCTTGAACCCGAAAATCTGGGGCGTGTCGAGCAGCTGATCGACTTCGTCACAGAGCCGTGACCGCCGAGGGGGTGCTTTCGGCCCTTCCCCAGGTGGCGACGCCGCGTTTTTGCATGTGTTGGGCGGTACCCCGGGCCCGGGCGTTGCCCCTGTTCAGGGCAGGCTTACAACACGCGGGAGGCTTCGACGTTCGAAGTCGAAAATTTTCGCTCCTGGGGGAAAAATGGCAAAGGTACGGTCAAATGGTTCAACGCTAAAGGGGGGATTGGGTTTTATCGCCCCGACGACGGGGCCCCGGACGTTTTCGCCCACTACTGGGATCACCACGGGGGCTACCGCTCGCGGAAAAAAACCAGAAGGGGTTTAAAAGGGGACTCGGGCCCAAAGGGGCTGCAGGCGGAAAACATCCGCTCTAGTCGGGGGCTGAAGGGGGGGGACCTTCGGGTTGGCCCCCCTTTTTTTCCTGGCGATCCCCATCGTTCCTCGTCACCCTTCCACTTTTTATTCATCAACGTATGTTCGGGGAAATTGAAGGGTTTTTCGACAACCGCAGTTTTCAGCGCCGGCGCCCGACCAGGCGCAGGTGCACGGCTGCAGTCGCGCATCAGGCAGATGCAGGCCACCAAGCTCGGAGGGGGGCGGCGAGACGCATCCGGCGCTCCCCCCCCCCCCAAAAGGGGGGGGCACGAAAAGGGGGCCCCCCATTGGTGCTCGGTTCGACCGACGCTCGTCATGGCCCTCCTGGCCGAGCGCGGCCGGGCCTGGTGGGTGCCCGGGATGCCCCGATTTTTGGGGCCGAGGCGGCAGGCCGGTTCGGGGTCGACCCCCAACGGCTCGGCCGTTCCGCATCCCGGCGACCAGTGGCTCACGGTCACCGCCGCGATCGTCGACGTGCTGAGCGTCGTGGTCGTCGTTCCCCTCACGGGCCAGAGACGGTGACGTCGCACGACTCACCGCCCGGCTGCGGCAGCGCGAGGCGACGCTCATCGTCGTCGGCGACTGGCCGCAGGGGGAGGGGCCCCCCGGGCTCCCCCAGCGGCTGGGACGGGCTGGGCGGCGGGGGCGGTTCCTGTCGAGCAGACGGGTCACCGTCGAGTCCGCCCGGGGGGGGGGCTGGAGCCCCCGCCGCGCGGAGCTTGTGGCTGCCCGATCGACAGGGCTTCCGCCCCGGGCCCAGGCGGAGAGAACCCCCGCGCGACCCCGGGCCTGGTCTGGGGGGGGCCGCCGTCACCAGGGCGATCGTGCTGTGGTCCCCCCCCTGGCCCGTCACGGCCGCGATGGGGCACCGAGCTTCCCCCACCGCACCCGTCGCCCCCCTCGACCGCAACCTCGTGTTCGCCTGCCCCCGGCCGCGCGTGCCGAGGGGGAAGCGCCTTAAAACCCCGAGGCGCAGTCCCTGCAATGCAGT
>JBBGBA010000537.1:0-11361 GCA_038088335.1 Mesorhabditis sp. LJ9110
CTTGTACGGCTTCCGTAAGCGCACGATGGAATTCAAGGCGGAGCCCGCATGATCCGCGGAGAGCAAGCTGGAACTCGGATTCGGTACTGTCGAGACTCGAAGGCAGCAAATCGATGCAGTAGACGGCGCGGCTGTTGCTGTACATTTCCGGCGAGATACCATTAGTGCGGCCACTGGCATGGAATCCGAGGCTCTCGTTCATCTGATGATAAGCTTGAAGGAATTGCCCCGAGGTATGGTCGAGATTGTATGGGCGCATGGGCACGGTAATCCCGCAAAGTCCACGTAGATGTTTCTCAAGCCAAAGTGGTGGAAGCGGAACGGATCTTTCCCGTAGTCTCCGGTCAACGCAGCGGCATTAACGATACCCACGAAAATGCGTCTAGGAACCTGATTTCCCGAAAAACACACGTATTCCTGGGTTAGCTGGGTTCCTGTATTGACAAAGAAGCTTTTCGTGACCATCTGCCTGTATGGATAGGTAGCCAGCTTCCCGCTAGCAAGCATACGATTTATGGCAGAAATAGTCTGATCAAAGCAGACGGCTTCTGCTAATCGCAGCTGCATGGATTTAATTTCCAGCCTCCACCTCTCACCGGGCTCGTCAAAGTCGACAAAGATAAAGTTGTCCGGCGACTTGAAAAGTTGAAGCGAAATGTCCATCCCGTTGAGAAGAAGTCGATTGGAGGCTTCAAGGCCCAGATCAAGCCCTGTGATCAGCTGCAGAGTTTTCCCGTCCCTAACCCATTCGACTCGCTCCAGGTACCCCGGATTTGTTTTGATTCGGTACCGTTGTCTTTGGCACTGTATCCGGCAGCTTTTCCGAGAACAAATTCCTTCGAGTCTTTCTCACGGCAGAATTCGTTGATGAAGAATTGGCGGTAGGGATTCAGGTTACCAGTCTCGACGACAGGGATACCGTTCAGGCTCAGCACAATGTTACGGAAGAGGGCCTTGGCAAGCCAGTTGATGCTTGTACAACTCCGCCGACCGGTTCTGCGACCTCGATCCCGACGCCGTTGTCTAAATCCGTTACCCGGGCTTCAATCTGAATTGTTGTCCGGGCAAGGCTGATGGGGTGATGTTGTTTGACGATCGAGAACGACCAGGGACCTTCCTGAGTGAGTGCAGAGTCGAGATTGACAATTCGTGTTCTGATTTGATGGATTCCGATAGAAGTTGGGGGAGTCGAGAAAAGGTTAAGTTCGGAGCTATAGGCAAACTCCGAGTCTTCAGATAGTGATTGCATGGTTTAGCGCTTTAGAAATTGGCGGCGACGTGTCGTGCGGCGTCTCTTTTGAGGAATGACGACAGCGACGGGGCGAATCTTTTACGTGCTTGGCCCCGCCCATTTTCTTCTTGGCAGCTGCTGCCTCGATCGATAAGGCGTACCGCAGACTCCTTTCCATGCTTCTTCAGCGACTCCTTGACGTCGACACCGGCCGAGATGTCAGAGAGCGTTTTCCCGGCAGCTGTGATCAGCTCCTTGCCGACTGCTTTTCCACTCCTCTTTAGAATTGGTAATAGAAAACGAGCGATAGAGCCCCAGACTGAGCTTCCCCTTTGGTAAGGGGTGCCCATGAACATTGGGAAATGGGCGAGTGAAGATCCCCCGACTTGTTGCTGTTGCTGCTCAAACACGGGCAGCCAGTCCAGGGCGTCAGGGTCGAAGGGAAGATAGTAGCGAACGTGCGTCATGCTTAGTAGATACGACGGAAATGAAGACAGACAATGGTGTTACCGTAGTTTATACGAAGGGGCCGCCCCTGTCCATCGACCAGCTTGACGGTGATGGTCTGGATGTCGTTTGAATGGACACGGCGATACTGGACAGTGTTGAATTCGCGAGAAAAGGCATGCCCAAAGGGAGTATCTCCTACCGCAACGGTACGCAGAAGGGGACCAGTCTGCCTCCGACGATAGACGGCTCCACGACGTCAGAATAGCAGTAGACGAGGCCATTGCCGAAATCGGGGAGATACTTTGCGATGCCTCCTTCGAGGAATTGAGCAGGATCGAATCCACAAGTGTAGGCTAGTTTTTGGGAAAATTCGATGCTATGCACAATGTTACGGTTTAGATCTAAGATGAGACGTCCGGACACAGGATCATGTCGGAAATAGACGCCAGTTTTTCTAGAGCAGTCTTCTGATCAGCCGTCCTTTGACGCGTTTTCTCGGATTGTTCGGGGGCAGGAAAGGAATACGTACCTGCACGGAGCGCTTGTGCTTCCGGGAGCGCGTACGTCTGCGCTTCCGCATTGTTGATCGGCGCGTCATCTTTGTGTTGCAAGTTGTAGAATGAAGTCTTTCGGTCTTCTGTCGACGGCGCGACAAATTCGGGAGGAGGCGGTACGTACAGCTCCAACTTGGGCTTTGAGTCTTCGGGATCGGCAGGTTTAGAGACTTCGGACTGCTAGGTTAGAGACTTCATGCTCCCCTGACACCTCGGCTCAGCAGGCTTGACACCTCGGCTCCCCTGACACTCGGCTCCGCTGACACCTCGTGCTCCTTAGGCAATGTCACGGTGCCTTTAGGAGCTCCAGAATAGGGAGCTATAGGCTCGGGAGGCAAGGGAACTGCACCTTTAGGGATTTTAGGTGAGGAGCTTCTTCAGGCTTTTTCGCATCAGGCACCGGCTTCATGTCTTTCTCAAGCTTGAACGTGCCTTGATTTGGGTCATACTCCACGTCTCCAAGGGCGCGACGCTTCCTGGATGAACGGTCAAGCGCGGCATTCAGGCATCTACCAGCATTGTCGGATCTTTGTAGTTCCCACGACGCAGTGTAACCGTGTAATTGTCGCGAGACTTGATCATGTTCACCTTGATGATCTCATCTTCAGGTATCGTATCCCACGAATAACAACTCTGAAGCTCGGCAAGGCCCACTTCCCACCGGTTAAGCCGCCCGTCCAGATCGTAAAGTCTCAAGTGGTTTGGCATGCGATTCACAAAACAGAAGACGTATTCTCCGGAGAGTCTGAGGCATTACTAGCTAAAACAACGTAGAAAGAGTCGTCGTCATCTAGACAGTTTGTAGTAAATGAGCTTCGGGTTTGCGTACCGGGTAGATGGGCGACGGTGCCACGAGACACAGTGCACCGCCCACGATTGTCAAAGTCCGCTCACTAATAGAGTGGTCTCTCGATACGTCGTGCACGATACTGAAAATTGAAAGAGTCAAAAGCACAGCCAGAATAGCCAGGGACGTGAAAACGCGTACTTCTCGCATACGGTACGGGCCTGTACATCGGAACGACTGGTGCTATCCGCAGATGTAGTGCTCTCTGTATACTGTCGTGTCATTGGTCAAAGAATGGAAAGAATGAAAATCCGTTTATTCAGAAGGGTGTGTTCTCAGGTCGATAACGTCTTCAGCTCGCACCCAAGAGTTGAACTCGTCGTCGTAGTCGAGCCATTTGACCAGGTATTCCAGCTTCCCTTTTCGCCGTCGTTCGTCAAGAATCCGCTCAACCTTGTACACGCCATCAGAATTCTCGGCTCGCTGCATCTCGGCGTCGTAGAATCTTCCTTCAATCTTCTTGCCGTTCAAGTCGGAGACACGATAAGTGACCGGGACACGCATATCAATCTGTCGCACGACAAACAGTTCAGAGCCCCACAAGCCGCGGAACCCTTCTGAAACGTCTCACGACGATTAGAAAGTACAACAGTGTCACCAATCTGGAACTTTGAGCTGTCGGCAATCTGTGGCTGTTGGTTTGGGATTTTTGTGTCGAAATTCACGTCAACCGGACGCATCCCAGTCACGGTGCTGCGAGTTTTATTCAGCGATTCGGCAATTTGTTGCACGACATCCACCCAACGTCGGGTATTGTTATGCGTAAAGTAACGGTAAATCTTGTACTTGATCGTCTTCAGATGAGCTTCGGCTACTTGGGCCTTCTGGTCGCTGCCGCGTAGAGTGAAATGGTTAATTTTCAGGTCTGCGTAGAGTTGTAACATGGCACCGGTGGTGAACTCCTTGCCCTTGTCGGTGAGCAGATTAAACGGAATCCATTTTGTGAACATTTTACGCATAGCTTCGGCAACCGATACAGGTCGTTTATCAGGCAATGCTGCGACCATGATGAATTTGGAGTAGACGTCGACAACTAGAAGCAGCCACTTCATGCCGTCGTTCCAAGTCGACAGCGAGCTGAGATCACCCAAGTCGGCCTGCAGATGAGTCCAGCACTGAGTACTGGTCATCCTCAAGCGGGGGTAGCGTACGCGAGCAGGTGCGTGAACGTAATGGCTTGGGGTGCCTCGGAGAAATTCTTCAATTTGCTCCTTAGAATACCCGTGCTCCTTGCCGACGCGGCGAAGCACAGTTGCGGAAGTGAAGGCAGACGGATTTTCAAGAGAAGTCCAAAGATCTTTGAGAGATGGGGCCATAGTTTAGTGCCTTGTAGAGTAGTTTCGAGGTGTGAATAGGTTGTCTGACTTTTTCTCCTTCTTACCAGGAGTCTTCTGATAGCGGGGCGTACGCGAAGTGTCGACGACCTCCTCTTCAAAGTCGTCGTTGCCGGGTGTGTGGTAGTAGGCGCTGAATGGGGAAGACGGGCTAGCGCGCTCGAGTGCATCAAACACGTGATCGAGATGTACAGGTGTGCCTCTCCGTCTATTCACGGGAGAGTTCAGATGAGTGACGATCCTGTCAATTCACCGTCCATCACCAGTTTTCCGTCAATCAGACGTCCTTTTACTGACTCTACGCGTGGGAAGCTCTTGTTCAGCTCTGCAATAAAATCCTTGCCAAAGTTTTTGCCACTGCGCAGCAAACGTGGCGAAGGCGTGACGATGGGGAGCTTGGTTTTTGCCTTCAGCCTAGCCTTCTTCTTCGGTGGAGGCCCCACCTCAGGCTCGGGCTCTGGCTCCCGGTCCGGCTCTGGATACGTCAGATCAGTGGGCATCGGGTATCGATCGGGAGATGGCTCTCGTTTAGTTTGAGGGTGACGCTTGCGCAACTCTGCGAGCAGGTCAGTGAACACGGCAAGGAGCTGATTGTAGAGGGTGTCTTGACGTTGTCGGGGATACGTTTGTCGTTTAGAGTACGCTGCATTTGCTGGTCGAGCACCTGCAGCCGTTGCTTATCGACATCATCTTGAGTAAAACGAGTGAAAGGAGCACCGTCGCCTTTAATAATTGGAGGGGTAGTAGTAGAAGTAGATGAGGTAGGCCCAGGGGTAAAGGGAACTAGTCGCATTTTACGAAACATTGTTGAAGATGAATCTTGCAGCCAGATCGATGAGTGCAGGTAGAATGAATGGCAGAATGCCATCGCCTGTTTGTATAAGTCCGTGACGCGCCGCCTCCACCTGACGCTGTCGTGCCAATGCGTCAATCGTGCCAAGATGGCGTTTCAGCTTGCGGACTTCATACTTGTGCAAAGGCACGTTTCCATTGTTAACGTTGTGCATCGACTCGATGAGACAGCCCAGTTGACTACAAGAAGCCTTCTTCAGAATCCGCTTCGTGTCTTTCGACTTTGAAGACGTTTGAGAAAGTCAATGTTAGCAGTTAGCCTGCGATCGGCAGCTGTGAGTTTAGTCATGTCCAGAAATGAATGAGCATGAGAGTTAGCGAGGCATATACACAATCTCCCCGCCCACGTCATCTGGGAAGATGTGGGTCACGAGCCTCTGCCGGGGATCCGCAAGCACGTGATTGTTGATGAGCAGGTATCCGTAGGGATCTGAAGCACAGACGTCCTCGTAAGCATCGACGAGAAAGCGACTTCGGGAAAGATTTGAGAGTTGAGGACGCGAACCTGGTTCCGATCTGCGTTATTCTTTGTCAAGATGAGGTACGAAGCGTTAACCCGGCTTGTCCGGTCTCCGCAAAACGCATTCTGTGAAATCACGACGAGTGAATGATTCCGGTGGTGTACACCTTTAGTGAAGAGGTCAACTACAGTCTTGTTGCGCTTCAACTCGGTGCACTGATCGTCAATTACGATAAAGTGTGGAGTCTGGAGCGTCTCAATGTCAGCGTCTGTAGGCAGCCCTTGATACAGGCGTACGCGAGATCCATTCCACCAAGTCGTGGTAGAGCGGCTGATCGATACTGTAGCACATTAGAATTCCCTTGCATGTCGGCAGGTCGGTAAGTTCATCTAGCCACTGCACCATGCGCTTAAGCAAAAAGCTCTTCCCCGAATTTGAAGGTCCCATGATAAAACAGCTGAAAGGCCATCGGAAGCGAAACTTTTCGATAGAATCATCGTTTATTCCAGGCATAATTAATCGATACAGATTTCAATAGTGTCTTGAGGATAACTGATTCCTCCAGCTCGAATGACGGGCTCGTACGCGCAGGTCGTGTTGTAGTCGTGGTACAGCTGGTAGTAGACGTCAGGGCACGCCATCGATCCGGCATCGGCATGGTACGCTTCGGCCCTGCAGAAGGTGCTCGAGTATGCGCAACCGTCGACGGGGACGTATCCCAGAGAATGCGCGGACTCACGACATTTGTATGCGTCAGCTTGCATCTCATCGTAGCGTTCATCAGCAGCGTAACAATCTCAACACGTTCACGAGGAGTCAGAGGTCGATAGTAGTTCTCGTTACGGCGGTAACGGCAATTCAAGAAGACGTTAAACGGTAGCCAGTGTTTCTTAGTATCAGTGGAAGTCATGGTAATGTATGATTCTGACTGCCTCTCGTGCCCTTTTATACCTTAGCGGAACTGAGTCTTGTAACAATACAGTTTATCTGCAACAAATTAGACAGTCGTTTTCCTTCCGTTTTTACTTTAGCGTAGCACAAGGGCGATTATTGTGATGATGATGATAAGGGTTGTCATGTCCAGTGGAGTCGCAACACAATTCTCCGCCACGGCCACGAGCCTCGATTCGATATTTGAGCAGAACACCGGCAAGCTGAATCTAGAAGACCAGAGCATGTTTGACAATTGACCAACTAACCCGGCAAAGCCTAACAGCGCCATCGGAGGGACATGGAATCGGGCAGGTGGTGTAGCGCACAATCTCCAGGTTGTGGACAATCAGATTGTCGAGATCTTCATGCACTTGAATGTAAGCGGCCATCTCGTTTTTTCGGCGAGATTGCGACTGAGCGGGGACTGTGTCGAATGGCCGCGCGGGCCACATGTGGCTGTTTGCATTAGTCATACTGCTCGGGAGGCACGTAAAGTCAATTAATAGGAAAATTTATTGCCCACACTCCGCCAAATAAACATGCACATCCACGAAAATAATTTTCGAAAACAGACATAAAATGATATAGAAAATTACAAATCACAATAAAATCTAACGGAAAATACGGCCATACTGAAAATACTGCCCTTCGGCATTAGGAAAGCCTTTTTTATAAACAACACGGTATTTCTTACGTTCTTCAACAGTTTCTAGCACACCGGGCTTTGGTCTGCGAATATTCTTATAATTAAATTCAATCGAAGGTTCTTGTTCATCTGCAGCGGCCCGTTCGGCTTCGTACTTGATAGCGTTCAACAAATTGAGTTGCCATACACTTCATGCGGTTGAATGTCAGCTTCCCCTTATTATCGAGATCTTGCGTGATGCCTAAAAGAACGTGTCTCTGGCTTTTTTTCTTGGGTATGCTTACCTCGAGTTTTAATGATCTCTTGGTACACTTCCTCGCCGTCCTTCTTCAACAGAGCCGCATACTGCTTCGAGCCTAGAATTTTCTGGCTTGATTTTCTCTCTCTCCAACCTACCAGGACAGACAGAAGCTCACACATGTCCAGCCGGTGGGGATCTCGAAGTCAGCTGTCCGAGTTGAGGGCCCACTTCTCGAGCATAGAACCGCCTGACAAGTCGTCGTCTTCCACAGAGCACCCTCAAAGACAATCGAGTCCGTATCCGTGTACACCTGAAATAAACTTTTTTCAAAAAATGACAACAGAGAAACCCACATGTCGAGGATAGACCTGGAGCAGCAGCTGATTTAGGCGTAGTCGTGCACGGCTCGTAGTTATGGCAGCCACAGCAATTGAACCCTTGACGGGCACAGTGTCGTCTCGATGTCCCTGAAAACGAATCAAGGAGAATAATGCTTACCTTATGCTTGACTATCCAACGTTATGCTCGGGTATCAGGTACTCATCAGTAATCACTCGGCTGGGATCACACCAAATCTTCTCAACTTCATCAGCCGTGTAGCAAATGTCCGTCTTCGTGTTGGTGGGCTTCTGGCCGAATTTGCCCCCTAAAAATCAGCGTAACAGAAAAAAGAAGTGAGAAACTTACAGAGATTGTTATTGGCCAACTTAGCCAGCCAGCGTGCAGATGGGTTGGGACGGTCAAGTTCTTCAGGCCTTAGAGGGACACCCATTTGGTCTTCAAAGTTCTTGAGGAAGATCGCCCTTTCTTCTGGAGTTTGAGCATCGTCTGGCCATCCACTTGCTTCAACTTTTCGACGAATGTTGTCACTAAATAGGTGGGATAAGCGTTTTCGAAAGGCTCTTACCTGACGTACTCCTTGAAGAAGTCGGCGGTGAAGGAATTCCAGCTCATCGTTTCATGGACGCATCGAATCTCACACTTCCAATCGAGAGCGAGCTGGAGCTCCTCGTACCAGTAGACGTCACGCAGCAACCTTTCGCTGTCCGTATGGGTGCAGACTCGAGGAGGCTTCTTCATTTGGGCGCATCGTCCACAGACCGGGAACTGGAGACCTCCCTTGACTGTCAGAGGGAGAAGCGTGATCGGGATGTCGCGCGGAACCAGGACATCGACGTACAGGAAACCCCGAACTTGGATCTCTTGCACGTAGCGGCGTTCCCTCTTCAACAGGCCTTCTTCGTACACATCGACGGCCCGCCATGTTTTCTAAAAATTCATTGAACTTTTTTAGGCTTGTTTACTTACTTTAACAATATGGAAGGAAGGCGATTGGGTTTGCCCTGGAACATTTCAATAACTGCTTCGCCAAGTGGGTACAGACCATCGCGCTGCACATGAGGGTACATTCTGAAATTTATGATAAAGATATTCAGCATGAGACTTACGAATTAACATCCTGGTAATGCACTTGATTGCCAGGAGTCGACCATGCCTTGAAGGCTTCAGTTCGGCCTCCCTTTAGGGCACGTCGCGGGCAGAGTCTCCCCGGAATGTCGAGGTTTTCGCAGTACTCGCGCATCTCACCGTCTTCTTGCAGCTCTCTGTAAAAGTCGCATTCACGCTTCACGACGATTTCGTCCAGCAGCTCTGAAAATTCACTTTTGGATGATGGGTTTCGTGTGGAATACCTGAATTGTTGAGAGCTTCGTATCGCTGGACGGTCCGGTCGAACCGCTCCCGAATTGTATCCGCTTGACCCTTGCAGGCAGGGAAGTTGGCGTTCGGACCATAGCAAGAGAGACAGCCTAAAACTTGAATATTTAAAACGTTCTATTACATACCGTGCCAATAACACCGTGAACTCGAAGCCGACACGCTTTCCGTCTGGCATCACCGAGTAGCCATCAAGAAATATTCTGCTGCTCCGCATACAATGCGCTTCTCGCCGCCGTACGCGAGCTGCCGTTGAATCGGATGTCCATTTTGCTGATATTCCATCCACTGCAGCCATTTCTCGGCAACCTGAAACGTGTGTTTGTTGACTTTTGCTTTGAATTTACCTCAGAGTACTTGCGCTCAGCTCCTTCAGGGGTTTCTTTAACCATTGCGATCGGCTGCCTTGTAGTACTTCATCAGGAAGAGCGTCATGCATGTAGACGCCAGCGTTGAGCACGAGGAGAACGGGCAGAATCCGCCTCGTTCCACGTGGTTCTTCCTGAAGAGCATCACACCCATCAGCAGCACATTCACATCTGACTCGCAGTACTTCCAGATTTCTTCTTCAAGGTTGAAAGTTTGTCCGGCCTTCTCGACAAGCGTTTCTCGTACCTAAACCATGAGCTCGTTTGTATTTCTTGGGGGATGAACTGACCTTCTTCAGCTGCCCTTCTGTGCGAACCGGGAACCATTCTTCGGACGGCCAGCCTCGAGGGTTTGGTTGACGCCAGTATTCGCAGTTTGCAAACACGGGAAGACACCCTTCTCTTCGTTGAGCCGGAACACGTCGGCGAACTTGCCCAGGGCGATCGGAATGAACCGATACGTGTCCATGAAGCGGAGCTGAAATTTGAGGGATGGTGTACGTGAAACCAAAAACTACCTTATTTCGGCGACGCTCATGTGGGGCCGGAGGTCGGCGTTGAACTGCTCGCGCTTCGATTCTGCTTGCAGTCGCTGGGGCGCCCTGCGATCTTCATTTCCACGATACGGACCTCGCATTAGAGGTGTGTAGGGGATTTTCGAGCCATCAAAGCCGGAGTAGAGCACCCAATCGTACCCTCCTGAAAAAAAACATTGCAAAATCAAGGGTACTCAAAATTACCTCCGTTATGGGCGAGGACGATCTTCTCCTGCTTCTTGTCGTGCTTTTCGAAAAGCAAAAAGTCGACGACATCCTCAACGACCTTGCCCTCATGCCAGACCGTCGTCGAGATTCGAGAACCTGAAAGTGTGAGAAACTGAAAATTGCTGCAAAATACCTTTTTCGAAGCACTGTCCTCGACACTGCCCATGGGGCTTGCGCATTATCCAGCGGTCCCGCAGCTTCTTTGGGCGGTGCTCTTCATCGGCAGAGTTCTCATCTTCGTCGGATTCTTCGTCAAGTTCGTGGTCGTATCGCTCGAGGCGCCCTCCTTTGATTTTCTCGCCGGCCCAGAGTCTGAAAGATGGAGAGTGGCAGTTTTGCAAAGTACACTTACTCATCAGGAGTGCATTCCTCGCACATTTGTCGCATGTAGCAGTGCGTTGCCTTGTGTGGGATGTCGGTCATCTCGCCGTTGACGTATTTGACGACCTCTGTTTCAAAGTCGAGGACGATTATGCTGAAAATTGTGCTGTATTTCCTGAAAATGCTGAACTTACGTGTAACGCTGAGACTTGTATCGGGTTGCAGGCTTGTCATGTGCCTGAGCAAAGATGCAGTCGTGCTTGATGGGCTGCATTTTCATACATGTCTGGCAGAAGCGCCTAAAAATATCGTTAGAGTACTGTTTACATTTCACTTACTGTCACACACGTGTGCCTTCATACCACCACTGGTGACGTCGTAGTAGTAGTGCACTTCAAGCAGAAGAAGCGCTTTCCACACACACGATTCCTGAAGTGATTGTCATAGCACGTATGGTTCTGGAAGCAGACATTGCACGTCGTGCATCTTATCCGGACGCCGGGCTCGTTCTCACATGTCTTGCCTGTTGTCTGGCATCTCAGCAGCGCCATTCACATCTAAATTTTGGATTAAACCGAAAGAAAGGCCTTACTTTTTGTGGGAGTTCTCGTTGTAGTAACTCCACATCCATCACACTGTTTCC
>JBBGBA010000517.1:0-10795 GCA_038088335.1 Mesorhabditis sp. LJ9110
TCAACTTTTTCCAACTTCAACGCCCCCAGACGCGCTGTCTAGGGGGGGGAAGACAGTTCACGAATTGGAATTACACCGTCATTTTATATCCAATGCTCACATAGGCTTGGTTATCTTCCAATTTGACGATGGTTCCAACGGTATCCCTTTTTTTTAAAAGGAAACAATTTTTTTCCAACTCATTTGGGGGTTGCTTCTTTTTTTTTCCATTTCTTCCGACATGAAAAAATACCCTCCTCAATTCAAAACCCCTTATATTCAAACCGCCTGTAAAGTTTTTAAAAACTTTTTTGGGGAAAAACCTAGCTTAGTTTCCCCCAAAAAAAGGGGGAAACAGCACCCAGTTGCCGGGGACGATGCCGTTATTTGCTCGGCACGCCTGTTTGCACCATTTCATTAATTTTGGACATAATCTTCTCCGCCCGCCTCTCCAGCGCATCCCGGGGATGGATCTTCCTTAAATTTTCCCCAAATTCACCGGTGCTCCAAAACCACTTTCATCTTAAAAAAAACCTTGTAGTTACCGATAATACCCAGTAGGAATAACGGTAGCACCACTTCGGAGAGCGAAACCGCTGCCCCCTTTTTTGCCGATGCCTCCATCATTGTGTCGGCTTCCCGAAGGGAAAAAGGCACTTCACCGTCACGCAAAATGTTGAGGAGGTCTTGATGGATTCCTTTTGGGGCCCATTTGAAAGGCCCGCCAACCTTGTTTGGCCGGGACGAATCTTGATACCAACCGTTGGAGGATCAAAGTTACTGTATGATTAGAACAAAAAAAGAGCCGCCTTCTTTCGGGATGTTCTCCCGTCCAACTGCCTCCGGGCGGAAAAAGAGGTGTAAATGATCCGCAAATGTGCTGCAAAATGGAAAAATCATAGACCGATCTCCCTCTGACCATTGTGCAATAAGACACGATTTTTTTCAACCACTTCATGGATGCTCATTTTGGTTGTGTCGAGCACAATAGCGTCCTCAAGCACAACGGAAGGATATTTCCCGACTTTCACCAATTTGTCAGGGTGGCAATGTTTCGCTCAAGCTGCTGCAACGTCCGGTCCTTCTAAGGGGTCCAGTTCTTTGAAGCGGCGAAGTGCACGCTCTTCCCACTGGCAGTCATGAAGATTTTCACTTGCATCGGGCAATACTGTCGTTCCGATATCGCGTCCATCCATGACGACGCCCTTTGCGCAAAGCCATTTGCCGCTGTTCCCCAATTGCGTACGCAGCCCCCTCGATTTGCGCATATCGGGACACGATTCCCGTCACTTCACGGGAGCGGTTTTTGAGGTTAATCTTCCCCCATTACAGAACACTTTCTGTCCGTCGGGATCCGGTTTGAAATCAATGACCAGCTTTTTGGGTTTTCTGAAGCACCTCTGGCACATCTTCCAGGGGAAAATACCTTTTCGAAGCTATGGGGGTTACCGCACGGACACGCCAGAATGACGTATATTACGCGAAGCGCCTCTGCAACCAACGGGCCCCCGTGCTTTTCCCGGCACCGGCAGGTCCGTCAATTGCGACGTTCATCTTCCCGTTCTCTGATGTGTTCTGGCTTCCCAAACGGGCATTCCTCCTCAAACGATAAGCCTCAATAAAAAACAGGCATTGCCCCGTCAAAATTATACCCACACTATACACATGGATGCAAAACAGACAAATGGGTGATGCGATTATTGTGTATCGTTTGCACCTGAATTGGTGTTCCTTCCAGAGATCAATGGAGGTCATATTCTTTTTCATATCAGGCACAAGAAGTAGTAACTGATAGATCACAGCAGAAACCTAGAAGAGCTGTAATCAGCAGCAGAGCCCTTCTTTCCATTCGCTTGGACAAAACCAAAATAGGCGCTCGTACCTTTCGGGGTGGGGGGCGATTGTTCACAAAAGAACCTCCGTTTTTTTATTAAAGTGCCCCTGTTGCACCTTTTTATCCCCAATCCTTTTTTATTTCGTTCGATAAAAACCAATTGCCTTTCAAAACAAAAAAATTGATGATCTTCTGCCGTTTGCATCCGGAATTTTGGCAAACTTTAACATGCATAGCTGTCTGCCTGTTTCCAGTGGATCCGCCACTTCAGCTTCAAAATTCGCATGTTTAATCGCCGCATTCCGATAAGGAATAAGCAACCAGCATTTGAGCTTCTTCCTTCCGCAATAGCAAAACCCTTCCCCATGGACAATCCCCCGCCACCGATATCTTCAGTCCCAACGGCTCGGGTTAGATCTTCGCCCGGATGGCCATTTCAAGATTTGCGAACACGCAGAAAACTGCGGCGCTGGATTTTTGGTGATGTCGTCCGGCAATGGCTTGCGATGGGGCCCCAAAAGAACTCATCCTCTTCAAATCCGGTCACATAGGTATTAAAAATAATGACGAACCCCGTCTTTCCGTAATATACGAAATGGACAACCTCACCAAAAAACAACCGTTTCAACCGACTGCTTCCCTGTTGCATCGGAACTTCAATCAGAAAACTTTTTTGTCATCCCATCCGCTATGCGTGATTTATATTCTTTCTTTCTTTTTTCATCTGCAAGGCAATTGGATGTTAAAAAATTCATTTATTTTGGGAAACAAGCTGTTACCGCCACCTTAGCTTTTATTTCGTATTGTATGTACAAGGACTATTATACCATGACCTTTCTCATAGTGGAAACAAAAAACAGACCACCATGTGGTCTGTTTCCGTAATCCATTTTCATTTATTATGCTGGCCTCTTGATGTTATGTGGTCTCATTCACCGGTTTGATTTCCTCAACGGCTTCTTCCGTACCTGATCAGGGTTGATGTAAATTTTATATTTTTGCACCATTGATTTCCCCCCGAATTGTAGCACAGAACCTTTGCTGTAATCATTCTTAATGAGTGATTTGCGAACGTAGTTCTCCTTGAAACCGGATTCAGCTTTTTGCGGGCTTGTTCAACCGTGAGGGTTTGCTTTTTGAACTCCCGCTTTTTCTGATGCTCATATACAAAATCATTTTCCCGGAAGCCTTTAAATCCCCATTACCCCAAGGCCCCCCAACAGACATTTTTTTCTGGGTAGAGGGGATCCCCCCGTTTGGGGGGCATAGGTCATTTTTCCGAGATTGCCAAACTCGCCATTTGACTCCCCTTAAAACTTTGTAACCCTTTTTGGGGAAAGGAAAAAAACTGCTTTTGCCATACCCCTTCCCCGTGTTACTTTTTTTTTGTTCCGTTTGGGGCGAGGGGTCCCCCGTAAAAAAGATGAGAAAAACCCCTTTTCGCGGGGGTCCCTTTTTTTTGTTTTCTTTGGATTGATCAATCGTGGCTTTTCCCCATTCCCAGTCTTTTTCCTTTACCATTTTCCTCGCCCAAAATTTTCCGTGATCAGCATTCGAAAACTTTACTTTTGTTTGGACTCTTTGCCGGTAAACCATCGCTTTTCCCGAACGTTTGGCTTGCTGGAGACGAAGGACCCAATCAATTCAGGATATTCTGTACCTTTTTTTTCGTCGGAATCCATCCACGATGGTATTGTCCATCGTTGCTCTTCCGTTGCCATAGCCGGGCATCCATCCAGCGTAAACGGTCAAATTTTTGCTGCCGGATTTTGGTGATCTGGAACTCGCATACAGTTGTTTCCGTTGCCCTTTCTTTTCCTTAAGGTTCTTGGTCAGATACGCTATGATAAGCAAAATTGGAGATGGGGGAAGGAACCCCGTTTCACTGAATAGCACATGAAGCGGCAAAGTTAATTTCATTCTGCGCTTCCGGTAAGTCGCCAACATTCATCGACCTTTTCCCCTTTTGGGACGTAATGAACGGCCAGGTATTCCCATTAGTGCAATTTGTCCAATAAAAGAAAATCGTGAAAGGCAGTGTTTGATTCTCTGCCTTGATCAAATTACTCCGGGTTTCTCTTTTGGGCACCGTTAACAGAACTGCAAATAGGCATAACTGAACTTAAACGTTTATACATCGGAAAGTCTCCTTTTTTAAGCCACTACCTCTATTTGGATCGAAGAAAACCCTTATCTCGTTTTGTTTCAATGACTGATCACGAATGTTCCCAAACGGACTGTTTAATTCAATAACTTTGCCGCCATCTTCCTAATTTCGCTGGCCCGTTGTCCCCCTTTTTAAAACGGTTAATTCTTCCTCTTTTCCTTTGCCTCCAAAAACGTTCTCCGCATTGTTTGCATTGTTTTTAATTTTGATCCTCACCCATCCCCTTTCTTTTTCTTTCCCCGGGAATTTTATTTTTTAACAAAACACACGGGCATTAGGCGGTTGCGCCCATGTCCACCAGTGTGTCCTATTTTTTATAATTTAATCTCTTCCTCACCTTCACAAAACGGAAAGGAGAACGATTGTTTTTAATCTTGCCCATCGCCCCTCCATAATCCAGCCATCAAGGGCAAGAACCACAGCCAAATTCACCATCGATTCATAATGACATCGTAAATATGCCAGAAAACGGAAACGGTGGCATAAAAACCAACGTTTTTTTTTATGTAACTTGGCCCGACCCGTAAAAATAATTACTGAAACGGCGTGCCCGGGGAATGCACGAATGAACATGGCTGAGACGGAAGCATTCCCCCAAACTCAAACGTTCTCAACCGTACAAATCCGAGTAAACATACAGAGTAAAGAATCCCATCCTGGCTCGTCAAACGGTGTGGTTATGATGATATGGTATATCACAAACCATTTGACGAACTCTTCCCCACCGAAATGAGGATGGCTTCAACTAAGTTATCTCAAGAGTCATCATGCCCGCTGAATAATCATCACGGCAATACCATCGAATCCCCATGAGGAAGACTCAATCCTGTGAAGAGGTTCAGAAAACGGCTTTTAGATAAAAGTATTAACAAGGCGGGCCCGGGCTATCTCCCTAAAACCAAAACAAAAGCACCGAAATTCCTCCTCTGCTAAGACGCGATTACAACTGAGCAATCCTGACGTTTTGAAGGGGTGCAGATAACCCAACCGCTTTTCAGGCATAACAACCTTTCCGTACTCTTCCATGACCATAACGGAAGTCCCACCGAATTTAACAAGGCAATCAATGCTATGTTTGGTGGAATCAATCATCCGTTCAAAATAAAAAACCCTTGTCTTTATAGGAATAAAGTTTAACCGTTCATGCTGATGCAACATATGTGCAGCCTCAATTTGACCAAAATCTTTGAATGCGTAAGATAAAACGCTCTGCCCAAGTTAACTTATCTTTATACTTCTTCAGGCAAAATCATCCTCATTACCTGAACCATATTTTTGCGGATCTTTTCCCGGGGGACAATGACAACCATCCCTTAGGCGGGAGTGCGAATACTTAGGACAAAGTGGACCCTTCATCAAAATCCAAGTTCGGAATGGTTGGTCCATCATTTCAGTGAACAGTTCTTTAACTTTGGGTATTTCCTGCCACATATCTTCTTTTTGTATTTCGCGCTCGCTCAGATCGTCAAAGGTCAGGAAAACCGTATCTTATCGTGACTTAATCGTTCTATTTTCTTTCGGTTCCTTCAAATCTTATAACAGTTATGAAGACAAAACAATATGGGAAAATAAATCTATTAGTTATTATCATTTATATCAAATGAAGTAAAAATCGACAAAAAGAATCATTCCACATCAAAACAAGACTGTGGATGATTCTAATGGGGGTTTTTTGTTTATAAACCCGGTACTGTTGTGTTTTTTTGCTTAAAAAATTTCTCAACTTCATGTTTAACATCCGGTTGGAGGAAAAATCTTTGAGCATTTTTTTTTTTCTTTTTTCCTGGGGGGTAATCGGTTTTTGGACTTTTTTTTCGTGCTTTTTTTGGGGAAACTCTCCCCTTCGTTTGACTTGGAGCTGAATCCCCCCCCTGCCCCGGGAAGTCATCTCCCATCATTTTTTTTGGCCCCATTCATCATGTTGGGAGGTGAACCGGAAGGGCAATTTTCATTTTCCTTTACAAAAGAGCTGGCTTTACGCCAATTACAACCCCGAAAAAATGGCGCCTTCCCCTTAAAACCAACCCCTTTTTTTAAAATCACAACTGGGTTTGCGGGGGCGTCATTCATTCCGCATAAATGGGGGAAACGAAAATTAAATCATGATTAGACACACCACCCCCCTTAATGATCCCCCGCATGCTTTGTCAAAAAGGTACAACGGAGGAAAAAAACCCCGAGTCCACGAACTCCAGCAATGAATCGGTTACTTTTAAAACAGGGGGAGCAGAACGACCAACTTCCACTGGTACAGGTGAAACACCAACCACCGGCCCGCCTCAACGGACTCCAATTCAGATCAGAATCCCAATGATGACGAAACATCCCCGACAAAAAAGAAGGAACTGATATTATTTCAGGATCACAAGCGTCGAAGATAATATCGAAAAACGTATCACGAACGCCAATTACTACATCAAACCCAATGATAAAACGAGCGAAAGCAAAGGTTGTTTTGTTGACATTTGATGATGGGCCCGAAGAAAAATGATTAACGGATTAATCGCACCTTGGATAAACATGACGCGAAAGCGATTTTTTTGTTAACGGATACCGGAAAAGTCATCCAAGTTGCTCAAGATCTTCATAACTGGGAAGAAGGAAATCATGCGGGATCATGAGGATCTGAAAAAATGTCCACCCAGCAGCCGCCAAACAGGTAAACGATGTAAGATTGGAAAGAAACAATTGGCAAGAACCCCAGTTCTTCCCGCCCGCCGTTCGGTTCTGGAAATGATACTAAAGGCCACCCAAAAAAACGGATTTTAATGACGGTCCAATGGTTCCCCGTTGGGATAAAACCAAAAACAAAGGGAAAAAAAGTAATCCAGAATGTCTCGATCAATTTCCCGCATTTTGATGCATATTAGACGGTTGAAGGTTGGATGAGTTGTTAAAAACTTGAAAAAAGGCTCATTTTTCGATCCTCGCCCATTGAACTGGAAGCCGTGACTTCGATTTTTACCCAACACTCGGCAATATCAATCATTGATGCGTTAGATTGGTGAAGGAACAAAATTTAAAAAAAGCCTCGATCCAAGCGGATAAGGCTGTTTTGTTTAACTTCCAGAATCATATGCATTTCTGGGACAACAAATCGAAGGGCAAATGATTGGTTCCGTACCCTTTTTGCAACCAGCATTTTACCTTCTTGCTCGGTATCATTTCTCCTTTTTCAAAAGAACCATCCGCTAGACAGGGCGGTGGGTTAAAAAAACAGGACCGAAGCCTGGAATTACCAATTCCCGCCTGTGTGAATAATATCAGATCACGGTATTAAATGAAGGCCTCCTAAGGGATCATGGACGTGGCAACTTGCAATCATTGGTGTCCATTTCTGCAAGGAGCGATTCCCCTCCTGAACGATAATCAACCCACCAGGCCTAATTTGCTTTTTCCTTTACGAAGATAATGGTAGAATCCAAAAGTTGGACGCCTTATCCGAAATATCGTTCAAGATGCACGTTCCTGCTCTTTATCATGGTTCCATATACTTAAAGGCAGGTGCAAATAAGATAAAACTCATATTAGTCTGACGTATAAATTCTTTCCCCACATCTCCCAATTTTAGTCCACATTGAAGATGTTAATCATTTTTTCAACACACGTTTATGGATGTAATAAATAAGGTTTTTGCCATCCGAAGAGAAAGATTAACCAACCTCTTCTGAAACAATAGTGAAATGCGCCTCACGCCCATGTGTACCGAAGGAAACACGGCAAAATAACGGCCGATCCCGCCAGTATTACCATGGCCATGGAAGGAAGTATCAATGAAAAGGGGTCCTTTTTCCCCACCAAATCAGATATTGGACAAAACAAATATAAATATGGTGAGTTAACAAATCGTTTGTTAGTCGTAACCGGCGAGATGGATGAACTCGGTCCGCGGAAGTGTCCCGCTTAAACGATTTCTTCGATGGCTTTGTCTTTTTGGCCGGTGGGGCCGCCGGGAGTACCGGACTTTCAAGCGATGTTGCGTAAGACTGGTTGTGATCTTGGTATGAGACCGAGGTTGGGTGAGTCCTCCCCCCTCTGAGGCAGCAGCTGTTTCCCCATATTTACTTGAGAAGCTTCAGGACGCTAGATGTCTCTGTTTTATCCAGTGACGATGGCGCTGACTGGTAAGTCTTCATTCTATTTTGCTGATCCCCTCAAAACTTATCAATCCAGAACCAAATCAATAATAAATGACATAAAATAGGATTGCCGGTTGCATATAATCCACCCAATCCATGCTCGCAAAATACCCCTCCGTGGAATCCATGCCCAAATGCGTATTGGATAACGGCAAAAAATCTTGTCCAGTAAGGACCTAACGCTGTTTATGGCTCCAGAAATAACAATTCCTCACATACAGCAACATGCCGTGCATTAAAGGCCGTTGGACGCTTGCGAAAAGCATCTCTTAATTCCCCATCGTCCATTCTCTTGAGGAATAACATAAGAAAAGACAAAAACCATAAAAGCATAATGCCAGCAAGACCAAGCCCCACCATATAAACTGGTAACTGTCCGCCCACAAGCACATCAAAAGATTCCTCTTCTGTAATAAATCCATCCCAATGATCAAAACCCTTTTAAAGTATGATTGATCGAAGCAAACGCTCTAAGTTGCTTGGTTCACCCCGAATCTTGAACTTGGAAACTTTAATTTTTCATCGCCTGTTCTGTCCTCTTGACTTTATTTGATGGAAAACAAATTGTTTATCAATCGGATATTAAAATGATAAAAAACAAAAGGTTAACCGCCCCAAGTCCCTTTTCAGCGAAGCGATATCCAGAAAATTCGTTCTGAATTAGTTGATTAATGTTTAAAATCCTTCATAAAACACCTGTAATCGGCTATTTTGAACATCAAAAGTTTTTTACTCAATACGCCCCTTCTCCATGAAGAAAATCACTTAGTAAATCAATTAAAACATTTAAGCCTATTGTGCTCATGTCAGCCATGATCATTAAGAAAAATTAGTCCGAAAAAACGATGATGGAAAAAGCGTTTTTGTCTTACAGAGGGATGGATGGTGTAAATCGGTGGCAGGCAGAGATCTTGAGCGCTCCGGGTTATTGCATTGAAATTGGGTAGGTGCAATCGGGGCCCGTTATCCTCTTCCCATTGACCCTAAGACTTCGTTGTGAAACGGGGGGAAATTTAAAAATGGACCAACTCTGTCCTTATTGCGAGGATTGGATTGAGAGTTTTGATTTATTTTAATAAAGACGTAAATCGCCCTTTCCACCCTCCTCCTTTTGCGACACCGTTGTTTGGAAGGAAGAGTTTCAGTGGTTTTAAGGAATGCCTCTTTCGTAGGTGAGACCTTGAGAATAGATACACATACAAGGGGAAGGAAACCAAATAAAATGTTATGTGGACCCCATTAGTGATCTGGGAATTCGCAGCTGGTGGATGCAAATGATGTTGTAGTTGAAAGAAAACAGGCTTAGGAGAGGCTTTTGAATTATCGGCAATTTGTGCCCTTCTAGTTCAAGTCAGACTCGTGTAACGGATCGTATCATGACAGCAGGTAAAACCTTAAAGTCATCGGACGTGCTGGCGTAGGTGTAGATAACATTGATTTGGAGCTGCACCCACCGGCATCATTGTTATTAATGCCCCTGACGGGATTCGACATGTGAGCTAATTTGCCATGAATGGCATGGCGACATATTCCTCAGGCATATGCAAAACTATTCAAGGTACGGATCAAAAACTTCCGGGTGGGTTGAAAAAAAAGCGGGTGTTCTCGGTATGGGACGAATCGGTGGGGAAGGGCAAACGCCGCGTTCGGAATGGATATCCACGACCCGTTCCTCCTCAAGATCGCGCGAAAACTTCAGTTAAGCTGGCCAGTGTGGATAACATTCCAATGCCGACTTTAGACCTTCATAACCATTAACAAAACCCATGATTTCCCCCAAATTCAATTGAAAAAGGTATGCATTTTTGGGGGCGGAGTTTTGATAAATCCCCCCTTTGGGCCATTGATGAAGGTACGTTGCGGTGCAGCATTCGGCGTTTCGGGGGCGAGCCACCTGCTGCGATCACCTTCCTGAATCATCCTAGCATTATTTGACGCCTCATCTTGGGCATCCACGGAAGCACAAGAAAATGTAGCGATCGACGTATCGAGCAAACTGCATATTGCGCAATGAACCGTTAAGAAAAGCGGTTAACAACCCCAACTTAAGAACAAACCAGCCACTTTCGGGTGAAAACTGGGTATTTGCAGCTCAGATCACCCAAAAGCAGTTCAGGAAAGGATCGACTGCTGGAGATCTTCGGAAGTGGATTGCCTTTGATCGTTATATTTAAAAGGTATTCTGGCAAGACATTTGGGGAGAAACCAATATTGTCAACTCCATTTCCAAATACGGGATCTCCGTAGGGTTGAAACTCGGCGACGAAGGTTTAAAATCCAAAACCGGACCCTAGGATGCCGAGGGCGTCTTTGGGGTACTCGCTTGCCGGTTGGAGCGGATCGTGCGTCTGGACAAATTCCCGAATTGCGCCGGAAAGTCACCAGATTCTGATTTCGAAATGTCCGGGGATTATCGGAGCTTGGGTTTGCTGGGAAAACGATGTTAACATCGCCTCCATGCAAGTCGGACGTAAAATTTGGGGGGCAGCGATCAGATTTGACTGTTACAAAAAGTTCCAAAAGGTTGGGGGCTCTTCAGGAAATAATAAGGTTGAGCATTAATTTGAGGTTAAAAAAAGACGGAACTTAAAAGGGGTCCGTCTCTTTCTTATTCTTAAAGATCAAATTATTCAATCAACATTCTGATTTAGCTTATCTGAATGATTGTTAATGTTC
>JBBGBA010000732.1:0-10072 GCA_038088335.1 Mesorhabditis sp. LJ9110
GCCCCCGGGAAACCCCCTCGAACCGAACAAATTTCCCCGGGGTTTTATAGGCGGCGTACGTGACTTTCCGCCGCCGGCTACAGTATCCGTCGCGGCCAGGCCCCTTCTCCCCCCCGATTTCCCAAACCACGCGGCCCGCGATTTTCGGAAAAAATGGGCGTGGCCTGGGGTCTAAAAACGTGTGCCCTTTCCCCCCTTCCGAATGTTCCCCCCCAAGAATCGTAACGTCTGTATCATGGCGGAACACGGAAAAAAGCTAGTATACTAGAGTGGGAACAGGTGTGCAATGCACAGCGGAACACTACGATTTGCAAAAAAAGCGGGTCCTTTTTTGGTGTTTTTTAGCCATGAAAAGAAAGAATAATTGCACAAAAATTTCCATTTTGTGATGCTGGGTGGTCCTCGTGCCTTTGTAATTATTGTGATTTGGAGCTACCGTAAGCCAGTACCAGCGAAATGCAGGATTCCAAACAACCCCCCAAAAAATTTTGTAAAATCGTAAATTTCTTTAAATTCTATTAAACCCGGTGTACCTGTGAATAAATTCTGAGGTCAGTTTTCGCACGTTCTTATGTTTCAATCCATTTTAAATTGCTAAATTAAAAAAAAACTTTTTAATTTAAAAGCGATTTAACTTTTTTTATTTTCAGCATAATTTATACGATATGTTTGGCGTACAAGCCTTTTTGAATTTGATGCTCTAAACCACCCAAACCCTTTTTTCAATATGGCTGGGGCGGGCCGGGCATCTTTTCCCCAACGCACGCGTGACACGCAACGCTCGCCCCGTCTCCATTGCGTAGCGCGTGACACAGCAAAGGGATCCCCGGTTTTGGGGGACAAATATATAGTTATGTATTCCGGGCAGTAAAAAGACGCGAATTTTGTGCGGCAATGAGGTGCCAGTGCCCAAAAATTTGGACCCCTTTTTCCCTCTTGGGCGCCCCCATCCCATCCAATGGCTTGCCACTATGGCCCACGGGAAACCACCCGGGCCCTACAAACCGGGGTCCCGGTGCGACCCCCGCCCGCGGCATGGTTTTTGCTTTTTGATCCCCAAAAAGGGTTGGGCACCCCTTTAAAGGAACAGTCCGCTCCCGTTTGAATGGTCTAAGATCTTAGAAAAATTTTGTGTTTTAGGATGCCGGGTTACGGTGGGTCCCAAAGTCGGGAAAAACCCGAGCCGGACGCCGCCGGGGGTAAGCGCCTTAGACCACTCGGCCATGGGAGAAACGGGAGAGTGAGAGGGGGCAAGGAGCTATAAAGGGGTTTGGGGCCCCGCCCCCGGACAGGCAATTCTTGCCGCCGAACTGGTTTTTCCAAACGAAGGCGCGGAATGTCCCTTTTAAAAGGGAGGGGGGGCCAAGCCCTATGCGTTGCGTTTTCGCTCACGGTAGCCTACCCGGTCCTTTCCGGGCCCCTTTAAATTTTTTTGCTAACGACGCCAAAATCTTTTTCGAAAATTGACTGTAATTTTAAAGGGTCTTTTTTACATTTTGAATATCCGCGAAATTTGAAAAATTAATTTGCGCTTCGAAAATCCTTTTTCCCTTAATTTTATTTTTAAATTTGGGTTTTGGTTTAAAAACCATTTCTTCAGTTTCAGTTGGCCCTTTAAATTTTTCTCAGTAAGTTTCGTACTTTTTTCAAATCGGTCATTCAACAATTTAACCCCGCTGCGCCCCAATTGAGGGCCCCGCCCAAACCCAAACCGGCACCAATGGTTTCGCTTTTACATGAAGCCCCCCCAGGTTGGGGCACCTTTTTCCCGTAACTCCCCCCTGTGAAAAACACCCCCCCAATTCCCCTTTCCACGAACACCACCACCCCCGCCGTCGACCTCCCTCATTTGCATATCAGCCTAAATGGCAGACTGCCGACCCGAGGGGGTGGGGGGGGAAAATTTTAAAGGGAACTGCCTGGGGCCCCCGGGCCCAAATTTCAAACCGGGTTTTTGTGAGGACTGGTCAGGTGTCTGGAAGCATAAAAAAATACAAAAAAATGCAAAACATGAGCGAGTTATTTTAAAGGGATGGTGACAGCAAAGAAAAAAGGGGATATTGTAAAAAAGGGGGGTTTTTTTGATTAAAATGAAGATTACGGGGTTACTTTTTAAATGCTGAAATCCTTAATTTTCGAAATTTTTCATCGACAAATCTCTGGGAAAAAGCCAAAAAAATTTCGATACTGTGAAGATCCACTTTGTGAAATTTCGGCATTAAGATAGCAAATCCAAAATTACGGTAAAACCGTGATTACCGGTAACCCAAAAAGGGTACCGTAACCTGGGGGAAATTTCGAACGGGACTTTTCGGTATATGACTACAGTAATCTGGCGGAATCTTAAAAAATTTTAAAAATTTTTTAATTTTTAAAATTTAAAAAAAGCGATTTTTCGAACAAATTTAAATTTAACTTTATAAAAATTTTTTAAAAGTGTTCCGGTTGAAATATGGTTGAATGGTGTAATAAGCACGAATAAACGACCGCAATACTACTTTTTTAGGGGATTTTTAAGACTTTTTCAAAAAAATTTTTCACCCCCCCGATAGTGCCAAAAAATCCTACCTACCTCGACTTGGGGTAGGGCCAAGGCATCAATCAAAGATCCCCCGGGCCCCCTTTTTTCACTTCCGCCGCCTAACCTTTCCACCTCCACCGTCACGTTCCCTTTCCGTCCGGGGAGGCCCCCGAATCGGGAAGTCCAAAAAAATTCCCGGGCCCAAAAAATTTTCCCTCTGCCCCCAAATTTTTTTGTGCTGCTCCTTTTTAGATTTTCCCCCCGGGCGATGCCCCGGGAACCCTTTTTCTGCCCCCCCCCCTCTCTCTCTCTCTCTCTCTCTCTTTTCCCTCTCTGTTTTATTTTCGGTAACCCACGCACCATTCCCCACGTCAAGCACCTGCGACCCCAAATCGGAGCCCCCTTGCTCCCAAACCCCCCACGCAGCGATCTTCGAGATTACAGGGCCCCCCTGTTTTTTTTGTGGGGGAAAAGGTCACCCGTCTCGGTTCAAAGCTGAAATTGGAAATTTTTTTGAGTAATTTTGCTCGGGGGGGCCAAAGGGAGTCATTGGGGGTACGGTAGCTTGGGTAAATTATAGAAATGGCGAGTTTCCAGGTAGTAAATCTTAGATTTCTCAAAAAAACCCTTTGAAAACCCTCTTAAAACCTAATTCCCGGCTCAAATGGCCTCTGCTAGCTGGCCAGCATAAATTCTACGATAAATACAAAAAGAAAATCGCGTTGCGATTTTTTTGGCCAAAATCTGAGACTTCAAGCCTTTTTAAGGGGGAGACGGCCGTTTTAACCCCCCGCGACCGCGCCGCATGTCGTTTTTGGCCCCGTTTTAACGTGAAAAGGCTTGAATTAAAATCTGAAGCTATTTCTTTGTCCCCATCGATTTTTTTATCTCTAGCTTTTTTAAATTTTGAAACGAAAATTTAAACTACAGAGAATCACCGACTTTTCCCCGTGCCCCCTTTAAACCGGGTGTATTGGGGCCGGAAGGCAGAACAACCCATTTTGGACTTTTCTAGGGTTCCCCTTTGAATTTGGCCCCCACCCCCGAAAGCAACGCAACAACCGAAAATTTTTACGGGGAGGGTCAAGCCAAGCCTAATTTAATGGTCCGACCGGCCCGTTTTTGGCACAAAAAACCGTAGAACGAGTAAAATCGTTTTAAAAAAAATTCCCCCGGGAGGGGGGCCCGCATGGGGTTCGCCCAATACCCCTCCCTTTCCCCCACGGGGCCGGGGGAGAAAAAAAGGCGCCCCCCCCCGGGGTTTTTGCCCGCGGGCCCAGACCCTTTTCCCCTTCCGGGAAAGCCCCCCGGGGTCCCACCAACAGACCAAAAAGCCAAATAAAAAATTTATCAACAAACGAAAAGTCCCCAAGAAGCGCGGCGCGGTCGCTTTGCTTTATGCGGAAGTCTTCAAAGCGGCCTTGACCGCCCCCTTTAAAAACTGCCCCTGATCGGGCCATTTATAAAACCCACCCCCCCTCCCCAAAAATATGCCCCCAGCTACCGTAACCCTTTCCCCCCATTTTCCCCCAAAAAGTTCAACCAGCCGTCAGACGCCTTTTCAGAATTGCCCCCGTTTTGAGCGCGCGTCCCGGACCCGGGCAACATTTTTCATTCAATCCGTTTCTGCCTTTTTTTCCCGGGGGGCAGGTGAAAATCCGACCGCGCCAGATTTGAACTCGGAAAAATTTTTTTCGAAATTTGCAGCTGCATAGGTCCCAAAATGGGGCACCACGGAGCCGGGCGGGAGGGTGGGTGAAAATTCGGATAGTTTTCAGCTGCGCCCCGGTGGAGCTTAGCAATTTTTCCCGCGACGGGATCACCGATCCGCGACAGGTTGGGGAATACGAGGGGGGTTGCGCTAGGAATTTTTCCCTAGACTCAGGGCAGGCTTGGGTTTAAGCTAGCTTAGCCTGGCCAAGCTTGGGAAGGCAGTTAGGCTTGCTTAGGGGCTTAGGGGGTTTGGACCCAAAGGGGAGGCTTAGCTTGGGCCAGGGTTACCAGGGCAGAGGTTTCCGGGTTATAGGGGAGATTTTCCGAAAATTTTTTAAAAGGGAAACCAAAGGGGAAAATTTTTGGGGGGGATTGTAAAATCCCTAAAAACTGTTTGGGTTATGGGAAAAGCAAGTTTTTCCCCAAAATTTTGTTGGCTTCCGATGTTCGGTCGTTTTTTTTTTATTTCCAGGGCTTACCGTACTTGGGTGTGGTAAAAATTTTTTTCTTCTCTCTCTCTCTCTCTTCTCTCTCTCTCTCTCCTCCCCCCAAGCATTCCTCGGACCAACCCGCCTTCAATCCCTTAAAACATTTTTTTTCTCAGCGATCCTGTGTGATCTCCCCCGGGTTTGGTTCGGGTCATCTACCCTTCTTGAAGACGTGCGGGGCCCAAAATTGGGGAAAAGCGCTGGGGGCCCCTCTTCTGCTCCATCCCTTCACCTGTTCCCCGTTTTCATGGCCCCCCAGAATCTGGTGGGGGCTGTTTTCGCTTTTTGTTGAATTTGCCCGCTGAATCAGCAGGAGAAATTCAGATGCGGCTGCAAATAGAACGACCCCGGATTAGTCAGATGACCGCGGGGAAAAAAGCGGGGGTTGGGTTTGGGGAAAAAATGGCACGGGGTAGGAACGAGAGAAAGAAAAAAAAAACGATTTGGGAAAAAAGGTATGGGTAAGGAATAAATATTCTTGCATTACAGTACCAAACTGCAGGACCGGTTTGCTACAGCATACTCCCAAAAAGATAAATTAAGGTACGCTTCACTACGTTATAATCCGATATAGTAACTGTGATGTACGGCCCCAAAAAAAAGGTTGCAAGCTGAAAGCACTTTTTTCTGGGTTTACTGTAGAGCGACCCTCGGGGGGCAATGCGCAGCCGTCCCCCCCCAGTACCCCGTAGGCTCAAGTAAAAGCTTTGGGTGCATTTTTCTGCCCCGTTTTTAATTTTCCCCATGTCATCTTTCCTAAAAAGGGGGAAAAATTTCCCAAAATCATCTTTTCTAAAGTCATCTTTTAAAAATCATTTTTTCCCAAATATCTTTCCTAAAAATCATTTTTTTCCAAAAATCATTTTTTCCCAAAAAATCTTTCCTAAAAAAATCATTTTTCCTAAAAGTCATTTTTTCCCAAAAACAATATTTCTTGGTTTTTTTTGCAAGAAAAAAATTTTTTTTTTAAAAGGGCCCGGGGTAAAATTTTAATTTAAAAGCCGTACTAGACCTTTTGGGGTGTTTTGGTTTGTTTTCTATCCTTTAATTCATAAAAGGGATTCAGAAATCAAAAAAAAGGATAGGCTCCGATGCGACTAAGAGCTTTTTAGGACTGACGGCGTTCAACATTTTGCCGTTTTTTACAGGGAAAAAAGGTTTTCCAAAAGGGAGGTGGCATCCCTATTCCCTACCCAACCAGGAAAAATTAATCTTGAAAAAAAATAGTTTTTAGAAAAAAATGATTGAGGAAAATAAAAATTTTCATTTCCTAGTTTTTGAAAAAAAAGACTTTTTGGGAAAAATGACTTTTGGGAAAAAAGGCGTTTTGGAAAGATGACTTTTTTGGGTGGATGACTTTAAAAATAAATTTGGGAAAATGTTTAGGGAAAAATGACTTTAGGAAAAATGACTTTGGGAAAAAATTTAAAAAATGGGCAGGGGTTCGTTACACTACTGCGCTACGGGTGCTAAGTACGCTGCTATTTCGGGAATTTTAATTTTTTTGCGTTCAGCCGTGCACCAAATTTCGACACTTTACGCTAATACGCTGCCGAATCTAATAGTACAATTAAGGTTACAAAACGATCAAAAACTACCGTAGCCTTTTTTTTCTGCAAAATCCCAACAAAACTGGGGGTTTTTTCCAGCCTTTTTTTTCCCTATTTAAAAAAGCCATAAATATTCGCAATTTTTTGGCTGAAATAGCCTGCGGAGGACGCTAATAAAGTAATAGCCATCAAACCGGTAATAACTTTTCCCTTGTACATATTAAATATTGACAAAAAATTTTAACGGCGCTGTTTTTTCCACGGCTCGCCCTCTTTTTCGATTCAAAAACCGGGCAACTTATTATTAATTATTATTTGGGGTGGTGAAAATGAATAGGGGGCGCACGACCCGCAATACGAACAGTACAACACGACAAAATGGGGGGCAGGTGCGAATTTCGTGAGAGCTCGCCCTAGAAAAAAACGCGGGGAAAATTCTTTGGCTTTCCCCCCGCATTGGCACGCCGACCCCCGGAAACATCTTGGACGGGGGGGATATACGCCTGATTTTTGGGGTAATTTTAATTTTTTGAGGGGGCTACGATTAAGACGCGATAAAGATACGGCCTTAGTAATCGGTAAAAAGTTAACGGAGGACAAGGAGACGTTTTTAGTGTCGATGAAGTTTCAAAATGTGGCCAAGCTGAATTTGCGTAGAATTTTTTGCTGATTAGACCCTGGTTTTGAGAATGTATTGAACGACTACATTAAGAAAATTATGTAGCCCCAAATTGGAAATTTTTGGGGGTTTTTCCCCTTTTAGCGCTTGGAGATTTTTCAAAGTTTTAAAAGATTCTCAAGGGTTTTGATCAAAAAAAAATTTCCCAAACACAAGATGGGTTTCCCTTTTACAAAGCCCCGTGCCAACAAAAAAACCCTCTGTTGTCGGGTCGGAAGGTAATTAAAAAAAAGCGAGATTTTTGGGAACCTAAATTCTAACTTTTTTTTTTAAAAAATTTCCCAAAATTTAAAAAAATTAAAAATTAAAAAATAATTCTAAAAAAAAATTTAAATCAAAAAATTCCTGCCTTTAAAGGAACAGGAAAGGACACGGGGAACACGACCAGTACGACGCGATACGTTTTGAGTTGGAGTTGATGCCAAAAAGGAAAAAAACTGGGCTTAAAGGGTTTCGGGTTTACAGGGATTGTGAAGAGGTATGAATACTGTCACGTTCCCCTTAAAAGCACAATAAGGGGAAAGCGAAAGCAGCAAATTCCGGTGAGCAGACCGCGCTCAAAGTCACAAAACACAGTGCGCAGTGCTGGAATTTGCCGTCCCTTTAAAAAGGGGCAGCGTTTTAAAATTTAAACCCTACCCAAGATTTCTGCTAGACTCGATGTTAAAAATTCGTCAAAGATCTTTGCTAAAAGTTCCCGAAACCACGCAAATCGGCGGCCTGGAGGAAAACCTTTTCCAAACTTTGCAAAGCTAGGCAAAAAACCAAAGTTTTTTTTTTTTCTTTTTAGGCTCAACCTTTTCATTTTTCGGCGCTAGATCGAATGGCGTCCAGAAAACCCCAAAAAAATGGCGACAATCCGAAAATTTTGGGAATTTTTTGGGCTGTTCTGGGAGGGGTCCCCATTGGTATTTGGTACCCCCCCAGCTCTTACGACCCAAAATGATTTTCCCGGGCCCTTTTCCCCAAAAGCTCTTTGCTAGTTTGCTCACGGTTTTTGAGCCCCGGGAATCCGTACAGTCCGGGGCCCACAGTTCCAGATGATGAACCCAGTGGTCCAGGAAGTTTCCGAGTTTGATCCGTACTTTTCTCAAAAACCCGAAGAACAGGCGGCGCACCTCGTTTTCAGGTGTCGCCACCCGCCAGGTGAAACCGGGGGTGGCGCACCGGAAAATCGAGGGGGGCCCTTGGGGGGGTTTTGGGGGGGCGGGGACGTGATCTTTTGGGAAAGGTTTTTGGAATTCAATTTGGGACAGTATACCCCCAAGGCATCCTTAGGGGGGCTAAGCCGGGGTCATCCGGGCTGTCTGGGGGTCCAAAAGGGAAAGGGCCCGGGGTCCCGGGGGAATTAATCCAAGTGGCTCATCAGCTAAAGTAGGCTTTGGATGGCCCTTTAAAATCACCCATACACCCGAGGTTTAAACTTAAGCCCCCAAACCTAAAAAAGAAGTCTAAATTCCCCCCTAAGCCAGAGGTTAAGGGGAAAAAACCCTAAATCTAAGTCTGAGCCTCAGCCTACGCATAAACCGGGGCTTAAACAAAAAATTAACCTAAGCCTAAGTCTAGTGCAAGAACCAATCTGGAAATTCCCCCAAGCCAAGGCGACGACCATGGAGAAAACTCTGGGTTAAGCCTACGCCTGAGCCCAATCGAAAGCCTACGCCTAACGTTGGGAAAGCCCCAAACCCCGGGGCCAAAAAGCTCAGCGGGAGCCAAGTTTCCCCAACGGGGAACCTTCACGGAAAAGGGAATTTTCGGAAAAATGCCCCGGGGGCACCATTGCGACAGACCCGATTTTTTAAATAGAGGGCCGGGGTGATTAAAATGGATTTCTCGGAAAGAGAAGGATTTTTAGACCCCCAAAGGTAAATTAATAGGGCCCGAGGGGAACGTTTTTGGGGGAGGGAAATTGAATCCCGATTTTTTGTTTTGCTTTTTGCCAGAGTTTTTTTAAAGTCCAGAATGTTACAAATTTTCCCCGAAATCCCTAATGTTTAGCCATTAAAGGGAAAAAAAAAATCGAAAGAGAAAAAAAAGAGATTTTCTGACCACGTAACGTCGATAACTGTCAAAAAATTTATAAATACTTTAGCACGTATGATTTTGGACTTGTACAAAAAAATCTGGCAAAAAAACAAAAAAATAAAAATTTATGAGCATTCCCAAACCCCGTCAGCATCCCAAAAGTGAGTCGCTTACCACTCGGCCATTCAACGGGGATTCCATAGTGATGGGAGAGCCTCATAAACCATCCCCTTTTATGCCCAAATTTTTTTTCATGTAAATAACATTTTCCGGGAAATGCTGTTTTCTGTCCCAGGTCTATTTAGAAAAAACTGACAAGCGCATCGTGATCCTGGTCGATTACCGGGGGGGCCCCGGCGTTTTTTTGGAAAATTTCCCCCATGTCTCCGTGGGGTTCCCTTTGAAGCCCAAAAAACCTGGGGCCCAAAAGGCCACAAGTCCTAAAAAAATTCCTAAGATTAATTCCCCAAATTTTTTCTGCTAGCCTGCCGTTAATTCCAGGAAGGAAAATGGTTTTGGGCCGGTTTCTAAATCTCCCAAAAAGCATATCTTCGGATTCAATTGTCGGTTTTTCCCCGCTAGTTGCTTAGTTGTTTTTTTCGAAAATCACGGCTAACCGCGCGTGATTTCTGGTTTCTCGAAAAAAGTAAAAAATTTCCCTTTTCCCGGTTTCTTAAAGGGTTTTGCTCCCCGGGATTCAAATTCCGGGTCCCCCCCAAAAAATTTTTTTCCCAAAAGTCACCTCCTCCCTCCCGGGAAAATCCGGTTTTTTTCCCAGCCGGCGGC
This sequence comes from Mesorhabditis sp. LJ9110, assembly GCA_038088335.1. Classification (NCBI taxonomy): domain Eukaryota; kingdom Metazoa; phylum Nematoda; class Chromadorea; order Rhabditida; family Rhabditidae; genus Mesorhabditis; species Mesorhabditis sp. LJ9110. The sequence goes on from JBBGBA010000732.1 coordinate 9,763, forward strand.
GATGTCCGGGGAAAGCCTAGAAAGACTCGGATCCTGGAATCCCCGGGTTTGGAGAACAGGACCTCCCCAAAGGGGAAAGGAGCAGATTATGGTCGGGGCCCGGGGGTGCTTTTTTACTCTGCTCCACCCCCAAACCCCAAAAAACGTGCCAAAAACCCCGGGAGATGACCATTGGGGAAGTGGGGGTGGTTCGTGAGGTCCGTGTTTGGGAAAATTTGGGTCGGGGAAAAAAAGGTTTTTTAGGGATCTAAAAAATATTACGGGGTTTTTGGGGGCAACAGAACCAATCTCGTAATTTTATTCGCGTTCC
>JBBGBA010000530.1:0-10788 GCA_038088335.1 Mesorhabditis sp. LJ9110
GTTTTAGCAGTTTTCAATGGCTGAGCACAGTTTAAGCAAAACGAAAAAGCTTGGCAAAGGTTTTGGGAGAAATAGGTTGCACGTTGGTCCCGGGGTCGAACCGACCTCTGTTTGAGATTTGCGATCGGCGCTAACCGATTGCGCCGCGGCCCGGGGGGTCCTATCCGTGCCTCCGTGGAATGCCGTGATTAAACAATTTTTGGAAAAAGCGTAAAAGCAGCGTCGCCCGGTTGGCCTTAGGAATCAATTTACATTCCGATTTTGCATAAAATCTACAGTTTTCTGGGTTTTGGTTCTAAAATTCGTGAACTAAAATTGATACCTAAATCGTCGTCACTTCTGCGGCGCCCTAGAGGGGATCAATTTTTTGGACACCTGTATAAACGTTTTATTTCGAAAAACTATGTAAAAAGTCGGTAAAATGGTTTATATTTCCGGATGTACGGAGTTACGGAGAAAAAATCCCCCATCCCGCGAAAACGCGAAGAACCTACGCTTTTATCACAGCAGTAAATCGAATCATTTCCAGAAGCTTGGGCCCGAATTCTCGAGCTGCTTTTACCGCGAGCCCGGGTGTTGTGCAGGTAGGTTTAGGTGAAGAAGTCAAAATTCCGTGTTGTCGGGGATCGAAGTCAAAAATTGATGCGAAACTCCCTACGGGCATCAGCAGGCTATTTCGTTCCGGAAAAGGCGACATTTTTGTGAGAAAAAGAAGACATTTTCTTTTGCCCCTGTTTGGACGTGAAAGCGCTTAAATTTCCGAATTCTGACGCTATTTCCGGGATCCTCATCGAATTTTGATCATTCTAGAGGTTTTAATTATGAAAATTGAGCAGAGAACCACCGAGATCGAGAGATTGGGTCCCCACAAGCAATTACGACATGTAATCGCCGCGCACTCAAAATGTCTTTTTTGCTCCGAAAACATTGCGTTTTTTTCAAATACTTTGCGTTTTTTCATGACGAAATAAATTTCTGGTTCGTTTCTGGTACGTTGCCTGTTTTGATCAGTAGATTCAAGCCCAGCACGCACGAATTTTGACTTCGGAGCCCCTTTAAGGTCAAATCGCGGCGTGATAGGAGGATATAAAAAAATTTTTGGATTTAATCGCCCCGAACCCGAATTTCAGGATTGACGATCATGGTGACTGTCCACATCTCCCATGTGCCTGCCGATAAATTTAATAAGGGAGTAGATCGCTATGAAGTAGCTATGTCCGTCATGGACAACGCCACCAACGAATGAACAGATTTTGCAAATTTTCTTTGTTGATTGTTTCAAAATAAAAGTTAGACCATCGAATCAGCCGTCCTGAAAAATCAATTTTCTGACGCAAAGCGTTTGCGGCAACGCAACAAATCGCACAGAGCTACAACCATATACTAAGCTACATCGTATTCGGAATTCGTAACTTGGCTACGGTTTTCAATATTTACGCTTGCTTTTTTCGGGATTTTTCGGCGCCGATCGCTAGAGCATCTACAAATATACTCAGGGGTTTTTATGGTAGCCCAAAATACTGTGATATAAAACAGCTGTCGCAAAAACAAAAATAACCTCTAAAAATGAGGCTGAAAAGATAATTTTCGATATTTTTGCTATTTTTCCATCTTTTCGACACGCCATTCTATAGCGCATCAAAAAATATACCAAGAGTTTTAATTTCAGGCCAAAATAATGCAATATTGAAAATGCCAGATTTATTTCACACCACCCCATTGCCGTGACCTGGTAATTACTTTGCAAATCAAGTCGTCTTTAGTATATCGGGGTCAGTATGGGGGAGGCCGCATTTAAACTTGCTTCATGTAATTATTTTAGGTTATATTATTTTGGGCTGCAATTAAAACCTTCAAAAATTTATCCATCCCAGCAGAAACTTTCATGCAAATTGGCAAACTAGCGTACCGCTTTTTTGGCCAGCCAAGCAATGATAAAGGCCCCGGCAACTGGGACGAGGTTCACATTTGAATTTCACACGACAGATGTTCGTATCGATCGGTGCGCGGGCCGTCGATTCAAAAAGTACCACTGACTGTTGGATCAGGACGCCAATGTCAATTTGGGGGCACACGCTGTACAAAGGGTTTCCTACATGCTTCCGATTGCTTCCATTTCTCTCCCCTATTCAAAGTCCTTTGTAGATGCTGAAATTATCGGAACAGCTGATTAACGATGTGCTTGATCGGCTCGAACCAGACGAGCTGGTCACGCTCCAAAGGACGACAAAGACATTTCGGTGGGTTCTAGCCTCCCAAGTAATGCACTAATCTTTAACGATTTATTTTTGCCTTAGACGCCGAATTAACTGTCGAGGATTGTTCCCGGGTCGCGTTGATGCCCTATATATTCATGGTCAAGCGCTGAAAGGCAAGCGGAAAAGGGTGGGTCCTATTTACAGCATGCTCTTTTGGAGGCGACTTTTTTGTACATCTGACTGGAGAACTGGAATCGATGTTTAGGTTTCGCTGAAGACGTTCGAGCTCGGGGTTGAGAGCCGCGGGGGAACGGTGATACTCGCCCACAACCAGCGCCGCAGCATTTACCATCAACGCGACAAAAAGTGAGTCTGTCGCGAAAAAGCCGGCCGCCCTCTCATGCAGTGTTTTCACATAGGCTGAAAATTGATTTGGGACCAGCCTATCTTGCGCTGGATTTTTTGCTGATTCCGGTCGTCTAAAAATCCAGTAAAATTTTTTTGGAGGACTTTAGACCTATTTCTGGGGTGGAAGGAGCTGTTTTTTTGAATGAGCCGTATCACTAACCCGTATCACAAAGCTCGTGAGAAAAGTTTGTTTTTTGTCGGGTTGGCATCGAGGACGGAAAGGACTGGGACGGCAAGTTTTGCAAAATTTGGTCCAATTAGAAGAATTTTGAGATTTACGCTTTGAAATAGAAGGCTAAAAGATATTTTTGAGAAGGCTTTGACTAAAAATCATCCCCGCCCCCGTTAGTCTTGAAGTCCAGTTCATTCCGGACCAATGGCTCCGTTTAGCTTCTACCATTTCAGGGTGTCAGGCGATGCAGAAATGAGCGACGATGATGAGGATCATCAACGGAAATGCCGCTTTTTAAAAACGGAACACAGGTCAGCTTAATTCATTAACCCCTTAATGTTCGCCATCAACAGGGAGTATCCGATTCGACATCGACGCTTTTTCCACCGTCTTTTGCGGCTGCTAAAGAACATCCGTACCGTCCGGTATTTGTCGCTAGACATCGAGAATTATTATCGTCCAAGATGCGGGCAATATCCCTTTAAAACGTTGCCGTTTCCTCAGGAAAGAAACACCAAACAGGTTGGTTATCAAAATTTGTCAGCGAGTTTCGGGTTTTGGACAAAACAAACAATTTTATAAACTTTTTACCGCCACTTCCGTTTCAGCATCTGATGAGGAGCCGATTCAGGAAACGGCTCGGCTTAAAAAAACAGCGTCTTCTCCAGGTTGGTCACCACGCCGGTTATAAACATTGACTGTTGGTTTGGTTGTAAAGTTCGGTTTTGTTTTGAGGTGTTTTTCGAAAACATCGTTGCTCTGGGAGCCTATTGCAATATGTCATTTTGAAGAGCTTTTAATGCTCTACAAGCTGCTTATAGTGTCGTTGTCGTAAAATATTTTTATGGTTTTTTTCACAAGGCTCCAAAGTTAGAACCAAAAAATCTCCATTTTCTAGTTTGGCTCAAAACTCGGCTGAGAACCCTCGTAGAAACCGAATGATAAGTTTATGAATACAGAACTATTGGAAAAGTTTTTCTTGAAAATTCATTCAAGGAAGTGACAACTCATCGAATTTTGGACCCTCACGGTAAGGCAACTTTTTGCAATTAATTAAAATTAATATTCTGAGTTTCAATTTGTTGGAAATGCGTTGGAATGCGGCACATAAATTATATGAAAGCCAGATAAAACCTCCTGGCTCGCATCGCCGGCTTATGCGATTGAAACTTCCCTTTGGTCGTCGAAAACGGCCAATATTTGACCAAAATTCGATAACGTGGAACTCCCTTGAATAAATTTTGAAGAAAAACTTTTCCAATACGTTCTGTAGTGTTCGATGAGCTAAATCAAACTCTCTTTCTACGAGGCTCCTCGGCCGAGTTTTGAGCCAAGCAAGAAAAGGAAGCTATTTTTTAGTACCAACTTTGGAGCCTTGTGAAAGTACTATGAAATTGTTTAGGACAAAGGCAATATAGAGACCCTGTAGAGCATTGAAAGCTCTTCAAAATGACATATTACAATGAACCTCCATGGCAACGATGATCTCGAAAAAACACCTCACAGCCAAAACCGCAAGAAATTTCTTTACAACCTAATAGTTCCGTAGAAACCTGTAATGTCGTTGGCAAGCCTGATTTTTAGTACGTGACTTGGACGACGGGTCTGCGAAAGAGGGAAAAAGCTACAGCCCCGATCAAGGTACGACGACTTCAAATTAAAATTGGGGCAAGATTTCGTTTCGTACAGGCGTCCCAATAAAAAACACCCCCCTCTAACTGGATCGGATCGTATGCAAACCCGAAAGTCAGAAAATTTTTGCAAAATAGCTTCTAAGATAGCGGGTTCTAATAAAACATGGTTTTTTGAAAATTGCTACAAACTCACCGTTTCAAGCGCTTTCAAATGGTATAACTATCGTTCCGATCCGATACATCAGCGACGTGTTAGAAGGGGGTGTGTTTTTTTATTGGGGCACCCTGCATACAGTGTCAACTCGGTTAGTAAAGCGCCAGTTGGCGCGCTACCCATTGCCCTAATAGCGTCTAGCAGGCGTGCCAACTGGCGCTTTTGCAAAGCGCCGGCGCGCCAGAATCGAGCGCCAACTGGCGCGCTCTTTTGTTCAATTGCCCATACGGGTTCCGGTATATTAATACTTTTTTTATTAAAAAAGGCTTTACATCGCTTTTTTGCGATGTAGTACGATAGTTCGGAGCTAGAATGGCATCTGCTCTCTGGAGTATTTTCGTTCCGCGCACCTGAAACCACTTTTATTGACTTGTAAATGGTTAGAAACCTACATTTTTGTTGTTGATGCTTGGCATACCCCATTTTTTCTGAAATAAACTGCGTGGCGTCTTACCTGCTCGGTGTAGACGACAGGAGACAGGCGAATTATTCAAAACATGGCAATAGATAAGTTTTATCTAAAAAAGGGTTTGGACTTGGTAATTTTTGGGACCCACGGATTTGTACGGGAAGAATGTGCTCGTGAAGAAGTAAACGCGCATTTGATGATCTGAAAGTGATTCTCAGCGAAAATTGAAAAATTGAACGTTTGTCTCGGGAAAATTGAAAGGGCTTAATCCTTTAAGTTAGTCGAGCTTACCGGAAATCGGGTAACCATATCTAAAAAATAGTTTACAGGGTTCAGTAATCCTAGAATTTTTGATATCATGAAGTAGATATAATCAAAAAATGCATAAGAAAAGTTAATAACCAAGACTTTTCCCTGGACTTAGTCATTTTTTCGCAGTTTTGAAAGGTGTTCGGAATTCAAATGCGCCCGATGGCGCTTTTCTTAGAAAATGGGTCCTGGCAAGACTTGAAATTCAAGAAGCTTTTTTGCGCCAATAGCGCTTTGGCCGGCTGGCGCTCCGAATATTGCGCCAGTCGCGCTATCGTCTCTGTATACGAACGTAATAGCGCCTACCTGGCGCTTGACATTTGGCGCGCCAACTGGCGCTTTACTAACCGAGAATTAATACGTCCTTTAGATGAAGCCGGTCCTCCGTCGAATCACGAACGTCGGTTCGTGCGATTACGTCGTGCCCTCAAACCATCTATTCCCGAGAATCAGAAGTTTGCTCGGTGGAAGACCAGATTGTTGTTATCTCGACGAGGTAATAGTTTTTGCAATAATGTGACTGAAAGAAAATAAAAAGAAAATTTAAAGCAGGCTCAGTGGCGTAGCTGACCCCAAGTGGGGGGGGGGGGGCAGCGACATTTCGGAGAGGGCAGCCAGAAAATTTTTTCGAAATTTAAGCGCCGCAGGCGAAAAATGTCGCTGAAATAGCGTCGCCGCAGGCTAAAAATGAATAAAAAGCAATATAAACTGCGCCGCACGCGAAAAATTCTTCAATCTGGGCAGCCTGCCCCCCCGCTACGCGCCTGAGCGGGCTCTTCAGCAGATTTGGAAAACAGATTCGGAATCAGCGGAATTTTTGCACAAGATAGGCTAGGTCCCGAGTGGAATTTCCATCCTATGTGAAAACAGTTTAGAGTGAGCGTAGATAGGAAACATAAAGCAGTGTCTTAAGCGGACTAACATAATTCGGAATAAACCATGAACCACGATATTACTCGGTTCAGTTCGCCCTACCACTGGACTTCTTCACGGATGATGCGGTGAGTTGAAGGAGTCTTTCAGGGTAACTAGATGTTAGACCCGACCGAATGGTCGAATTTTGAGCTAGCGAAAACTTTGTAATTCATAACTTTTTTCTATATAGCCGCGATTTGCTCATTTGATTTCTGTGAGCATTTCATTTGAGTCCTTAAACTATAAGTTTTCATGCTAGAATCACAAAGAACGGCACACCATGGCAGGGGGAAGTGGTTCCGAGAAATGGCCGCGCGCGGAACAAGGCAAGCAGGCCGTTCTTTATGATTCTAGCATGAAAACTTATAGTTTAAGGAGTCAAAATGTAGGAACTGATCTCACAGAATCAAAAATGAAGACGAAATAGCGGAATTCTTCTTTAGAAAAAAGTTATGAATTTTACAAAGTTTTCGCTGCGGGAGCCTACAAAAGTTTCGGCCTATGCGACCCGGATCGAATAACAACTCTAGGGCTAACCCAATTTTAGAACGAACAGCTGCTATCGAATTGCCAGCTAGAATGTGAAAAATGGCCAGGGAAGGCCGTAGTATGGATGCAGCAAATCGAAGAGGCATTCGATTCTTTGGCTGTAAGCAGGAAATAATATTTTATTACCATAAAATCCCGAGTATAGTTCCCTTCCGAGTATAGTTTCGGGTGAAACGTACGTATCGTTCGTAATTCCGTATGACCGTAAATAAGCGTGTTTCGTTTTTCGGTTTCTTGCAAATAACTCCATTCACGGAAGGTATTTTTGCAATTTCGGTTCAAGATTTGCTCAAATTTCGACTATTTCTGGCATTTAGAGTGGTTTAACAAAAGAAATTGATGCAGGCAATCCTAAGAACCGATCCTTTTGGCCCAGGTAGCTCTTGCCGGCGAGAGGGCGAGGGATCACCTTATTAGAACGTCATTTGTATTAGTACGTCGCTAAAGTGTAGCGGAACTATACTAGAGATTTTAGGGTAATTGGTTAATGGCTCAATTTTCCTTACCAGATAGGCGTTGTTGGTAGGATTTGACTAGAAAAAGATTCTTACAGAAACTGTTGCAACGTCCGAATGAAGAGCGTCGCCCAGGCTTCTTGTATACGTTTGTGGGATACGATTCTAGCACTAAAGGTCCCGAGAGATTCGCCAAGAAGATACAAGTAAGAGTTTTTTGTAAGCGAAGTAATTCTCTATAGCGCTAATCGCTCTAATTCTCTATTGATATATTTATCCAACAAGCAGTGAAAAAAGACCGCTTCGCGGCCCTTTCCCGCGGGACCCCGTCCAGGAACCATGGATTTGAATACCTTTTTTTTCGCCTGCGGCCCAAGAACCTGATCCAAGGAGCCATTCTTTGGCCTGCCGCGCCAGAGCCAGCATTGCGCTAGAATCTTTAGAGGGATAACGACGGCATAAGTAATCGGTGACGCGAGGGAAAGAAAATGTCTCTGCGTCTCGCCCTTCACATGGTTCAGAAAAGGGGGGCCCCTTGGGTACAGGATGCAGAGCGCAGACACGAGGGCAGACAGGCAGGGGAGGGGTGGGGCGCGCGATAGCAGACAGCCGGGCTAATCTTTCGTACACACCATTTATGATTCAAACGCGCGGGGTGGGGCAGACAGCCAGAGGGAGGGCGAGAGTGCCGAGACCCCTCTCCATCCTGTCCCCGCTCGACGAACCTTTTTCGTATGGCTCTGAACGCTGTGCCTTGCGTGCGTTCTCTGCCCTGTTTGCTACGTGCCAAAAAATCGATCAGGGGTGTTCGACCTATGCCGTCGGTATCCCTTTGAGCCTGCAGCGCTAGTTACTGGTATTTCTCCAGGATCTGTCCTGCGGCGCGAGAGCCCGGGCCAAGGGCCTTTTCTTTAGCCTGCTACGCTAGAAAGGGAGCCGGGCCTCAACCTCGCACACCACGCGCCTAGACGTATGTCTTGCTGCTGAACTACCAAAAAGCGAAAGATCAAATCCTCCCAAGATCCGAACTCACGACCCTGCGCGTGCCAGACCGGGCGCTAATCTACTACATCACGGGGGGTGGATGTGACCGGGCAGGGGAAAAAAGACCCCTTCTCTCCTGGGGAGGGGGAGGGGCAAAGAAAAGGCGAACCAATGATCCCAATAGGGGAGAGCTCTGGTCACTTTAGAAGATTTCATGTTTGAGTCTGAATACGCTAAAAATTTGTAAAGAAAATAAGATGCGCGTGATCCCCACTATCGAATACATAATTGGTCCAAATCACCGCCCAAAATTGCCACTGAGCTTCGGGTTATGCCCCGAACACCACCGCCCGTCGCCCACTTTACTAAGGACTTTTCACTTTTTTGCTTGTAAAATCGTTAAATGAAGGAATTTCGAAAAATCCAAAGAACCGTTTTTTTATGAATGGCATTTCCCGCCCCCAGGCCAAAAATCAGCCAGAAACTCGGCCTGACGGCCGAGAAAAAGGCCGTACAGAAAACACACATACTTTTCTCGCTCATAGGATAGGATATGCTGCTAATGCGGTTTGTATCAAAATGAATGCGGCGTAATTGAGCAAATGAGCAAACGGTGACAACCCTGGGTTTAGAAGAAGGTGACAAGGCACGCACCTGGCTTTGTGGAAATGGAATGGCCGGAAGACAACGATGCGATGGCCACGGTTCAAGAAGCATTCCGGAGATATGTGCCAGTGAGCAAGAAGCCGATCAGTGTCGAGCGAGATTGTCGAAAGTCTCATGACGGATTCCCATATCCGCATGATTCCTTTCGAGGGAAAACCATTGCCTAATCCAATCCGGGTCCCGCCGCGGGCGCATGGAAGGAATTTCCTACCGTATCCGCCCCCGGCTCAGAGGGTCCCCAATTCAGTCCCGCGATTTATGGGTAATTCTCACGGGAACTGAACCCTTGTCGCTCGTTGATCCAACACCCTGTTCCGGATCCTAATCCCCGTGACTGGCATAGCTAGCGCGGGTGATTAGGCTTCCGAGGACTATGACATTTCCTCGTGCCCTCAATTCTCTCGTGTTCCGGGTTTTGTGTGTATACTAATAAACCTTTTGTCTTTATTCCTTTTCTATATTGGTAATCGCATTGTAAGCATTGGGAGAATCACAGAAATACTAAATCCACTGAACAACCGATGCCTCTGAATGGGGTTACTTTCTCACTAGGGTGATGGTGGCAACTTCTATTATATAGTTGACGTTATGTCCTATATCGTATGAGGAGTGTCACCCTTTTGACATGGTGCGTCTGGGATTCGACTCGTGTCTTCTTTGTGTTCTCCAATATAATTTCCACTTTTCTCTCCAACTCTAGGTTTTTGTAAACACATTTAGCGAGGTAAGTTTTGTTCAATCTGGCGTGAAGCGGCACGACGCGTGTGCCGTTGACGGGCAGAGTTCAGCACCTCGCAGAGGCAGAACTCTACGGTCACAGCCTAGCTCGGTCGGGCACCTCGCTGAGGACCGCCCGGGCGAAAGTTGCTGCTGAGTGATCGCGCAATCGGCTACGACCAGGGACCAGCCCAAGCGAGTTGTCACCAGCGAGCCCAAACTCGCATCCCTGAGCCTGACTGGACGGAGTGGGTGACCGCAGGGGTTTGCACGGCTGGTCGGAATGGACCTTCTAGGCAGATCATCCCCAAGTGAGGGTTTATCCCCACGCCGCGGCCCCAAGCTGTCCAGGAAATGGGCACGGTAAATCGTCCGAAGGGAGGTGGCAATTCGTTTGTCAAAGGTACGTAAGTTTGAACAGAACCGCTTCGCAAAACCAGAACCGCCGTCGGCCAACGGCAAGAGATTTGGGAGCAGCTCGGTGTTTGCTTTCGAGCGGCCCGGTTCCCCAGCGGGAAAATATGCCAATGCTTAACGAGCTATGCGCTCCGATAGCTAGGCAAAACCCCGTCGCTTGAATCCAAAACCGCCGAAGAAAGAAGAAGATGCTACGAGTGTTGGACGACAAATTCGACAAATCGGCAAGATTTCAGCATGGACGGCTCACGGAAGGCAGCAACAATGTGACGACATCGCCGTTGTTGGAAGGGAAGTTGTCTATGGGCGCCAAATTAGGTGTTCTTGACGCTTATCGCAGGAATCACTTGATTTGCGCATTTTTCTCTTGCAGAATCCCATCAAATTCAGCACCTACGAATTTCGTATTGACCAAAAACCTTTGCTTTTTGTACCAAAACCGAAATTCGATGCAAAAAGTCATTCAGTAACGCAGGAACTAACTGCCACTTGCTGTTTGATGTTCATTCCCTTTTTTCCGGAATGAAAACATCGAATTTTCAAACCAAAACCGAAGAAATAGCTGCAACCTGTAGCTCATTTTTTCAAGAAGTTGCAGCTGTTGATTCTATTTATAGCGTCCTCAGCGCAATTTTCGAAGAAATCATTTTTCTTCAACCAATTCCATGATCAGCACAACGTTCGCTTACTTTTTCAAACGAGCGAAGAGAAAGAAGAAGGATTTCTCGAAAACAACACGGA
>JBBGBA010000531.1:0-11245 GCA_038088335.1 Mesorhabditis sp. LJ9110
CCGCAAAGTGCTCGATGAGGCGTTGGCATTGGGGGGCGCCTAAAAAACCACTACCTCAAAAATAATGAAATACTTACCGGTGTGCTTCTCGAGAACGGCCTTCCCCTTGTCGCTGAAGGCGATGTTGGCGAACGTGTCGAAGGCGGCGGCGCGTAGCGACGGGTCGAGACGATCAAAATGCGCTACCTAAAAAGCAAATAAAGTGATAAAAACCAATAAAAAGTTACCATATCCACGACGGTGTCGAGGAACACCGGGTACTCGCCCAACTCTTCGGGGGAGATGCGCCCCAGCTGCCCGAAGTACTGCACGAAACCTAAAAATCAAATAAAGTAAGAAAAAAGTAAATAAAAATACCTGGATACACAAAGCCGCCGTCGGGTGACTCGCGAGCGAGCGGCAGCAGACGACGGTCGACGCGTCGGATTCCTTCAACAGCCGGCCTCCCAGCGGCCCAGTCACTACAAAAAGAGGAGATTCAAGTTTTAAAAGCGGAAACGTACTGGCGATTGAGGTGAGGAAGTCCATGGTGGTGAGCTGCGTGAGCACGTCGTCGCCCTCGAGTTCCTACAAGTGAAATTAAGATGAAAATCAAGTTTAAATTACCTTTATTATGTGCTGCATGTATTCGGCCATGGCTGGGTAGACGTTGGAGGCACGGCAGGCAGCGAGTTGTACCTAAAAAGGTAGAATTAATAAAGTGAAAATACCTCATACACGCGGAAGCGGCGCTCGGCGTTACGCGTGTTGCCGAGCTGGTGCATCATTTCGTGGTGGAGCTCGGGCACTTGCGCGATTGGGCCCAGCAACTCGGCGATCTAAAAAATTGGAGATAAGAAAATGTAAAAATAAAAGTACCTTCTCCGCGCACCCCTCCTCCTGGACGCGGCGCGCGAAGGCGATGGCGACGGCCAGCGCGCCCAGCTGGATCATCTGGCGGGCCGCATGCGCGTTGACGAAGAAGGCGGCCATCACGTCGACGAACGGCGCCGGCAGCTTGCTCAACGCGCTCAGAAGCTCCATCTAAAAGCAGGGGTTAGATAAATCGATCAAAACGTTGAAAAAGCTACAGTTTCTTTTGCAAAACAACGAAAAATTTATCAAAACTTGTTTCTTCTACCAAAAATACAAATGTTAAAGCTTCTTTTTCTAGATTTTTAGCTAGTTTTATGATTTTGAACCCCAAAAAGAGCCCAAGTCATCTAAAAATACTGCAAAACCTTCGAAAAAGTAGTAAAAGTGAGTAAAAATGTTTCCACAAAACAAATTCGGTTTAAACCGCAAGAAAACCCAAAGCAAAAAAAGCTGAAAAATTGATACCTGATGACGCGCGAGCAGCCCCTCGGCGCCGATCGTCCGCATGGCCAGCAGGATCAGGTCCTTCGCGTCGATGATGGCCTCCCTAAAATTGATTTGAAAGCGAGAAAAGTGAACAACTTACGGGTCGACGGTCTCGATGTCCACGTTGGCGACGTGGGCCCAGAACCTCGGCGGCTCGAGCCTGGAAAAAAAATAATTAAAGTCAAAATCAAATGCAATACCTCGCTTTTCGACGTGTAGAGCTCCTTGTTGATGGCCACGAAGCGGGCGGCATCCCAGAAATAGACGGGCGTATCCTCATCCATCATTTCCATCTGGAAATCACAAGTTTAGCCAAAAGCAAATCGATAAAATGGAGAGAATCGGGCTGAGAAAACGAGAAATGATATGCAAATGAGGAATAAGCATCAGGTCCAAGCTGAAAGAACTGCTTTTAAGCTCTGTCTATCCAGCCCAAAAATAAGAATAAGTCAGAAAAAAAAGCATGATGCTGGTAGACCATTGGCGGCGCCCGAGCTTGGTCCGCACGGGGTTTCAGGGCGCGCATGGCGGTGCCGGGGCGTCGCTTTCGGTGAGATAGGACCTAAATTTTTTTGGCTATTTTTCCGAACGTTGGCGGATCTGGCTACTTAATAAAAAATAAGTTTTTGTAAGGATGTCAAAAGACTTTCCTTGCCTTCTTATATTCCTTCTTCTTATAGGAAAGAATATTCTTTGAGTATTATATACCAGTCAAAAAAAGCCGCTTCGCGGCTTTTACCTATCAGGGGCAAGGCAATACAGGGTGCTTCCCATTCTCTTTAGTATATTTCCCGCTTGGCGCGGAGACCTTCCGTGATCTACCTATGCACCTCCTCCAAAACCAAAGAACCTTCCACTCCTCCTATTCCCCTGAAAGAAACCCCCAACATCCGTAGCTGATCCTAAACAAAAAGAGAAGGAAAGTCTAATGGTTAACGCACCCCCCAGAAGCAAAGCTATAACCTTCTTTAGGAATAAAAAAACATAGAAGACCCTTGAAAGAAAGTTATTTCCCCTTCTTAGCTACTAAAAAACATCTAAGAAACGCGTAATGGCTAGAATACCCTTGAAAGAAAGTTATTTCCCCTTCTTAGCCACTAAAAAAACATCTAAGAAACGAATGGCTAAATACTTGAAAAAAGTTTCCCCTTCTTTTTCCCCTTCTTGCTACTAAAAAAACATCTAAGAAACGCGGAATGGCTAGAATACTCTTTGAAACAAAGTTGTACCCCTTCTTAGCTACTAAAAAAACATCTAAGAAAGCGTAATGGTATAATACATTGAAAGTAATGGCAGAATACCCTTTAAAACAAAGTCCTAAACCTTCTTTAATACTAAAAAAGCAATAAAAACCGTTGCGAAACAATTATTCTTTTGTTTGGGGATTTCTGCTACCATTAATGCGCGAACGGCCCCTGTGACCTCTGACCCCTCCCCCTTTCCCCGGGACATGCCCTGGGGGCACGTTGACCTGGGGACATGGGGTCCCGCAGCGATCCGTGCGGACGGACGGTCGGGCGCACGGACATTAACAATTTATATATAAGTGATTGATTCTAGCAGGTTCCTCTTGCCAGAACGATGATTTGTCCGAAATACATGGCCTAAGCGACCGAAGGGCTCCTATAGCCCCGCCTCGCTAGGGGTCTGCTGAGCACGCTCCGAAATCTTGGCGGTGGAAGGGCTAGGCAACGAAGCACTCCGTTCGTCAAGAAAATTTACGGGGCCAAAACTTTGGAGGCTTCTATCTTGAAAGATAAGGCCTATCTTTAAAAAAACCCGAATGCCAACGTAGTAGAATGGAACACGGCGATTTTAATGATACTAAGCACTAACAAAACTGAGTTTAGAAAGTATCCTAACGAAGCCCGTTTAGGTTGGTGGCGTTGTGAAAAGTTGTATTTCGGAGTAGTAACGTGCCGTCTTTGGTATCATGCGATCCGTAAAATTCTACTCTACAACTATTGATACCGGATTTTCAATCTCAAGTCGGTTTGAAAAAGTTATAAGAGCTTCAACGCTTTGCCGCGCGCTACACCCGGCTCCTATGGACACTTTTGTCCCTCCCGGCAAATTGCCTTTTTTGGCCTGTTCGGTTCTTTAGGATTTCCGGGGAATTGCTTCAATTTTTTTCGGCCCAAGCCTAAATCCTATCCTACTATATATAAAAAAAAGTTTCTGTGTGTGTGTGTGTGTGTGTGTGTGTGTGTGTGTGTGTGTGTGTGTGTGTGTGTGTGTGTGTGTGTGTGTGTGTGTGTGTGATGATGATGTGTGTGTGTGTGTGTGTGTGTGTGTGTTGTGTGTGTGTGTGTGTGTGTGTGTGTGTGTGTGTGTGTGTGTGTGTGTGTGTGTGTGTGTGTGTGTGTGTGTGTGGACACTTTGCATAAACCGGGTTCCCAGCCATAACTCGAAGGAAGAGATTTATGGTTCGGAAGTAAAGTGGTTAGGGGTAATCGAGGCGCATGATTACTGCGCGCTTATCAGATTTTACTAAAATGACGTTTGATACCTTATTTTAGCGATTTAAAAACATATGGAAATAGACTAATTTGCATACGAGGATTAATTCGGCTCATTCTGGGCTTTGGGGGGTTCCGAGTCGGTTTCTCAAGTAATTCCTGTGGTGGGCCTATCCCTAACGTAATTCGTAATATTAATGCAAAGTGCCCGTGTATCAAAGGGCCCCGCATAAAGGCCAGGGTTGAAAAACCGAAGCGCTTTTCAACCAATTTAAAGCGCATGCGTTTCTAAATGGTTTTTAGCTATTCCTCAGCATAAAAACTACCCACATTTTAATTAAAAAATTTAATTTTAGGTCGAAAAATCCTATAGACCCTTTAGGATTAGCGGGGGGGGGGGAAGACCCAAAATGACTAAATTTTCGATTTTTTCAAACATTTTCAACTTTTTGAAACGTTTTCTACTTTAAATATAGTTAAAATTTACTAAAACAATGTGAAAACACTTTATAATTGATTACTAGGTCAACCGGGAAAACCAGGAAAAAATTTGGTGGGAGAAGGGGGGAAAGCATAGAGGATGGATCAATGAGCTGAAAAAGAATAGAAGATGTTGCGCGCTGGTCTTGAAATCTACAAATCTATTCTAGTTCCGTTCTTCCAGAGGAGAAGCTTACTTTGCCTGGTGTGTTTTTGCAGATCGGGCTGTTTCCTGGCTGAACTCGGTGGTGATCTACTGGGTCGTTCGAGACGTCGAACTGTGCGAGTCATTTCCGACATCTTCCTGGATACGTGCCTCAACGCCAGACTTTTTTTACGCCAAACTAAAAACGCGATTACAACCATTGAATGCGTAGTCGGTATGCAACGGCAAAAAAAGGAAAATTAGCTCCCGCTAACAGCCTAAGAAAACTAAGAAATAAGAAATCTCTAAGAAAACATTGGTGTGAGTAGCTGGAAATTAAGTAAAGGTCATCCGAGATGGGCAGATGATCAAATGATAAGATTGAGAGGACAAGATGGATGGCCTGTGGCATCGGCATTTACCGCATAGACTTCTATTCACTTCTACAACCATCACATTCTCTCTGAATTCTTTTGGCAAATAATTGTTTTCTTTCGTGAATTCATTTCCCTCGAAATAAACCCCTCAATTCAGACGCTAGAATGGCCATGAAGCAGCATCTTTCCTCTGCTTCTCCGCCTTCTTCCGCTTCTCCAAAAACCTCATTGCCATTCTTGGCATTTCCCCTTGAATTAAGACAATCCATTTATGGACACCTTGGCTTTTATGAGAGACATCATCTCAGAGCCACCAGTAAAAAGGTTTGTTTTGAAAGATTATAGCCTAAACTTTACTTTACCCACCCCCAGCCGCAAGTTCGGAGATCTTTTCGCTATAAATTTTTCATATTACATTATTTTGGGCGGTAATCAAAACTCTTAGTATATTTTTTGACGCTCTATCAAATGGCGTAGTCAAAATCCCGATAAAAAGTGGAATTCTGAAAAATTTTGCGAACTTCCGGCTGGGCGCGGGGTAAGGTGCAGTCCGGCCAGGTGTGCGTTCATTTCGCCGAGTTTGGGGCCAAAATAGCACAAATGTATTTGGTAAAGTACCTCTGAGCGTAGGGATTATACCACAAGCATCACTCAGGAAAGCTAAACCCGCGGTCGGACCCGTTGGAATGGGTTCGACCGCGGTCAGCTTTCGAGAACAGGTTGACCGCGGGTTGAAACCAAGAACAGGTTAGACCACGGGTCCGACCACTGGGTTGAAGGAACGAGGTTATGGGCTGGTTGAGGACGGGTTGTGAACGGGTCGAAGACGGGTTAACGGCGGGTTGGATGACGACATCGAACTCCCAAATTTTTCTTAAATTACTTGCGCGCGCCCAGTTGAAATCCCGGTTCTATCTAAGGAGCGTATGTTTCTTTTTGTTTATTTTTCGTCCTAATAAAACTATAATAACCTAAAATCGGTGCCTTTGAGTGTTAGCTACTTCTTTTGCACAAATTTCGAAGAAATCATCCATGCTAGTGGTTTAGGATTAGAAACTTAGATTTATTTGGAAAAATTACTCGTGTGTTTTTATGTTTTCATTGTTTGTAGTGTTGATATGCTGCAGTAGGTTGGAATTATCACTTTTTTGTAGACGACCTACACATTACTTTAATATTTCCCGTCCGTATAAAATCGAATGAAATAAAGCTAAAAAACTTCGTCTCTAAACCTTGCAAGTTATCTCGTATGTTCATATGCGCAATACTCGCAATACCCGAATACTTGCTTGCGAGCGCAACACTATTATTACTGTGGGAAATGGAAACTCTTAAAACGATGAAAGCATCTAAAAACAAGAATAAGTGTTCCGTAGAAATGAAATCTTAATTTCGGGAAGATCAGATTAGTTTCTAATATCACGCGAAGCGTAATTAAAATATAATCGGAAGGCAGGCGCGGAAGCGCGAGAACTTGACTAGTGGTAATAGCAGAACGCGGGCTGGAGCTGGGTTGAGAAAAGGTCCGACCCCGGGTTGAGAACGGGCCCGACCGCGGGTTGGAAGGCGGGATAAGAAGGGAATCGGCTGCAGACAGACCGCGGGTTAAAGGGCGTTCAAAAAGCAAAGATTTTGCCGCGGCCGGGGGCCGAACCCGGGCCCTCAGTTCGGGAGGCGCGGACGCATCCCAGTCAGCCACAGGTGCAACCTGACGAGGGGTCGAAGGGCGCCTCACCCCGGAAAGGAGGGGAATGGCCTGCCACGACACGGGCAGGCCGTGCGCGCGGTCCCTACGTCCATAGGGTGTATACGTTGGGACGAGTATACGGCCCCTCCCTGAACGTGCGCTTTAAAGAACGGGTCCGACCGCGGGTTTAGCTTTCCTGAGCAGTATTATAAAGATTTCAACAACAACGCCCAAAACAACGCTAGTAAAAATTGGCGAAATGAAAAATCGGCAAAAAGAGCGGAAATCGTCCAGCCATACTATATGACTTAAAAATTTCTAGATGTCCACGATCAAACTGGGCGTAAATCAAGGGAATTTCTGGCCGGCAAGCAAGTATGTTGATGATATTCTCATTACGGCCCACGACAAGGTACTTTTATCTATTTGAGGTTCTCTCCCATTATCAGGGGGGAGGGGCAATTTCTTGTATTAATCTAGAAATGCCTAGTAACTTAATACAAGGTATTTTCCGAATGTTTTTAGTGAAAGAAAACTATATTTTCACCAGGAAACTATCCATAAACTTCAAATTTTTTCGTAAAGTCGAAATTTGGGACAAAAATCGGCCATTTTTTGAATGTTTCAATACGAAATTGTGAAGATTTTTACGTTTGTAAACAGTAAATAAAGTAATGAACAATTGCAGAAAATGAGGATTTGCTGTTTGACACGTTGCGGAGAGATGGAAATCGAATGGAACGGAGAGGAGGACGACATGTGGATGGACTGGATGGACACAACATCAACCCTTCATTTCTATTATAACACTTACCAAACGTTTACTGTCGACCCATTGAATCGAAAAGAACAGAAAAAGTTAAGGTAAGAGCTTCTGCTAACCTCTAACCTTGTCTAAAAAGACAAAAACAAAAAAAGCAGACAAAAAGCCAGTACAGGGTGCCCCCCCCCCCCGATCCGGCCTCACCCTTGTCCGATTTTTATGATTTAGATATCTATTGAAAGCTCTCGAAAAGGCGAGTCCGGACCGTTTGTCGGATTTGCGAGATTCCGAAATTTTTTGCTCGATTTTGAGCATTTTTCATGCACAAATGACACGCTTTTTCTGTGAAAAACCGCATTGAATCGGTTTAAGCGCCATCCAAGCTGTGTTTTTCGCAAACGGCTTCTGAAAAACTGCCGTTCGGCTGCCAGAAAAGGCGTAAAAATCCTGAAATTGTGATGTTTCAAAAAAAACCTCGTAGTCATAAAAACCTCAGAACATCCGCCCGTTTCGAAAAAATGCTAGTAAATGCTAGAAAGCCTTCCAAAATTTGAGAATCCGAAAAATGTGCTGGACTCGCCTTTCCGAGAGCTTTCGATAGGCACCTAAAGCGCAAAAATCGGACAGGTCTGCCGCCGGCTAGAGGGGGGGGGGGGATTTTTTTTGGGACACGTTGTAGGTCCTGGACCGTTAGACGGGGAAAACTATTTGCTTTTACGTCTACTACACCTGTTAAAGGGCTCGAGACAGATGCATTCGGCCAAAAAAGCAAAGAATTTTGCAGCGGGTGGGAGTCGAACCAGGGTGAAGCACCCCGATAGCCCAGCATGCTAACCAGTACGCCATCGTGCAAACCGCGCCCGCGCCGCGAAAAGCCCTCAAGCCTTAAATCATTGTGGTTTATTTATTTATTTATTTTTAGTAGTTTTTCATTGCTAGAAAGTTACAAAGACATTTTTAAAATTTCAAAAAGTCGAAAATTCACGTTTTTCGGGAAAAAGGCAGCTTGCAAGGAGCGGAAGCCGTTTGAATTGAATTTCTGGGGAAAACGTGTAGCTTTTCAGGAAAAAAAGCTGAAACCAAGCGAAATTCGCGGGGCACGGCCGAATCAAACAGGCCAAAAACGGCAATTTTCCGGGAGGGACAAAAGCGTCGATAGGAGCGGAACGTAGCGGGCGCCAAAAAGTTTAAGCTCTTATAACTTTTTCACACCGACTTATTATTGAAAACGCAACATCAATTATTGCAGAGTAGATTTTACGGTTCGAATGATACCAAAGACAGAATGTTAGTCCTCCGAAGTCCCACTTTTCACAACGTCACCAGCCAAAACCGCCTTCGTTTCGATACTTTTTGAATTCAGTTTGTCTGAGTGCTTGGTATCACTGGAATCGCCATGTTCCCATTCTACAAAGTTAGAAATCGTTTTTTTTTAGCATTCTTTTGAGTTTTAAAGTTATAAGGCTACGAAGGCCCTTACTGCCGCAAATTCTGGGCGTGGGAGGGGAACCGAACTTTTTCGGTCCAAGCCTAGATTTTTTAGATAAATAGTGGAATTGTTTCTAAACTGTTTATAGCTATTCTTAAGCATAAAAACTTTACAAAATTTAATTTTAGGTCAAAAACCAATTTTTTCGGCCCAAAAATGACCAAATTTTCGACTTTTTCAAGCGTTTTTCTAACTTTTTAAAAAGTTTTTCTGATTTTCTGACTTCTGAATTTTTACTAAAAACAATGTGAAAACCTTTAATAATTGATGAATATCCCCACCAGGGCCGACAGGGAAAAGTTGGTTGTTGGTTGTTCCCACCAGTCAAACTAAGATAAAAAAAAGACATACGACTTTGTAAAACAGGGCAATTTGACAGGGAACGCGACAATCCGATCAAATGGACTGTGAACGGCGGTTACTGGCGAGCACTTCGCATCTTCGAAAAGTTCCTTCACCAAGTGACACCCGGTGCGATGGGATTGTATGTCAGAACGAGATGTGACATGGTACGTTTCTAATCATCATTCCAAAATAGATTTTCAGGGAGTGAGATTCCCAATAAAATCCTTGACCCTCCTCAAAAGACATAAATATTCGATTGTGCTGGAGAGGTACCCGTGCACGGCAATTCTTCAAATGGCATGGCTGCAGCAGCGCGGTTTCCCACTCGACAACCTCGTTAGTTTCATCGTTTTGGCTCTTTTCCACTATCGGGGGGGGGGGGGTAAAAGTCTGAAATGCCTGAAAACTTAATCGTAAGCTGACGTGACATTTGGGAAATTTTGGTCGCAAATCGGCAATTTTTGGCCGAAAAAGATGTTTTTGGGTGTTTCTCATCAAATTTTTAACGTTTTTACGGTAAAAAAAATTATAAAAAAGCTTAAAAACCGGCACTAAACAGATGTATGGATACTACACAAATTGGATCCCTAGGCAAAAAGTTGGCTTCTTCCGATATATTTTTTTTTGGTTAAAGTCTAGTTTACCCCCACCAGCCGTAACTTTTCAGCCATGCGTCCTATTAATGCGCCGAGTATCTCAAAATGTTCCCCGTAGTCGAATTACTATAGCCAAGCTGTTACCTTACATCAAAAATTGTTAGAAAAATTTTTATAACAATTATAAGTCTGGGTTTTCTTTAGTTAATTTTTGCTGTTCCAAAGTGTGTTTTCGTATCTCGGCTATCTTTTTGACGTACCAGAGCTGTCATGGTCCAAAATGTAGCTCTTGCTCTGGAAATACCTACAATGCATTTGAGTCGAAAAAATAGCGGAAAATGAAAATATTTGAGTTTTAGGCTCCTGATGCATCGAAGCATGACGGCTTAATCTTTTCAACTTTCAAAATCTTGTAAAAAATTTTCTAACAATTTTTGATGTAAGAAAACAACTTGACGATAGTAATTCGACCACGGCGAACATTTTGAGATACTCGGCGCATTAATAGGACGTATGGCTAAAAAGTTGGGGCTGGGGGGGGGGTAAACTAGACACCTACCATTTTTTTTGTGAGATATCAATGGATGATCGATGGATCGATGATGAAGTTGAAGAGATGTGTGATGGTGAAAATGAATTCTGGCAACAAGAACAGCAGAACATTATTAGAGCGGTAACATTAAATTAATACGCAGACGTGTCCGACTTGTACGATTTAGGTATCTATCGAAAGCTCTCGCAAAGGCCAGTCCGATACGCCTCTCCGATTTTTGAAATTTCCAAATTTTTCTAACGGTTACATAGTATTTTTCAAAACGGGCGAATTTTCTAATATTTTTCTGACAAGGGGGGTTTTGTAAAATAATTTAAGTTTTTATGCCTTGGGCAGCCGAACGGTTTTTCAAGCGTTTGCGAAAAACACAGCTTGGATGACGCTTAAACCGATTAAATGCGGTTTTTTGATAGAAATCCGCAAAGCGAACTGCCGGATCCCTTTTTTGAGCTTTCAATAGATACCTAAATCATAAAAATCGGACAAGGGTGAGGCCGGATAGGGGGGGTTGGAAACCACCACCAACCATTTCAATCAATACAACACATTTTCAGCTGGATCTGTTCAAGCCATCAATGATGTTTTTCCAATATGATGGCTATCATGGCTCTTCGGATGCATTATTTATGTTTGTGATGATTGAGAAATGGATGTGTGAGGAAAATTATTCAATTGAATTCGGGTTTAATAATGTTTTTAGTAATAAATGTGAAAAAGTTTAAATTTTTGGTTAAACATCGGCCTTTTTTCGAGGCGAAAAATCCATATATTTTGATGTTTTTTTGATCAAAATTTGTAAAGTTTTTAGGTTTAAGGATAGTAAAAAGCCATTTAAAACTTTCAATTCTAATTCTTGCTTCAGTCTGCCGGAGACGATGAAAGAAGTCGAACAATGCTCGTCACATTCACCACAAAACTCAACAAAACGGACCGCTTGGCGCTCACTTAAAATGTTTTCTCAGGCTGTGTTTGGGATTGGAAAAGACTATCTTGTGCAAATTTTTCTGATT
>JBBGBA010000064.1:0-287899 GCA_038088335.1 Mesorhabditis sp. LJ9110
TCAGACGCCTCCGTGCATAATCATTTTCCCACGCATTGCGCGACTTTAGCGGGGAGTGGTTTTTGCGTGTTAACCTTATTTTTCGGTATCCTAAGATATCCGGGAAACTTAAATTATAGCCCCTCAAATACGGGCTTTGGCGTAATGCGGAAGTCGCGCAATTTTTGGTCTCTAGCAACAGTTGCCCAAGATCCGTAGCGCGTTGTCGGGAGACCCAAATTGGTCCCTGAAACGCCGTTTCGGTAGCCGATTTGCCAAAAACCATGCTCAGCGATTGCTATGAAGTATCTACATAATACCAATTTTACCTAATGCCGATTGGCCCACTTTCATTCTTATTTTTAGATTTACACAATTTAAAGAATAATAATTGTAGATGTTTAAAGGAAAACAATTGAAAGCCAACTCATATCGTATTTTTAGCGGTTTTGTGTTTAAAAAAACGCCCAGGAATTTACTACAATTTAGAATGGTTTACGAAAAACTTGAGTAAAAATGATCAAGAAACAATAACTTTTGTCGATATTTTCATCGCGATCACATACCTATAATAGCGAAAATCGGCATTATGTAAAATCCGAATTCTGTAAATTGGCATTCTGTAAATCGACATTACGCGAATCAGCATTATGGAAAATCGACATTACGTAATCGGTATTACTTTGAGTCGGCATTATGATAATCCATTGCGATCTAACCTAAAATAACTTGTTATCTTTCATCTTTATACAACTATTGAGATTCAGATTATTCGACGAAATCCCTTATTTCAGCTCAATCGTCGAACGTCACCGGCCTCAACTGGGTTTGAGGCAACAGTTTCCGGGTTCATTTTTCGGGGTGTTCGAGGGACGCGGAAATCGGCAAAACGGCGCACCGACTCACCGATCATCAGCTCGTGCACTTGGCACGACCACGCAGAAGCATGAGCCAGGGCAACGCATCAAAAGTCATCGTGAGTCTTAAATACCATGTTACTACCACTTTTACCTTTATAAACTATCTTCGTCCGTCATTTCGGTATATTTTCAGATAGAAATTCCAATGGCGATTGCCTAGTCGTAGGCCTTTATCAGCCCCAAGTTTCGTCGCCAGCCCTTTCCGCTTATCACTAGACAATTTTAAGTAAAAACGTCCACCCCAAAGACTTTCCTCATTCTGTCGTTAAAAAGTGGGGTTCTGTCGCATTATCGAGGGGGTGGACCACTGTTTTCTTAGGATTTAATGTTTCATATATAAATAGTGCAAGTGTTTCTAAACGTTTTTTTTTACTAAACGTGAACACCATACAAAATTTTATTAAAAATGACAAAAATATCATTTTCGCGACCAAAAATGGCCGATTTTTTACCCAAAACTTCGACTTTTTAAACCCTTTGAGATAGTTTTTCTAGCTGAAAGATAAGTAACTTTTGCCCAAACACTGTTAAAACGCATCCTATGAAGTTCCTAGACATTTCTAGACTTTAAAAAAAAGTTTGCCCCCGATAATGCGAGAAACCCAAAAGTAATAATTTTTTAGAATTTATTTGATTGTTTTCATGCATTTTCGAGTTCGTTTCATAACTCTGTAATCCGTATCCGAATTATATCATTAAGAATCTGTAATAATTTTTGATCTCCGGTCTTTCCAGATAACTTTTTGACCAGCCCGTCCAGCTCGCCCCCGGGGCTGTCATTTCGGGTCTAATCTTGATGTAAATTGGATTCGTATAGGGCTGGCAGGGCGGTGCGGAGGAGCTCTCCCGAAAATGAGCCGGCCAGCAAAAGCACGAGCAAAAAGGGGCTGTTTTGGTCACATGGCCGCGCGTTAGTGTTTTTCGTTCATGGCCTCACCCCTTTAGCCGTAATCTTTTTTGGATACCCTCAGCTTTTCAGGCCCATGAATTTAATTCCAATCCCGCCAAGGGTTTTTTAAATAAAAATTTGCCCCGATGATGCGAAAGAACCAAAAAAAGAGGAATTCTGTAGGCGACGACCAATTTCGACAATGAGGTTCTCACCGATAGGCGCATAGCCGGATTCTCAGGAATTAGTTATCCCCCCAGGGGCGCCCGCCTAAACAACAGTAATGCTTGGGGGGTGCGGGCCGAAAAACAAGGGCTGGTAATTTTGTATAGCCAGGGTTACTTGAATAATATAAAAGTACGCTTTGCTTTCTAATGACCGTATCAGTCGGTCACACATTTCGCCCAAAAATTTCCGCCCAAAAACGGCGCTGGTTTCCAGGGCTGAAGCCCCCCAAAGTAAACAGCGCCCGGTGCACACAAACGCTTTGGTCGCTCCGATTCATGCCGGCTGAGCATACAGTTCCTTTTTCTTTTTTTATAATATTGCCGTGTTACGGATAGAAAAAGGGGGAAGGATAATTTGCTGTCATTCAGCTTCTTTTTGGTTAGATGCACCAGAGTTACACAAAAACAGCACTTTGTCTTTATACATAAAAAGGCCTTTTTCTTCTCCTTTTGCGTTTGACAATATTTTCGCCATTTTTTCGGGGTTTTCGTGATTCCATTTTATAGAGCATCAAAAATTATACTATGAGCTTTAATTATAACTCAAAATAATGCAATACAAAAAGTATGGCAAAAACAAAAATAAACTGTGAAAGTAGGTTCGATGTTCGAGCTTAGTTCCTTAAACTATACTCAGTTTTAATTACGGCAGAGACTAACGTAAAATAAGAAATTATGGCAACAATTTTCTCGGTTTCTAAATTTGCCGGCGATCATTTTTGCCGCGCGATTTTGAAAAGATTTTTGAACGCATTTAAGGAAGACCGATTCAATGTCCTATATCTATTGTGCGCCCCTTTAATGAAAGATTCAATAAAACCCCCGCTATCACGACGCTGACAAAATCGAATTCCCCCGCTGTTTTCCCTATCAGGGCGCCGTTCCGGCAGTGCATCGTTCGAGGCGCAGGCGCAAATTTCATAAACTCCTTTCCCCCCGCAATCCTCTTCTATCGAATTCTGAAGCGGGCGGCGAAATTCCGGGGGGCAGGGGGCGTCGTGATGATGATGTGCTGGTTGCTTGCCACCCGGCTCGACAGTCACAATATAACGGAAAATGGGCTTCGAAGACTGGAATTTGCCGCGAATTTTAAAGAATTTTTTGTTTTTTTTAGGGAGTCGCGTAAACATTTAATTTTTTTGCATGCTATATTTTTTTTGAAACATTTCAAGGCGGAAGGATCGAAATCTGTGGGGGCATGATCTAATGCCTCTTCTCGTAGTGTATCGCGCTTCTCGTTTCGATTCCATGAAATTGTCAAAAATTCCGCTTCCAAAGCATCGGCCCGTGGACCCGAAAAGCTGGGCTGGGCGGTTGTCCGGCCCATTGCACAGCCCCCCGGGGTTTCGAGGGCCATTCGCTTCGGGGCGGACCCATTGGATTGGGCATGGGAATTAATTCTTCTGGAATTCAGGGTGGCGTGGAAAGTTCCTGGTCTGACCGGAGTTGAAGCGTCTTTATGGTTTATGAATTGAAAAACGGAATTTCGCAGCTTATGAATTCGAGATTATGATTTTCGTCATTTTGAAATTAACACTGGAAAACCATAACTTACAGCCATGCCTTCTCTGCCCCTTTAGAGAAGATTTTGGCTTTCGTCATTGTCTTTTGTCCGAATTCCAACCCTTGCCACCCCACAGCTTCTCCCCGACCAAAAAGCAGCCCCTCGAATCTGCGTGAATCGCTACGTGGCCGCCGTGCCCCATTCTGAAGGGCGGGTCGCCGTGCGCGGGGCGCGTGTGTTGGCCGGTTCCGCGTCCTTCTGGCGGTGTCACTTTCCCGTGGCCGTTGGTTGGGCCCTTCGTGTTCCGGGAGACTCCTCTGGGGGGCGCAGGGCCCCTCCTCTCCACACATCCCCTTCCGGGCCAAAGGGGGGCTGGATCCCGGGAATAGCCTCCCCTCAGGCACAAATAGTCCATCCCGGTCACCTTCCTTCTCGAGACCACAAATTTGCGCTGTTCCACCACATTACCCTGTACTTTTCCATGCATTTTCGAAAAGCGACCGCACCGGTCTGATCAGTCTAGAGGCCCCGGTGGGCCCTTGGACAAAGGGCATCAAGAGGATAATGGGCCCTTGGTGGGGGGTAGTATAAGGTCCGTTTGTCCTTCGATAGGTCATATTTTTGGAGCCATGGCGTTGGCGCAGAAGCATTCAATGCTGTCCCTAATGCTCGCCGCGGGGAACTTGATCTCGATGAAAATATCTGTATTATGGGGGCTGTGCGATAAGGTTCAGGTAATTTTTGATGTAACTAAAAGCTTGTTGTTCTTTGTCGTAAAGTTTTGAAGCGGATTGTTGTATCAGTCTAGGGTTTCGAAAAAACCATACTCGTGCAGACGTTGTGCTGATCAAAACGCACTTTTCAGAATCTGGGAAATGATCATATCCGAAAAGTTACGAAGCTTTCAAGTGTAGAAAATGCCCAAACTGGCCAACTTTTCGCCCATAAAGCTTTCTTCAACATTTTTTTATCGTTGTCGTCTTGCAGATTCTGAAAAGTACGTTTTAATCAGCGGGAAAACCTGCACAATATCGGCTTTGCCACATTGGAAACTCACTAAAAAACTTCTCCTTGTTAGGCATATGTCAATCTGAATACTTCCTAGGATCCATAATGCCTTTGGTTGCAGTTATTTATGCAAGATTAGAAGGTATTAGCACGTTTTAATGCATACCTTTAGCTCACTTTTCACCTCGCTAAGAAGTAGCACTTTAAACTTCAACCTTCTTTGTAAAACTACGACTTTTCGACTTCCCAAAAGTGATGTGCTATCTAAAAAACTTTACGTTTCGGAGTAAAAGGTCAGCCATGTGATCGGTCGCTCCTTTCCGCTCCCCCACCCGGAATCACGAGGCGATTATGGATTTCCACGGAAATAACGGACACACAACAACACTTTTTGATAAAGATACGCGTTGTTGTTTGGACATTTGTCGCCAACCTCAAACGTTGCCTTTTTTTCTTGCTGAGAAATTGGTAAGGTTTTCCCAGCCCTTTAATCTCAAAATTCCCATGTCGACGCCCAATTTCGAGGACATTCCTCCGCAGGAAATGACCTTGCAAAGCTTTGTCTTGCTGTTTTGTTCCCCCTAAAATGCACTGCTTACACAAACGCCGACCCCTAGAAAACCGGGATGTGTACTGTTCCTCCCTCAAGATACATTTTTTGTTTTTATCGGGCGGTGGGTGCCGCTGCAAGTGCATGAAATGGCCCTCCGGGGGCCCCGCACGTCAAAACAACTGAGACCAGGGCCCCGGATGCTGTTGAGACCCGGAAGGTGCGAGTGGGCAGGGCACGCTTAGGACAGCATTTTCCTTCACCGGGAAATGGGTGAATACTTTGAAATTTTGTAATTTTTTGTAGGTTTTTGGAAAACAAGGGTGATAGATTAGGGCTTCATCGTTTTGTACTGGTAAATTCAGTGTCGATTTTATACTAGAATAAGCGTTTTACTGCTTTTTAGAGGGATGCACAAGGCTTATGACGGCTGCGTACGTATTAAACGTACGTGCGCAAGCGCGTCAAAATGGAAAACGCATGCATTGCCCGTCCTTTTAAAGTGACAGTGACAACAATCTAGCACCTGCCTTCAACGTTCTTATAGCCATTCAGCATAGCCGCGTTACCCCTGAGCCAGCTACCCATTCCGCCGACCCGTTAATTTGCATAGGAGGTGACCGGGGGGAGGGCATTGTCCCCCTCGGGGGTTCCATTTGCACCCACCGGGGGTCGAACCGGAATCATCAGCAACCCAGTCACTCATTCACTCACTCGGCCGGCACCCAGCGGTTCGTCCTATTGATTTCGTCACGCGCGCGAGGGCACTATTCCGCACAGCTATAGCCTCGGCTGGTGAATGGTTGTGTAGTGTCCACTCTAATTTTTGGTTTCTAATTTTATTCCCTTTCTTTCTTATTTTTAAGTTGGAAAAATTACTGTGAGGGCTTGCTGACACTGTCCCTTTACTAGATTAGTTTATTGCCTGGCAATTGTTCGAAAACCAATCATTAGAAAAATATTTTTCGAAAATAAACTTTTTAAAAACTCGAGAATTTGCATATAGGTCCTCCACCTAAAAATTAGCCAGAAAGGGGCCATTTCCGAGCTGACGACTTTTGAAATAGAAGTCTTTCGAACTTTTTCGATCGCCCAACAGCAGCGGCTTATTTGCATTTTGTCGAAATATCGTTTTGTCAAAATATCATTTTGTCGAAGTTCCAATAGTGTCGAAACTTCTAGCCTCATTTGACTTCCCTTTCCATTTAATAATTCCCCCGGTTACCTAGCTGCAATATCCGCCCTCCATTGTCATCTACCCCCAATGCCCCATTTCCGGATCAACCGTCCCGATTTTAATTGCCGCGCTGATTTGCGGGGGATCGGAAGTAGGGATTAGTCGGAGCGGACGACCCGCATCCATTCCGACCCCTTCCCCCCGCGCTACGTGTGTGTCCACTTTCCGATCGTCGACCGGGGTCTCGCAGGGATTAGCGGGCTTTCGGACCCCTAATTACTCCATTCATTCCCTGCGATGCTTACATGTCAAAAAGCGGCCGGTCCATTCTGGTTGATTACGTATGTTTGGCGGAACAGGGTGTTTCCTGGATTTTAGAATAGGAATTGTTAGACTGTGTTTAGGGGCTTTCAGGAACTATCGTGTGTTCTCTCTCTTTCTCGCTCTCTTTCGCTTTTTGGAAGGAAGAGAATAGGAAAGAAAAATCTGGTCAAAACCTTCGCGCTGTGCGCAAGAATTCCCTACGACAGAGAGAGAGAGAGAGAGAGAGAGAGCGAGAGAGAGCCAATTGTGGACCGCAAAAACAGGGATGAGCATTGGCGAAGAGGGAAGCAAAGTGAATGGGGGAAATGGGCTCTTTTCCGTCAAAAAAAAACACGTTGGAAGAGGAAAGGGGGGAAAGAAAGGACTAGAGGAAGGGGAGGGAGGGCAGGGGATGGAGTGTTTGCCGAGGGCACGAATTATCACTCTGTCGTGTCCGGCGATCGATCTCCGGCCATTCTCCCGCCTCATGCTGCTGCCAACCACCTCATTTTGGCCGTTTTATCAAGATCACTGGGATCAGCTGGGCATGGAGTGTACCCATTATATCTAGCTTTCCTTCTCCGCTTCGAGAAACTCAGTTTTTTTTTGTCGAAAAAGCCTCGTTCGACATCCACGGCGTTCCGTCGAATACATCAAAAGATGCTCGTTTTTCTGCGCTATAGGCCTTATTATATGAATCGAGATAAAATTCATTTTTACTCGAGAAAACGAACGGTAACTATATCTCTTATTACCTGACATATTGAGCACCGCTTCCCGATTAATATCGATTGCTGAACTTCGCTTAACGTGCCTTACTTTTTGATTTTTCTGATTTTTTTTGCTGCCATTTTAAAGTTGCCATACGCAAGCCCAAAAAAGTGGAAACACCTTCGAGTCCTGAGTATTGACCCTCGATCTTTGCCTTCTTTTTCCCAGGCGCCGACACGCAAAACCCTCGACGCGTCAACGCATTCGGATGTGAATTTTTGGGGACCCTCGGAAAAGTCTGTGGCTTCTTCGAGTTTGTCCGCTCGATTACCCGCTGACTCAGGGCGTGTTTAAGCTTTTCGAAGGTCGAACCTTGGCCGCTTGTTGCGATTCTAGGCCACCGTTTTTTGGGTTCTCCGTGTGAATGGAGCCTAGGCTTAGGCTTAGACTTAGGCTCTATACTTTGCTTGGGCTTAGGCTTCGGCTTCGGCTTCGGCTGTCTTAGGGTTTATGCTTTCTTAGGCCTAAGATTAGGCGTAGGCGTATTCCCCAAATCACTCACCAAACTTTTCATAGCACAACGCGGTTTCCGATCACCCAACGATCATAATTTTTGTCCTTTCCCCCCAAAAAAACTTGCTCTTTTTCAAAAGCCATCCCACGCTCCAAATAGTTCATGTTTTCCCGCCGAGCACATAATGCCCAAAATTCGGGGCGTATTTGCTGTTTTGGCGTGTTTTGTGTTGTTCACCCGGGGGCCCGGCAATGCTAAAATTGGGGATGCGGCCAAAATTGGCGCCAACCGGGGCTCCTTTTCAACACCGGTCGAAAGGGCTCTCAATCACTCCCGGTGGTGGTTTTGGTAAGGGGGTCGACATCTGGCCCATCTCACCGGATACCGCCTCGGAGAGGTACGCATATTTCGAAAGCGGCGGTCTCATTGGGGTTTTGGTATATCTGGATTTGGGTTTTTACATATGTATGCAACTGAGCGGCTTGGGGTTCCCGCCCTGTTAAGTTTCAACTGCCTTACCTACTCGGGAGGATTCGCTTATTTTTTAAAAGCGCCCCCACATTGGGTTTTTGCCTAATAGAATCTATCTGGAATATTCTTGTCGTCTAAGTTTGCTGTACGTCTTGAAGTTGTGGTCATCTAGCGGTTTGAATGAATGCGACACGACTAACTTACCAATTTCGCTAAACGGTGCGTGTTCCTGGCCATTCAGACGCGCTGATAAACCATATAGACTCGCTTACGGGTCATACGAAGCCAAATATCTTGCTTCCGTTTCCAAAAGTGAGCCTTCCCTCTAGACGTCCTATCTGTTTACCCCTCGACTCCATTTGTGACATATTTCTTGCTCAGCCGTCTCTCTCTCCCTCCCGCTCTCTCTCTCTCTCTCGCCAATTCCCTGTTTTTATGAATCCCTTCTCCTCGGTGCTACCTGGGACTGTGTTGACATCACCCGCTTGTCCACCCGGTTGGTGTTTGGCCGTGTTCTTTCTGTCGATTAATCGATTCCCTCATCGGGGAGCGGCTAATTTGTGGAAAACACTACGCGTGACTACTTTCTAATTACCGGCAATTAAAGTATATCCCAAATGTGCGATCGGCTGATCTTCGAATGTCTTCAATTCTGCTATAAAATGTCATTTTGCGTCGACGCAATTCAACACAGGATGGCTATATTTTTAAATTACCACCCCCTGGAATATAATTAGCATTTGCAAGCCCCGTTTTTGACGTGCTGCTGAAAAAGCCTCATTTGAGGGACTCAAAAACGCACTTCTCTACCCGAATTCAACATAGTCCGCTTGAAAATTGCAAAATCAAGGGTTCACCTCATCCCACCTGAGCACGGACTTCAATTTTATGCCTTGGCCCATTCCCTTGGGCCAGTGCGATGTCGACAAGCGCATTCTTCGCCCCGGCCAGGCGAGGCCCAATGAAAAGCCGTCCGTTTTCACCCCCATTTGAGCCCCACCACTTTTCTCTAGTGTCCCATTCATTAAAATTCTTGTTCCGGTGTGTGCGCTATTGATCATGGATTTGCAGATGTTGACGATACGGAAGATCCTGAATAAGCCGCGGCCAGATGATTGGGCACCGTTGGCGAAATTTTTCTATGCGGACGAAGCGCTACATGATATTGCTTCGGAGCTGGATTCTTTTGATGGCAGGAGGTTGGTGTTCGATTTGGATGCTTGAATTAGTCCTAAGTCTAAGCCTAAGCATAAACTTGAGCCAAGACCCATGCGAAGCCTAAATAAAGTCTAAACTAAGCCAAGCTTAAGCAAAGCGTAGCCGAAGCCTAGCCCAAGCCTATGCATAAGCCGAAGTCTAAGCCGTATCTATTGATCGGTTTTCAATATTCAATTATTACTCTCCTCCTTCCAGAGATCCAGAACGCTGCAATAGCCTCGTCAACAAGTTGCGTGTCGCCCAGGATCGCGTGCTGCACATCATTGGTCAGTACTTTTTCGCCGCGCACACGCCTCATCCTCCCCATTTATGAGCCCATCTCGGGGTGCTTTCCATGGATGCACTAACGACGTAATACCTCAGCTTTTCAGGCGAGATGCTGATCACCCTATTCCCGCGCGAGTCCGACCGGGCGTGCCGGGATTTTCGCGTCAAGTTCCCGGATGAAATTGTGCATGAGAATTTGCCCGGACAACTGTGGTTTGGCGCTGAAGTGGGTTTTTGAGAGAGAGACGAGGAGAAAGGAGAAAAATCAGCAGAAAAACAAAAATCTATAGCGAGAAGATTTTGCAGCAGAATGCCGAAAATTGTTGCGAGGAATTCAACTTGTCGAAAATAATTTTGTCGGTACTTAAGTTTTTCGACATTGTATTTTGCCGGAATTTAAATATGATGGGCTTTTCGCATATGAAAAAAGACATCTGACTTTAGACAACATGAAATTTCGTGGGATTGAGTGTCGGCATTCCGATTTTCGACAAAATCAAAACGAGCCTATAAAAAGTTCTTAGGTTCCCTTTAAAAACATCCCTTTACAACCAAGCTATTAATGCTTCCAGTGCCTCGCCGCCGGCTCCAATATCATCGACCATGAAGCGGAAAGTGAACGGATCCGACCATTGGCCAAAGAACTCACCAATCACCTCGATTTTCTCAGGGACCTATTGAAGGTAACACAGCTATATGAATTCAGATTTTTCAATCTTAAAGCTTCTTACGATAGCCAAAAATATGCCCTCTATTTCAGCATCAATCCCTCCGCGACACTGCTCACTACACCGAGGGGATCAAGGATAATTTGCTCAAATTTGATCGACTATTTGCCGAATTTGAATTTAAGTAAGTAGTACGCCTCGAAACTACTAAAAAAAGCTCGGTAAAGCCTCTATAACATACCTTTACAGATATGTATCAGCTATGGTCCCTGTGAAAAGCATCAAGGAACACGACAGTCAATTGGATGTTGCAGTACTGTTTTCAGATTGTTTGGATCGGGCATTAAGGTGAGCTCCTAAAATGCAATTTAAATTAAAATCAAATTCTAGGATCGGTTACGTGACGCAGGACCAAATTGACTACTGCGACCCCTCGGTGATGATTGTCGTCCCCAGATTGGCCATTGTTTGGTAAGCAAAAATCACTAAAAATATATTATAAACTGCTTAGGGGTTTGACTCAATTCCCACAAGGCGCACTGAACGTCGATGCGCCCCCAGATGATTTATCGGAAATGTTCCGACCATTCCACTCATTGTTAATCAAGATTCGGAACTTGTTGAGGGTGTTGGACCCGGCGGAGATGAACAAGGTAGATTAGAAATAGTGAAGGGTAAATAATAATCAAATTTTAGTTGGAACGCGTGCTCTGTTCCGGAGAGTCGAACGAGCCGGCGGAAGCGGAAGCTGAAACGTTGATGATGTCGGAGTTCCGGGGGAGCGACAAGGCTGAACGTCTTGAGCGTATCAACCGCCTCGAAACCGGACGTCATTCTCCTAGCGATGAGATTGGGGACTTCCGCTTTGGGTTGAAGGAGATTGAGAAGATGACTGGGGTGAATCCGGCAAAGAAGACTTGGTACGTCTTCAGAACATTTTCATCGTTCTACAAAACTAGATAAGTTTTACGATCACTCCCTTGTTTTAGCGTCTTCCAAATGGAGAACCACGACCTTCGAGCCCGTTTCCGGTCAACGGAAGATCTTCTGCATCGGCTTTTCGTGTGCATCTCTGGCGTGGCCGACCAGCTGCAGTCAAATTACAGCTCAGAAGTTCGAAAGGTTCGTTTAATTTTGAATTTTGGATGATGACACCGCTTTCAGGTGCTGAAGATGATTCTTCAACCATCCGAGGTGATTCCAATTTATGAGGTGCCTGGGCAGGATGCGCCAAATCCTGGAGTGAGCGAAGAGGAGACTGGGGTTGAAGTCCACGAGTCGTTGCCGTTACCAGCATTCATAGGTGAGAGCGAGAGAGAGAGAGAGAGAGAGAGAGAGAGAGAGATCCACAAAGAGCTATCCAAACAATCCAACTCCACATCTTTAGGCGTACGCTGGGTCCCAGATGAGGACTGCGAGCAGTGCACAGCGTGCTCTTCTCCGTTCACAGTCGTCAGGAGAAGACACCATTGCCGGAACTGCGGACGAATTTTCTGCGGGAAATGCTCGGCAAAAAGTCTGCCAATACCGGAATTGGGATACGATCGGAATGTAAGTATCCGCAACTTCACGCATGCACAAAATTAACAAAATCTTTAACGATCGCCTCTTCAGGTGCGCGTCTGCAACCTGTGCTACTTGCACAAGTTGAACCCGTTCATGCCGTGCATCCCAACCCCTGCTCAAGCAACTGCAACGACGGCCCCGACGGCACAACCGAGGAGTTGACCGGAAGAGAAAGAAAAATGACAATCAAGATGCCTTCCCTATACATATCCAATTCTACACATTGTATTCCCGGTTTTCGCTTTCCGCCTCGCTCCACTGTACATAAATTTGCCATGGCGTTCTCCGAGTTTCCAGAGCTTTTTTGGGAGATCGGATTCTGGCTTGGGA
This sequence comes from Mesorhabditis sp. LJ9110, assembly GCA_038088335.1. Taxonomy (NCBI): domain Eukaryota; kingdom Metazoa; phylum Nematoda; class Chromadorea; order Rhabditida; family Rhabditidae; genus Mesorhabditis; species Mesorhabditis sp. LJ9110. Next base: position 12,303 of record JBBGBA010000064.1, read on the forward strand.
GCCTAAGCCTAAGTCTAAGCCTAAACCTACACCTGGCTTCTGATCTCCCAGATGCGATTTTCACTCTTTTGCCCAACTCTCCGTTCCTTATTCACCCCGAACGTGCCTCACAAGTCGCCTAATCCCCAAGCAGAAGACCCCCGACCCCCCGCAATGTGATTTTGGGCTCCACCACTTTTTTGGGGCCCAGCCGCGTTGAATTTTTTTGAGCCAGACCACCCCTCCTCCTCCTCCTGCTCCCCTCATCCAGCCTAATGGATGCCCCCCGGGGGTTGGAAGGATGGCTAATTCTATCGGCCTTCATGGCCCGGAATTTCAGGCCTCTCGATGCCCCCCAGGGCACATCCACAGATCCCCCCATCCTTTCCCTCCACTCTGCGCAGAATGCAATAACAGCCCAACCATGCTCTTATTTTTCTCATTTTTTGTTGTCTCCGTTCCGTCCGGTCGTCCAGGCCCGAGGGCTTGGATTATGGATTTTTTTTGGAAAGTGGGGCTTGGGCCGATGTCTGGAGCCTAAGCGTAAGCCTAAGCCACAGCCTAGGCCTAAGCCTAAGCATAAGCCTAAGCCTAAGCTTAGGCTCCTTCTCCCACTCCTCGTGATACCTAATACTTGTTTCTAGCGTTTTTCACCTTGTACATCTCCTTGCTCCCCGCCAAACTTTTAGCACTGTATAGCAACATTTTCACACGTTACCCTTTGACCGACTGGCCCCGCTGAAACCGGTTATTTTCCCCTTGTCTTCCTGAAATCGGGCCCGCTCGGGCCCGACTCACATGAACCTACCCGGTGCGAATAAAATTTTCGAATTGGATGATTAATTTGGAAGGGCAAAAGATTTGAATAGAATTAATCGCCATTTTAGGCGATAAATTGCGCTCGAAAATTCTAAATCTATTAATGTCGGCGTAAAAATAAATTTCTGGATTTAGCACAAGAATTGAATCTGAAAAAATCGGTCACAGCAACTTCAAAAGTGCAGGAAATGAAAATGGCATGAAAGGTTTGAAAAATCAAGCGCGTTTGATGCGTATTTTGTACTAGCGCGTAGCTGTCGATAGCCCGTGAAGGAGTGGCTGATTCTCACGCTTTCTAAAGCCTTTAAATGAATTCAAGGATTCATTCGCTTTCCGGGATAAATTGCGCGATTGGCTCAAATTGTTAGCTTTTTCAAAGCATGCAAAATTCCACTTGCAAACGATCGAAATTCGTGGTGTTTTTCTCGCTCTATACAATACCCCGAATTGGCCATTTGCCCATATCGTAATTTCGTTTACACGACAATGGCCTTGAGTATGGGGACTTTTCGAGGGATCGGGTGGTGTTGTGAGTATTTAGTAGCTGTGGGAAAGTGGCGAAGAGGCCAAATCCCGGGTGGGCTTTCAATAAGCAGCGCCCCTCCGTCACACAATTCGCTGATTAACTGCCCATAAAAATCCCTCGAACCATAACAATTCGTAATAATGGACCGGATTCCGACACTATGCCTACTGACGTCTCTTGCTAGTCTTTGAATAAATGATTCATCTTTTTTAGGGCGCTATGGTCGTTAGATGTCCTATTTAACGTTGTTTTTATTCAAATCAAACTTATCGTCAAACCAGTGGAGAAATTCTTATTAAGGTCTCCATATTTTTGAATGCAAATTATGCCAGAAGTGTTTTTTGGCGCAGATAGGATCTGCTAAACAGCGACGTGTTTTAGACGTTTTAAAATTTTTATTGTTTAAACAAATCTCCAGCTTTTTGGATGCTGTTTTCTTGAATATAAGTAAAGAATCGGTATTTTTTTATTATTTTTCAGATACAGAAATTGCGATGCAGTAAATTTTCAGGTAGATGGCATTCATTTTGTATTGAAAATTATAACTTTTGACGCACAAATCAACATTTTTACCTTTTTGAAATCGACACTATGAAGGCAATCAATTCTCTTCTTATATGTTTTATATCATAGCCCATAATTTGAATTTTCGAGCGAATTCTGTATTTTTATCGAAATAGTGAATTTCTAAATACTGACTATTTTACAACAACAGCTGGAATTCGAAATCCCCGGTCGGCCAGACAGTGGCTTTTTGGTCTAAAATTGGCTTCGCCGCGATCGGTTCAAGCCATCCCCGTCGACAACGCGGAGTAATTCGAGTTGTGTGTGGGGGGGGGGGGGGGGGCGCTGACGGCTTCCGGTCCGTTTCGGGCAACGCTCAATCCTTGCGGGAAGGCCTCTGCTTCTTCTCCTTCACCATCGTCTGCTCCTTAGTGAAGTAAGGAGGAGAGAAGCAGGGAAGGCGAGATAGAAAGAGTGAGTGAGTGCCCTTCTTCTGGTTTTTCTCGCCCTCCGTTTTCTGCAGCTGCTTCTTCGTCTTCATCCCCTCCTTCGTCTTCTTCGGCTTCTCCGTCCGTTCCCCCGCTATGGCCCGCACATTCCCAGCAATTTTCTGGCGGCTCCCAGAGATCGGGGGAGGCCGTAGCGCGCGTGGGCCCCCACACACAAACCCCCTTCATGAACTCTTCCAATCTCGACCCGAGGCCCGCCTAGGGTCTTTGTACGCTTCGAAATGGGCCCCTAGTTTCAGCATCGATTTTTCGGTACTCTCGAGTTTTTTCCTTATCTGATTCACACGCTTAAATTATTTTACATATCTTCTCCAAGAATTGGTAATGGATTTGATACTGGAAATGGAATCGAAACTTAGTGTCGTTAGGCATGACACGTAGTCGTCGACGCCTAGTTCAGGGTAGATGTTGATTGGGGGATTTTGAAGTTAAAAGTTGTCTAATAAGCCTACGCATAAGCCTAAGCATAAGCCTAACCTAAGCCTAAGCCTAGAAGTTCGCTACCTTTAAGTAAAAGCCTTGAATCGACTCGAATTTTTTACTGACGACATAACGTGTATTTCTCATGTAAAAAGTGTAGACTGTGCCTTCGACTTGCAAAGTGTTCACTAATCGCCGATTTATGCCTAGTGCCTTGGTTACCACCCTTCCGAGGCGCAGCTTAAAAAAAATTGAATTTTGTAGAAAATGGAAATGTAGATGCAAAATCTTGATACCTCGCTTCTTAAAAACCTTAAGTATTTTTTGGAACCACCGATTCGTTCTAGTATTTACCGTTGCGGAAAAAAGGAAAGTAAAAGAAAAAGATTTCTCCCTCATCCCAACCGGGCACTCCTATTGTTTACTTGGGGGCCCTTCCGCAAAAAATTGCTGCCCCACCTCGGGCCTTCTCCTCCTCAAAATTCGCGCTGAAGAATTAGCGCCACGACCAACTTGAGATCCCCCATTCCGCTCAACTTAGGCCCCGGTGCCCGTGAAATATTTATGGCCACTATTTTTGGGGCCCGTGCGGGTCGTCCTGTGGGCCCCTCTGCGCGGCCCCGGGATTCTGTTACATATTTGGGCCCTAAAATCCGGGCCTTTTTTGGCGGGCAGTGTTGCGGAAGAGCGTGCCGCGCCTACGTGTCGCCCAACAGAGATATGACCTTTTGGGAGGTGTTCAAATTTGGCGTTCAGATATGGAATGCGCCGTGCTATTGTCGCTGTTACTTTAATTCGAAATGCTGCCAGGGAGTCGTTTTTCTCATGATCCATTGGATCCCTTTCATCGCCGGAGCTTTAGGAAGCCTAAGCCTAAGCCAAAGCCCAAGCATAAGCCTAAGCCTAAGCTCAAGGCTAGGCCTAAGCCTAATCCTAAGCGTAAGTCTATACCTAAGCCTGAGCCTATTCATATAGCTAACCTAAAGCTTAACCCATGCCAAAACACCTGCCATAAACTTTCAACTTTTTGCCAAACACTGCCTACCTCATGGCACGCGATCTAGCTGGGACCTGTTTTTTTACCTTTTCCACTTCGTTTCCACCCCTGGAGCCCAAAACAAATTCCCGGTTCCCATTCGAATTTGGTAAGAAACGATTTTGTTGTTGGAGATAGTGCGTGTTGGCCCTGGGCTACAAATAACCTGTCTGAAAACCACCTGTTCTCCAGATTCCCACAGCAACCGTGATCGCAAATTTCCTCAAAACAGAAATTATAATGCTGTCGAATTGAATTTCGATTTTTCTTCAAGCTTTGGCTTCGGCTTAGGCTTGTGCTTGGGCTTAGGCTGGGCTTAGGATTCGGCTTCAGTATAAAGCAAAATGGTTCTATTGGCAATAGATTTTTATCTTTTTGATATTCCTTTGCTCGTAATTTTTTTCGCGCGCGGCTCGTCAGGACCTATTGTGATAGCGAGAGAGGGAGAGAGAGATAGCGATAGAAAGAGAAAGAGAGAGCTAAAGAGAGCGAGAGAGAAAGGGGAGATATTGAGTCAAACGTAAGCCGCATCCCGTTTTTTACTGCTTGCTGGGACTTCCTTGCATTACAACTACTAACTTAGCAACTACTTTTATGTTAGCCTCCCGGAGTGAATAATTTTTTCTCGCATTTTCCCCTGTGGATTTTCAAGGTGCAATTAGCCAGGTTTTTTTTGCGACAAGAGACCCCGAGGCCGACTTCGCCTCGGTCAGTGACGTGCTCCCCGGGAGGCTCGATAGGAAATCGTGGCCATTAGCGAGGAAAAAGAAGAAGCCGTGGCGGCAGACCGGGGGCCCATCCCCCTTCTCATCTCCACCCAATAAAGGGCCACCGTCCTTGGTAACGAGCTCAATTTACGCGGGGCGAAATCTGCTCCCGATTTTTTTTTTCTGAGCTCCTCTGGCGCTTCTTTATGCGACGGATAAGGGAGGGGTTGCGGATTTTGGACATTGAATTTTTTGGTTGAAAAAACTCGTAATGTTTTAATGCCTAAAGGGGTGGCGACAGCTAAACCATAAGGTAAGAAAATTTTGTAACCCCCGTTTTGAGGTTTGCTGACCATAGTTTCAGCTTGGTTTTCTGCCGATTTTCGTTCGAGATTTTTTTATGCTAAAACTTCATATTATCGAAAAATTTCTTTTTTCTAAATTGATAAATATTTAAAATTTCTTGTCGAGGTTTCGACAAATCGAGAGTTTTGGTTGAGTTTTTCGAGCATTTTCCAGGATATTTTTTTCATGTGAAGATTTCAGCTTCGTCATTATGATAGCAAATCGTCTCTTTTTTGTAGCTTTATAAGATTATTTCTTCACCAAAACCCCTTTTTCAGCTATCGCCATGCCGATATACCGGCTAACCTATTTCGATGCGATGGGCCGAGCCGAGCCTTCACGGCTGCTTTTCGCCCTGGCCGAAGTCGAGTTCGAAGACAAGCGTATCGCAGCCCGAGACTGGCCACAGATCAAGTCCAGTGAGTTCGGGAATTTTTTTTTGAAGGACTGGGGAAAATTCGAGAAGAAGAATTCCTTTATCTTAACAAACCGCACGTAAAATCACATCTAAAGTTGCAAAGCGTACACTTTCAGCAGTCCCATGGGGCCAATTGCCGTTGCTGGAGGTTGACGGCCGATCCCTCTCCCATTGTCGGGCCATCGAGCGCTTTTTGGCCAAACGATTTGGTAAGGATTCTACATAAATTTTCGAAAGGCTTAGGCTTAAGCTTGGGTTTAGGCTTAGGCTTAGGTTCAGGCATAAGCTTAGGCTTAAGCTAAGGTCTAAGCTACGATCGTGAGTATTTGGATACTGTAGAGCAGACCACTCGGTTTCGTGGAAAACGCTAATTTCCTGCCATGCGGACCGGAAATTAGCTTCATCTTCAGGTGGCTGTCTGAAAATCGGCAACTACCCAAAGTTATGTTTCCCCAAAAACAATAGTCCTGGTGTTTCACTTACTTGAGACATTCAGGGAATGGTGTCAGAAAGCTTTAAACCCTGGGCATATTTTTTTAGGCTTCTCCGGAAAAGATGAATGGGAGGAGGCAAAAGTCGATGAACTGGTGATGGGGGTAGAAGAGCTACTAGGCAAGATGCAGCCCTGGCTTGATGAGAGCAACACAACTGCCAAGGTAGCCGAAAATTCTTCGACGATTACGAAAACCCAGATAAACCTGCTGAAAAAGCTGGTCGAGGAGGTCATCCACCCATTCCTGGTGTTGTACGAAGATTTTCTAGACAAAAACGGGTCCGGATTCCTTGTTGGGAGTCAGGTATGCTACCTTAAACGACAGCATCTTCTGATTTTTTAGATAACTCTAGCCGATCTTGTTGTTTATCACGTCGTCTCGTTCCTCGATCAGAAAATCATCCCCCGGCAGGTGACGGCAAAGTTCCCGAAGCTGTGCACGTTCACTCGGAAGATTCAGGTGAGTCTACCAACCAAAATTCGGTCTGTTCTCAAGGTCGTTGAAAATTTTCGATAACTATGATTTTAGGCGATGCCCCGGATAAAGACGTGGCTGGAGGCGCGCCCAAAGACCGAAGTTTGACCACCTACAACCTGTGACCGATTATACATATGGACTTTTTTTGATAGTTAATAAATAATTTATAAAGTCACCTTACGGTCTTTAATGTTTTTAGAAGCTTCTAAAGTAGCAAAGCTTCATTATCCTATCACTACGCTTAGCGACAATGTCTGCTTTCCAGATTCTCCCTTATTTCTCGCATTCTGCTAGAGGTCGGAAGGGAAGCGTTGACGCGTGTGTCTGTATTGGGCGCGGTTGCTGAATCAGTTGATGAGCCATAGGCCGGGGCAATTGTCTTCTAGACCTCGCAGCCCAACGATACATCTTACAGCATTGGTTCGGAGGGTACAGAAACCTAGTAAAATGTCTGTAGATATCGGAAGTCGGCTTATAGATACTAAAAAAAGCTCCCGAATTTGGGAAACACGGGAAGCCCAAAAAGTCCAAATCAGCACTTCAGAATTGTTGTCCTAACATGAGCACGAGGCAATTAAAATAAGTTTCATTTTAATCTCCGCTAGGATTGTCGAGACCTAAACGGCGGAAAGTATCGATCCTCTCGCTTCCAAGTCCCCCCTTAAACGATACTAAACGATTCAGATCATCTTCACACTCTCTCATAAAAATGTGCAAGTCTAAATTTTCTCAATCATGTAAGCTCGATACTTTCAACACCTTGCTTTTTTTTATAAACAATCGCGAGCTCAGCTGGATTGCGCGACACGTGTGACCTGGGGCCAGAGCCGCGTAAACACAAAATAAACTATCTCTTGACCCGAGGGGTCAGCTGATTTGCATATGGCTAAGTCATCCAGATTGTGAAAACATCTGCGGGTAGACAGCTTAACGCATATAGTTTGAACTGATTTTCCGCATGAAAAAATTGATCTGTGTCGTTGGGCTGGCGTCTCCGTCTATCTAATCAAAGCGAAAATCCAGGAAAACGTAAAAATCCTACCTAAGCAAAATCCGGCAAAAATCCGTCAACCCCTAGTTTTCACAACCCTCAACAATCCGATATCTCAACCAGTTTCTGACCACAAAACCCCCGAGGTACAAAGCGGCAAAATAGCCCGCTTGGCGCGACGCCAAACCCAAGCGGGGTGTGGATGGCACAATGGAGGATGTGTGTCTGTATGTGTGTGTGAGTGTGAGTGGAGCAAAAAGGGGGCTATAGATCGTATTCAGGGGGTCCGTCTCTGAACCTCCATGTGCGGATTTGCATACAAATCAGCTCGGCCGGTCCACCCGCGGGCGGGCAGGGGGGCGCAGCGGCTAACCCCCTCGAGCCGTCACATCGTCTCTCGTCACTTCACTCCACTAGACCATCGCCCCAAGCGGGGTCGTTTGGTCAATCGAAGATTGAAAGAGGATTTCATTGAGAAACTGGGGTTTAGGCGGACAAGGAAGGCCCACGTAGATCAGGGCTCATCCAGAACTAGCACGTTGCCAACCGGAAATGCTAATGCAAAAGACCTGCCAGAAAGTGAACCCAGGCGAGAGGGAGCATAGAAGATTAATGGTAATTTTTAAATTAAAACCGGCTCATGGCTTAATTTAGAGAAGACAAGTTGCTTTTTAGGGGGTTTCAGCTTACGAGTGTTATTTGGAACGTCAAGTAGCGTCACGTCACGTCGTCGGCATAACTACGTGACGTAGTTATACCAGCGCTGACCCCCCGCGTAGCGTTATCGGACAGCAATTATTGTCAATTTCTTCTTTGCCTTACGATTTGTCACTTCCGCTCATCACATTGATTTTCATTACCGTCGTGCCAATGAGCAATGGAATTATTATTGCGCGCGCCCCTACACGGCATGGCTCGCAAAGGAAATTTGACTCATACCACCCCCGATAAGTCGTGTATTCGATAAGACTTTTTTTTGTCAGGAGGGGGCAAACTGAAGGTGTGTGTGGGGGTGGTGCTGACACACATGTTTCGGGTTGATTCACCATCGCCCGATCGGGGCCCCTGTGCTTGGCGCTTTGTTTTTCTTCCACGAGAATGTCTGCCGGAAATGGTGATTGATTTTTTGGATTAAATGAGGTGTGGAGGCTGCAAAATAACGAAAAGGAAAAGAGAATTCGTGTTCTAAAAGACGCTAGAAGATTATAGTTGAAACCAAAACGTCGGAAGCTTAATGTTTTCCACGAAATTCATAAATATTCAGAGCCACACCCTGAAAGCTGGCTCCTTTGCTAAGTGATTGTCGTAAACGGAGTTTTTAATAAATCTGAAATTAGCTTCTGAACCTCGTGGAGATGCTGCTCCCTAGTACCTAGATCCAAATGCCAGACATCGTTCCCAATCCACAGTTCAAAAAACCAATCAAAAATCGACATTATCCCAATGGCCCCCGCCATTTCCCGCCGCTTGGACACCGCATTTTCTGGTGCCGATCCCTTCGAGGCAAAAGAAAGGGCGCGGCGGCGGATGAGTCAGCATCGCACCCCACCTTGAGCCCGCCAAATTTTGAACGGGCCTAGAGAGTGGGGTTTGGGCTTAACATTAGGCTTAACCTTGGCGGTGACCTTGGGCTTTGGCTTAGGCTTAGTCTAGGCTTAGACTGAGGCTTAGGCTTAAGCTTACCTAGTTAGATTGAGGTAAGAGTTACGGTTAGGCTTAGGTTAGGCTTAGGCGTAGGCTTAGGTTTAACGTAGCTTTAGCTTAAGCTTAAGAATTTTAAAGTATGAGCTTAAGAACTCAGTAGCCTTTTAGGCAACTTTCATTAAAACCAAGTTTACCCAGGCTTAATTTCCCCTCAATTACCTCACACATTCCTTTAGCTTCCAGCTGCGGCCACCTGCCCTTCACAGGTGTACATCGAAAATCCGCGGAACAAAGCGTTCCCCCCGCGGGAAATCTGTCTTCAACCTGTCGATTGAGTGACACCTGGGACGCGACAGAGGGCTGCAAAAAACATAGCAACTCTGACTAATCCAGTCGCTGCCTGAAAATTAAAGCAGAAAGCTTAAACGTCCCCTAAACGTTGATGACATCATTTTTCGGCTGAACCAAACGGCGGGGTTCGAGGGGATCCCCTTGTGGATCCGGCTCAGCTCCCCTGAATGGCCGATGGCAGCCCCTCACTTCCCTAAGGGGCTACCACCCAGCGGCCATGCTGAAAAAACTCGACCGTCCAGTTGCGCGGCGTGCAAGCTAATATGGCTATTTGTCCGGGCAGTCGGATAGTTTATTGAGCATTACTGTATTGTATACAGGTGGTGGAGTATAATACCGTTAACATACGCGCATAGATTTAGTTGCAAATGATGTTCGTTATATCTATAACTTAGGCTTAGGCTTGGGCTTAGGGTGGGCATAGTATTGCCTTGCTCGTCTCTTTTTAAGGCCTTTGAAGTCGCAGTCATACAGGCCATTAATTTACCACAAAACTTCAACACCCAAATTCGTTTTCCCATTTACCAACAAAACTCACTTTCCCACTCGATATTTACTGTTTACGCGTCCAACTCTCGCGCTGGCAATTTGCCATTGGGCGCGTGCTTGTCGCTAAGCGCTCGGGGGGCTTGGCGGCGGGTCGGCTAAGACGCGGAGCTGGGCAGCCAGAAGAAAGACACCTAGTCTCATAATTGCCCCTTCACAGTCCGTCGTTGCGGGTCAATGCCAACCGTCAACAGTCACAGAGATGTACAGACCGGGGGAAAGACGGACAGAGAGACAAAACCCCCTCTGGAACCTTCGACTCGGGAAAGACATCTGCGCACGGATAAACACAAAGAAATGGAGGTTTTCGACCCGGTTTAGGTTTCGAAGAGGAAATATAAGTTTGGTAAAATTACATAGATTAAGAGCGGAAGTAAAAAGGGTTATCAGGATTTGTGGAAAATGGCTCGATCCTGAAGATTCGTCGCTCGAAACGATGCTTCATAAGCCATAGCCTAAGTAGGCTAAGTAGGCTAAGTAGGCTAAGCAGTTTTACTACTTTAATCGCCCGCAAGTAGAATCTGCGCCGAATCCGCTGAACCATAGGCTAAACTTTTTCCCAAAGTGCTTCCAAAGCATCCGTTCTGCACTTTACGCTTAAGGTATATATTGGCTCTTACAGACTGCAAATCGTCTTTATTTGTGAAGCCAGCACCCCCCCGCCCCCGACATCTCTAGAGGAACGCCCGGAGGGGGACTAGGCGAATGGCTAATCTCACCCCTAACAGCCATCCTCCCCTCCTCTTCCTCCAGACTAGGCGGCTAATAGTCAGTAGAAAAAACAAGGGGAGGAGGAACACCCACTCCACTTTCTCTGGTTTGTCTGGGTCACCAAGCGAACGGGTATTACGGGTCTTGGGCAGCGGAGTGGGTAAAATGGCTGAACCGAAAGATGCGAACCGTTGGCAGGATTTGGAGACAACTTATTCGCTTTATATCCAAGCTCTTCAGATGGAGTTAAGGGGCCTCGGAAATCTGGTCCAAATCCCTCAGCGTTGATTCCTGGCAAATAGCCAGATGCGAGCGCAACGCGACCGCCACATGATCTTTTGCCCCATGTTCGGAGGCGAAAACGCTTGAATTTAAAAATGCTGACGTATTTCGCTAATCCTCAACGAATTTTGATTATTATCGGCGTATTAATTATGAAATTTGATTAAAAAACCTCGAGAACGGGAGATTGGGTGCCTTACAGAGCATTACGATCTGTAATCGCCGCGCGCCAAAAAGGTCGTTTTCGCCCCAAGAATATTTTGGGTTTACTAAAATATTTTACGTTTTTTTTCGTACGAAATCAATTTTCTGCGCTTCTCGGTAGTAACCCTTTCATTTTTTGACATGTAGGTTCAATCCCCGAGCACGCGAATTTTTACTTCGTTGTCCCTTTAAGTTTCGAAATTACCACAAAAACCGCCTATCCTTAGGGTATAATTTGTCGATCCATAAAACCACTTGCATGACCTCTGACCTCCCCCCCCCCGCAGGCGATTTAGGGCCACGGTCTTTATGCATAACCCCAGGCGTTGCGAGCTCTCGACGAAGTGTCATTGTCCTTCTACATCCCCCAAAAAAAATGATTCTAGCGCCTTGGACGACCTATCCTCCTCAATTTAAGCCTTTTTGCCAATTTGACGCACCCGGTATTCAGCTCCTCAATTCCCTGTCTGCTTCCACGTTTCCACTTCCCTTCGTGGCGCCTCAGAATATTTTCCGATGTCGTGTGTTCGATTGTTTTGTCGCCCCGTCGGGGGGTGAGCAATGTCAAGAATTCGTCCCGGCCGCCATCCGCGCCGTTGCGCCCGTGAGTGAGTCATCGGCCGTTTTTGAAATCGTCCCCAGCCCCCCGGTTGACTCATCGGAGGCCTGGAAATCCACCGTGATCCCCGCGCGTTATAAATAGCCCCACCGGATGGGGGCATCGTGAAATTAATTTTTTGCCTATTTAATTGTAGAATTTTTCTTTTTATGGTTTTATAAAATTTTGGGGGTTTTATAATCGAACATATAAAACATATCTACGCAAATTTTCCCAAAATTTTTGGTAGCTTTGACTTGATTTGGTGCCATTTTTGACTCCTGAAAACCCTCTCAATATTTCGGTATTGAGAAGAAACCCACCTTTTTCATCTACTAACCCAACAAAAAAATATATGCCGTTTCAGCTGCCTGTTTTATTTCCTCCGAACGAACAGCAAAATCCAGCCCGATTCAAATTTCCTACCCCACTCTCGAGGGCACCAGGACGTGTCAGTAATGACCGCCGAATGCATATTTGAGATTGCGAAACGCCCGTCCCCTCGCTACTGGCCACCCGGGGCCATCGTTGTTGAGAAAGAGGGCCCTGCTAGGGCCCACTGGGGCCCATTGGAAGGGTCAACGAGGGCCTACTGACCACTAACGGCACCCGGGGCGCCCGCCACTCAAATGGATTTCGCTTGATTCCCGGGTTTGGGCGCGGCCGCTTCAACTCGCTACGCCTCGACCCCCCGGAATTGGGTTCGTCAGCAGCGGGCTAGCTCGACGGCATGCTAGTACTTTTTGAGCTGGGTCGGGTAGTTCCGGTTAAAATTGAAGCTTAGGCGGCTGAGGCTCAGGTTAGGCTTAGGTTTAGGTTTAGGCTTAGACTTAGGCTTCGGTTTTAGTTTTAAATTTTTTCGATTATGCCTTGCGAACCCCTTTAACGCTTAGCCAACCGACTCAAAATATTGTCACTTCCCCCGAGAGAATTTTCCTTTCCCGAGCGATTTTGCAAATATAAAAATGACTAATTCGTCATCTGTTATTTCCATCACCCGTCCACTCGTCTTTGTTTTTACACATGCCGCGAGGATACATTGACCCCAACGGTATAGTGCCCCCAGGCAAATTGAGAGGAATAGACACCGGCAATAATTGTGGAAAAGCCGCAGTCACGGGTTCTTTTTTGCTTTGCTTGAAAACATGGATGGGGGCGATGAGACCGGCGGCGACGTATATCCCTACACGACCACTGCATCATCCATGGGCTCCCTGCTAACTGTATTCCTTGATTATGTCCCCGAGCAGTTTTACTACTTTAATCGCCCGCAAGTGGAAGCTGCGCCGAATCCGGTTGAGTCGCAAACCGAGAAGACCGCTAGAACCTCAAGCACAGCAACAACAAGAAATGGAAGCATCGAAACCGGAAGATTCTAAAACACGGCATAAGCCACAAGAAAACCGAGCTTCAAGAGCTCAGCCCACTCAAGCACAGCCAGAAGAACCTGAAAAAGTGGCCGGAAGTACCTCGCGCCCAAGTGTCACGCCTGTAGCGCAAGCTCCAGAACCAAGTGCCCCGAAAAACTTTATCCCAGAAGATCCACACCTTCCGGAATCGCAGAACTTCATCCAAAAGGGTCTGAAGAAGAAGTATAGAGGTAAGGCAGGCTTGGGCTTAGGTTAGGCTTAGGGTTAGGCTTAGGGGTAGGGCTCCGGCTTGAAGCTTTTTCAGCTATTCCTTAGAACTACTGCTTTGCATCGCTTCCAAGTATGATACTATTTTTTGCACCAGCAGTTACCCAACTGTCTGGCCACTGTCCTCGCCTGTCCATTACGATCCCCAACAAACAGCCTGTGAGGCGAGGAGCGTCCAGCCGGCCCGGGGCCATTGCTGACCCCTAGTGTCCTTTTTGGGGGGTTGCGCAAGGTGGTTTCTTCTCGATCTTTCCTCTTCCTCCTCTTCCTACTCGTCCCTCTCGATCTCTATGCACATGCATATGGTGCCCGTCGAGCCCCCCGGGGGGTAGTGTGGCCCCACCCATTCGGGGGGTCGGGAGGCAGGGCGTATTCAAATTTTTGCCCGGGTCCGCCCTTTCGGGAGTGGGGGTTTAGGTCCCATTTCTCGTTTTTTGCAACTTTTTATGCCTGGGGCGATAGGTATCTAAAAGTCTGAGATTGGGCTTGATTTTTAATGCCCCGAACAAATCTGAATACTTTTTTAAGAAATTTGAAGGGTTTTCAGTTTTGGCTAAGGGCATTTTTGGTGCTTTTTGTCGCTTTTAGTACTTAAGCGGGATAAGATGTCGAGAGGAGGATATACTATGATCTTGCATGCTTTAAATTTGTTCAAGTCTGTTTTTTATAACGTTGAAATAGTTTTTAGAGCTTTGAAACGGAAAATGACGTTAATTTTATCTCTATCTCTCTCTGTCTCTCCCTCTATCCCTCTCTTCCTCTGGTTCTCTCTCGCTCGCGCTGTTTCATCTGAAACCAGCGCTTTGACATTGCGAAACATTCCCTTTTGTACTTGTACTTTTGCTAAACATCCCATTTCAACAACCCTTGAATTAGCCATAATGGTATCCCGGTCTCATTTGCCCAATTTCCCTACTTCGAATCCCTTTAGGGGGAACATACCGGCCGGCGCGCAGACAGTCTAGAGACACCCCCCTGTGGCGCATTCAAATTTTTAGGCGGCGCGCCCGCCTCCTCCAGGCCGTCGGCCCCCTGGGCGAGAGTCGGTGGTTGGCGGGTGGGTGTACCGGGGGCGTGGCTGGCCAATGGCTACCTTCTGCCCATATAAGGCATTGGGTATCGGGTGGAGGGGGCAGATATATGAGGGGACGCTCTTGCACACATACACAAACGCATAGACACACACAGACAGACATACACACACCACCCAGCATACACGCATCCATCCCCCACCCCCTGGCGCTGGCTGCGACCAACCCCCGCCGGCCTGCTCGCGGCCTTTCAGTCATTTTCGAATCGTCGTCGTCTCCGGCCTTCGCCGGTCTCCACCTCCTTTCCCACCATTCGGGCTCCTCCTCCCCTGGCTGCGTCTCTGCTGGCCCGCCCCAAAAAAGGGGCTTTCGGCGGGAAAGCAACCCCGGCCACTTCTTCTCCAGCCCTTACCACGTCTTGTAGAGGGGACTGGGGGCTCTTTTTTCGGGCCTCGCTATTCTGATTTTCTCTTAGAGACTGTTTTTGTGGTTACTGTATCTGGAGTGTGTAATTTAAGATAAAGACTGATTTTCCGGAGATCTACAGATTTCCGGTGGCATCTACAGTTCCCGAGTTCGAAATCGCTTTCCTGACTAGCAGTAGCCAATCATCGGACGAATTGCAACTATCAGGGCTGTTTTTAGTATTCAGGCGCCCTAAAATTTAGATACCACTCAAACCCTCACATTTTTAAAGGGACAATGCCATAAAAATTGTTTCCTTTTCCCTTGTTTTGCCAATAACCGAATTACCGTAGACTGTCTCACTTGCCGTGAATTCATTCCTGGATACCAAATTTTCTTCCCGATTTCCTCCACCTCTCTGACTCTCTTTCCCTTACGCACTATTTCCCCCTTTCAACAAACCCTTACCGTACCCTTTCAGACCTTCCAGACAACATGTGCGACGACGAGGTTGCTGCTCTTGTGGTGGACAATGGCTCCGGCATGTGCAAGGTGGGAATTTTTTTTGCATATTCTTACTAGATTTTTTCTTATCAGTCTCTCAGTCTGACAGGCAAAATTGACATTAGCAAATAGAACACAGCAGCTGATCGGGGGTTATCAGCACCACTGACTCATCGTGTTATCACTATCTCACCCCAATTTGGGAGCCGGTGGTTGCCGGGAGTCGGCGTGTGTAAAATGGACAAAGGGGGAATTGGGCATTGCGAAATTCTACTCGGACAGCATGTAGTGAGTCATCGTGTTTGGGATTCCGTCTGGATCATTTTTGCCGGCGAGCCCCTGGGTTAATAACACCATAAGATGATTCAGCGATTAAATATTAGGAAATGTTTAATGTGGTTTAATTGTTAAAGTTTCGATCACTAAGGTTTAAGGTACTCCAGGATATCGCGAACTGATAGACTTTCACAAATTTCGATCAAAATTTGAGGTCTGAACTTTTCTGTATAAACCTTTAGCGTTCATTAATGTATTGAGGATGAGCTATTTTAAAGGGACTAAGAAGCCAGTAATCGTCAGCTTCTGATGAAACTGCTTTCCAAAGCGAGTAATAGTAGATTTCATTCGAATAACAATCAATGATTTAGCACGTTTTCTAGTTTTTCGTTCTTCTCCCCGTTTTTTTTTGCTTCGGAATGGCGTGGTTTCGGTCTGGGGCAGCACCGATTCCCATCGCCCCCCTCTCAATATTCATATCAGCCCCCTCCGCCCGGGGACTATCGAACAGTCCCCGAAGGCGAAGAGGAGCACGAGGATGGGGAGGAGGAGGACAGAGTCACCGAGTGACCACCGATAGTGTATAGATTCGAGTCGTCGGGGGGTCAGCGAACGGACACCTCCACAACCACCACCACTACCACCACTGACCCACTTTCCCTCCTCCTCACTCGCTGCAGGCAACGCGCCGAGCGCCCCGAAAGAACGCGCTATGGGACCGCCGCTGAGGGAGGACAACCCTTTTTCCTATCAACAATGCACATCGATCAGCAGCGGTTTTTTGGCCCCGGGTCGGGGGGTTCGGTGTCGTGGTTCCTGTCCCCCATTGACCTAAAAATTGATTTGACACTTTGGGGGACCGCTGTAGATCCGGCGCAGGTGGTTTGGTCAGCTGGAAGTGAGCAGGGGACGGGGTGGAATTACAATGTGTTTCCGGTGAGAAGCGCCACACGTCTTAAGCCTAAGCCTAACCTAGCCTAAGCCTAAAGATAGCTTAAAGCTACACGTAAAGACTCGGTTAAACCTAGCAGGTTTTTGCTTGTAACAGGGATGTGTGGATTGTTAGGCTTAATTAACCAAGTCTTGACGCCAAGCTTTAAAAAGGCTTTGGCTTGGTCGTAGCTTAAGCCCTCGCATTGAGCTGAACAAGAGCGTAAACCCAAGTCTAAGACGAAGCGTAAACCTAAGCCTAAGCATGAGCCTTAAAAAACTCTTTCTCACCCGAAACAATCGACTTCCGGCGTCATCTGATGGCTCAAGCCTCCGAGGGCCCAACGCCTCAGGGCACTGACCGGCACCTTTTTTTGGGACCCAGCCAAAAAACGGGCCCTTTAGGAGGCGCGAGGCCACGCCTTTCATGCCCGCAGGGCACACTGACCACAACCCCCCCCTCCCTTTTAGCCAAAACATGCCTCCTCGTCCCCTCCTTTGGTAGTGGTTGTGATGGTCAGGGAGGGTGGTGCTGTAGGGGGTGCGGGCGCGCAAATACAGCACAAATATTTGAATTGTCGCGGTGCCATGACTAAGTACTTCGTGGCGGCCCCGGCGCTCGCGCTAGGTGAGGTGGGGGCTAAAAAGATTTTGGACACGCGTCCAGCCCGGGCCTCGAACCCAGGCGATAACAATACGGGGGATTCAGGGGTTAGGGTCGGCGTTAGGGAATCTGGGGCTATTCAGCGAGATGTTGATGGAATTGTTGCACGATTTGGGTGCAGAATTGGAAAGGTCAAGGTGTCAGTGGGAGGGACTAACGGACTTGAAAAGGAGAAGTAAAATCGCTTCCGGTTAAGGTGATTCGGGAGAAAGCTTTAAGGTGATCTGTACGTGTGACACCACCTAACCAAACGCCCATAACTAATTAACTTACCCTTCAATTTCCAGGCCGGTTTCGCCGGAGATGACGCCCCGCGTGCCGTGTTCCCCTCCATCGTCGGACGTCCCCGCCATCAGGGTGTCATGGTCGGCATGGGCCAGAAGGACTCGTACGTCGGAGACGAGGCCCAGTCGAAGAGGGGTATCCTCACCCTCAAGTACCCCATCGAACACGGTTCGTTTCTATTACGCTATCACACCGACGATTCCAAGGAGTTCATTCCAACCTAAATTTTTAGGAATCGTCACCAACTGGGATGACATGGAGAAGATCTGGCATCACACCTTCTACAACGAGCTCCGCGTCGCCCCCGAGGAGCACCCGGTCCTCCTCACTGAGGCCCCGCTCAACCCCAAGGCCAACAGGGAGAAGATGACCCAGATCATGTTCGAGACGTTCAACTCCCCCGCCATGTACGTCGCCATCCAGGCCGTGCTCTCCCTCTACGCTTCCGGACGTACCACCGGTAAGTTATACCCTACTTGATTGAACCACCAAATTCAAGCGTTTTCAACCACTTCTCCTTGCAGGTATCGTACTCGACTCCGGAGATGGTGTCTCTCACACCGTGCCGATCTACGAGGGATACGCCCTGCCCCAGCCATCCTCCGTCTGACTTGGCTGGCCGTGACCTCACCGATTACTTGATGAAGATCCTCACCGAGCGCGGATACTCCTTCACCACCACCGCTGAGCGTGAAATCGTCCGCGACATCAAGGAGAAGCTGTGCTACGTTGCCCTCGACTTCGAGCAGGAGATGGCCACCGCCGCCGCCTCGTCCTCCCTCGAGAAGTCGTACGAGCTCCCCGACGGACAGGTCATCACTGTTGGAAACGAGCGTTTCCGCTGCCCCGAGGCTCTCTTCCAGGTGAGACTTTGCTAATTTTATAATTTTATAAAGTGGTTATAAGTCTAAGCCCAAACCCAAGCCTAATCTAGGCATTTCCAGAACCAGAAACTTTTGCCTATATTATTTTTTCGTTAAGGTAGGCGCATACTTGGCGCAAATTTGCCCGCATCTCATGCTCAAATCTCGCCTCCACATCCGGCGCTCATCCGCTCCACAAAAGAGCAGAGCAATCCACAAATTCCACAAATTATCCCCATAGCTCGAGCGCGCCTAGACGACACCTCCTCAGAGCGAGTGTTGCATATTCGCGCGGTGTATGAGAAGGGTAGGGGTTAGGAATGCGCCCATCTGTCACATCGCGCACGCGGAAAGGGGTACGCGACGTTCCTTGTTGAAAGATCCCCTGGGGGGTAGTGGACGGACAGACAGACTAGAGGAGAAGACAACAGAAGGCCCGAACGGGGTGTTTATCGCGGCTAATATCTGACCTCCACAGATCCCATCAATGCCAATTGAATGCTATAAGGAAGGGGGGAGAGCGACCTCGAATGGGATACCACAAGGAGAAGGGGGACATCCTAACGTCTTGAGGGGGGTTGTAAATATGTTAACAGGGTGGTTAGAAAAACCCGACTATCAGATGCAACTTCTATCTCTCATTTTCAGCCGTCGTTCCTCGGTATGGAGTCCGCCGGAATCCACGAGACGTCGTACAACTCGATCATGAAGTGCGACATTGACATCAGGAAGGACCTGTACGCCAACACTGTCCTCTCGGGAGGAACAACCATGTACCCCGGAATCGCCGACCGCATGCAGAAGGAGATCACCGCCCTGGCCCCAAGGTAAAAAACTTGGACCAACACTAGATACCGGATTAACCAGATATCTAGCCTAAGCCTAGACCTATCTGAAAACTACAAAATTAATCCCCTCCTTTTCAGCACAATGAAGATCAAGATCATCGCGCCTCCAGAGCGTAAATACTCCGTCTGGATCGGAGGATCCATCCTCGCCTCGCTGTCCACTTTCCAACAGATGTGGATCTCGAAGCAGGAGTACGACGAGTCGGGCCCGTCCATCGTCCACCGCAAGTGCTTCTAAGCTCAAGAAGCCCCGTCAGAGCCGCTCCCCAATCGTGTCCGAAGCTTTCCCCCACCCCAAGTGCATTCCTCACCCCCACTTTTCTCGCCACAAAGTGTTCAGCCCCCGTCTAAAAATCTCACCCACCCCATTCCATTCCGCTTCCCGCATCTCTTGGTTTGCCACAAAAACACCCCAAAATCGGTCATAATAGCCGGCAGTCGGGGTGGTGTGTTGAATTTCCTGCAAATCGCAGAATTCAACATCCCCCGGCTATCCCCACAAAACACACAGCGCCTTCTCCTTGTTGTAACGGGGGTTCAGCGGGGAAGGGTACTGTAGCCGGGTCACCGGTTAGCACGTCTCGACCCCGCTAGATCCCCCGCCACTTCTTCTACGTGTGCTATCCTCACCCCCGCGGCGGTCACTTTTGTTGTTATCGCCCCGCCTAGGCCACCGTTAACTTTATCAAAAAAAAAACAGAATTTCTACCGCGTTGTGAGCCGCCCCCACTCTCTCTCCTTTTTGTCTCTCTCGCTCTTCTACCAACAAACGGCACAAGTTTTTGATATGTACTTTTGTTTATGGAAGAAAATAAATTATTTGATAATTTAGAATTGAGAGAACTCAAAAGAAAGACACAAAAGATATAAAAGCAAACCTTTCAAGAATTCATCTTTCATCGCTTAGAGAAAATTGGCTTATTATTATAAAAAAATATTAACTATATGAATAGTTACGAAATTTTCAAGCGCAAAAAGAACTACTGCTTGGCTTGGAAAGAGAATAAACTACTTAGTGACGCACTTACTTTGCTTGTTAACTATATGCAATCTAGGTGATACGAGTTGATACTCTCGAACTTAACTCAAGCCGTTTCATCCCATATCACAAAGCTCTTAAACCTTCAAACGTATTAGGTTGGTCGGAAAGTAACTAGAATGTAACTTTAACGAATTATTTTGCAAAAACGAGTGGCCCCGCGTCACCAATAATTATAGCCCCAAATGCGTCAAGGTTAGTGCTATATTCAGTAGACAAAACCAAAAATTTTCCTCCAGCCAAAATTTTTGTTTTTGGCTTTCTTTGCATGGGGCCAGAAAATTTTGACCCCGAGGACTTTTGATAATCGGGTGTATCTTCTCAGTTTGCCATGGGATTTTTTGCTGTTTAGTGTCAGTAGATGCCAAACGATATTGCACATACGTACACAGAAAAGCGCCATCTTCGGTACTGTGAACGCGTAGATGTGGCTGTTTTACTCAAATTATGCTAAATCAATCGTATCTATTTTGTAAGTGCGTAGCATCCCGTTTCATTGCATTAGTAAATAAGGTAAGGAGATTACACATCAAATAGCTGGACTACTATTAGACTTTGGATTGACTTCGAGAAGATCTATGGAAAAATGTGAAAAAAGTTCTAGCTACTTTCCGACCAACCTAATATATAGTTTGAATTTTTGTCGATTTTTTGCAGTTTTTGAAGCTGTTTTCGATGCGCTTCAACATCAAACATCTCGATTTCCTGGAAACTGGCTCAAAAGCACAACATATTGGCTTGGGTCAAGATGAATCGACCCCTCCGAAGCCTGGGCCGGAAGACCCGAGAAGAGACACAGCAAATGCGTAGCGTCAACATGATGATTCGACGGAGTGTTGTTAGAAGAAATGATAGCCTGGGCACCGTGGTCGGCCGGGGTGACAATTCTTGTGTGTGATGACACTTTCGAGAAGAGATCTCAAAAAAAAAAATGGATTTTCGTGTAACTAAGAAGGTCTATTCTTTTTTTTCTTGATGACCTGTAATGATGCAAACGTCATTACCGTATGCGCTGGGTCAATCAGCGAATTTTTCTTCTGTTTGAGAAATTCCTATTCAAGCTTGATAACGTTAAATAAAGCTTTTTTCAACAACAGCAGTAAAGCGGGCGTAACACGCTGCAAATCAAGCAAACTAGCGGAGAAAATTTCGGAATAGCAGCACGGTAACTACAGAGCAATATCTCGCCGCAACCTGACCACTTTAAATCCCGACTTTTCCAAATTCACTTGATTTTCCTGCTTTTTCCTGATGATAAACTCGTCGAAATGCTTTCCCAGTCACATTAAATGCATCAATTTTTATCTTTTTGTAACTTGAACGTGGACTACACGGCACTACCCTGCACACCGCTTCCCCATGCTCTCCCGACAGCCGCCACGTCGGGGAATTTTTCGGGCCGTGGGCTGACCCTGTGGGGCGTAAATTCCAAGGCGTTTTTTCGTCTATGCAATAAATTTATTGAAAATAAAGTATTATTATTTCTTGCAAATAATTTGTTTAAGGTATGCGGACCGTGGGGTCGATATGTGCCCTCCTACTGCTGGGGGTCGCACGGGTCGAGGCGAACCTTTTAATGAAAGGTATCGCCTCGGAGGTGATCGAATTGAATAAGGATCAGGTAGGAAAATGGCTAGAAACGTGATAATCAGACACCTTTAGTATCAATTGGTTGGTTTCCCACAATCGGCGCTGAATCAGACAGAGTTGGAGCTGAGTTTTGATTGCCCGAATGAGCTGGATTTGGAGTTTACGGTAAGTTATTGTATACAAATCAGTAATATGATGTAATTAATTCATCCTAGCTAAAATTTATCAAAATACACCTTGTAAAATTATAACCCTGCAGGTCCAATTCGCCATCCGTAGCTCGCCATGCGACAAAGAATTCTTCAATGTCCGCAACGCTGCCGTGCTACGGGATTTACTCGTAAGAAAATCACAACCAAACAAAACTCCTGATTATTTCAGCAATTCTACTTTGACTCGGCCAACAAAATCCCACAAGAGTTTGACTACAAACAAATTGTAAGATGTAGTTCTAGGCTGAGACAAAAGACAATCTAGGTATTCTACAAATCGCCGGAAAAGGTCTTCAACTGCAAGGATTCGCATGGGCGCATCATCTTTGAGCCCGAGAAGATCGGAGTGCCGTCGGAGATGAAACCGGAAACCGTTGTCGGGGTTGTGCCTTATGTAAGTAGTACAACGATGTTGAAAAAAGAGTTTTAGGCGAATCCTACTGGCGAGAAGGTGAAACGGGATACGTATTCTGGGTTGAATGGAAATTCTGTTGATGGTGGTACCTCGAATTCGTTGAGGTAAGTCTGGGTGATAATTTTTACACTTTATTCGTTAACGGCAAATTTTTTATTAAATTTTGATATCGCTAAAGCTCACGTTAAGCCATATCTTTGTGCTTCGTGAGCGTCTCTAGACGTATGCGTCTCTCCTCTCTCTCTCTCTCTCTCTCTCTCTCTCTCTCTCGCTCTCTCCCGGAATCGCTATACGGTAGTAGGTTAGCATACAGCTACCTTAAAATTCGCTTCAAACTAGGCATTTCAGCACATGGCATCCATCTGTAAAGCTCCCAATCGACGCCATCTACTTTGCCATTGTTCGTCTCCAGATGACGTCCAAGTCGACAACTTCCGGAAACGTTACGGTAAGTTTTGAATTGAAAAAGAAAATGAATTTTGCAGGTCATCACGAAATGGCGCGGACCTTATGGCTTCCTGTCGGCCATCGACTATCCCCTCTTCGGCTTCTATGGGTTCATGTGCTTCTTCTATGGGATCCTCTCAATCGTCTGGCTGATCCTCTGCATCCGGCACTACAAGGACATTCTGAAAATCCAGTACTGGATTGGTAGGTAGCGCCACGATTATACCATGCTTATCACATTTTGTAGGCGGTGTTATCGTCCTTGGTATGATCGAGAAAGCGTTCTTCTATTCGGAGTACGCGACGATGAACAATTCTGGGGAAAGTGTAGATGGTGTTATACAGGTCTGCTAAAATTTTAAGGCTAACAATAAGGCCGTCCTGTAGCTTGCCGAGCTTGTCTCCTGCCTGAAACGCACGATGTCGCGGGTGTTGATTATCATCGTCTCCGTTGGGTACGGTGTCGTGAAGCCGAGGCTTGGTCAAACGTTTAGTCAGGTGGGTTCCTAAGCAAAAATGCTAAATTTGTTTAGGTAGCTGGAGTGGGTTTTGTGTACTTTGTCTTCTGTGCCATCGAGGGATTGGCTCGAGTCTCGAAGGTAGCAAAATCCTTTTATTTTCAAGTTTCTTGTGTCTTAGAATCATGTAGAAGCCGCGAAACAAAAGCAATTCGCTGCTCTGCCGCTCGTCATTGTCGAGATGGTCATCTTCTACTGGATCTTTACCTCACTGACCGGGACGATGCGGCAGCTCAAGCTGAGGCGGAATGAGGTAAGTTAAAAACCTCTGGAGAATATTTCAAATCAGGTCAAACTATCGGTCTACCGTCACTTCATGAACACGCTGTGCTTTGCCGTGCTCGCCTCGGTGATCTTCATGTTTTGGTCGCTGTTCTACCACATTTTCCCGACTTGTCTGATGGACTGGAAGGAGCTGTAGGTGTCTGAAAATGGCGATGATCGATTATTTGTTTCAGCTGGGTCGACACGGCCTTCTGGCACGTGCTCTTCTGCTCGATTCTTGTGGTGATCGTCATCTTGTGGCGGCCGTCGCAGAACAATCAGCGCTACGCCTTCACCCCTCTGCTTGACGACTCGGAAGACGACAATGACGGTGCCTTTTTGTGGTATTTGCACAGTTGTTTGAGCCGGAATTTTTGGGCGAGGAAGCTTCCAAATTCCGGAACCTGAGATTTACAGCTTCTGGCATTAGTTCTAAAATTGTCTAAGTACTGTTAATTTTAGACGAGCTGTTCTCGAACTCGCAAGTGATGGAAGCTGTAAAGGAGCGGAATACAGATGACGTGAAAGAGAGGAGAGAACAAAGAGAGCAACGAGATCGGGATAACCGTTTGGAGGTAGGCTTCACGTCGTTCGGGTCTCCCTAAAATACCTTAAATTTCTAGAAATTGTCAGCGCCCATAAATTTTATATAAACAGCCTGGAAGTACCCTAATTTAGAATTTTAGCCATAATGCCGACAGAAATAATCCCGACACGCAAAATCCCGACATAATCACTATGCTAATTTGAACACCACATCCTTTTGAATCGTTATTACGCACCTAAGGGTTTTCGATATCGGCATTTTTTTGCATTCCGCGATTTTGACTGCCGGGATTTTTGCTTGTCGGGAGTTTTGTTGTCGGGTTTTTAATTTAACCTAAATGACATTTTTGCTTTAGGACAGTATTACCACTTCCATTACAGGAAGAGCTCCGCTGGATTGAGAACAACATCCCGAGTAGCATAGCTGAGCAGCTGCTCATGGATGACGACGAGGATCAAGAAGCCCGGGATCTAGAGCGTAACAAAATGCTTTAAGAATTGCCTTTTTCAAGCCTTACACGCTTCAGAATACTTTTTAAAAAATTTTTTTAACCTAGTTTCCTTACTGTTATGTACCTATCCCAGTAAAAAATTAATTTCTTTAATGTCCGCTTTTTCGCTGTTTTCAAAATTTTCATGACGAGGTATCTTCTTTCCCAATTCATGTCAAGCCCCCCGAATCCGTTGCCTACCTGGCTGCAATCTTGTCCGATATCATCACGGTTTACGCCTCAATGAAAGCTTTGTCCCCCTACCGCCCATTCCTAGTTCATTCAAATTACCAAATTGTTTTGTTGCATAACGCTGAATACACTTTTACTTTTCCTGTCAAATATTGAATTCCTGTGTGTCGCAATGTGATCGAATCTTTGCGCCGAATCGGCAGCCAGACGTGTTCGTGTGTCGAGTATAAAGCTAAAAAAGGCTCCGTGAAGTGTATTTATGCAAATTGATAGCGGAGGTTCGCAGGATAGAGTGGATTTTTTGCTCGGGGAAGGAGAATTTGGAACGTTGTTCCAGGTTGTGGACTTGTTTAGGATTAGGTTTAGGCTTGGTTTAGTCTTAGGCTGAGGTATAGGAAAGGCTTAGGTTTAGGCTTAGGCTTCGGCTTAGGCTTCGCCGCATACATTTCAATATTAAAAGTATTATCCAAAGTTTAGAACCAGTTTTAAATCTGTATCCTTGACACTAGTTTGGGTCCCGCTTTCTTTTCAAGAGCAATTTTGCATGCCAGGATTCGTTGTCGGTATTTTAACCGTCGGTATTTTTACATTTTCCCGCTGGCCATACTGCAACCGATGGTTCAATCAAAGACCGATCCTATTGGCGGCCCTATCAAAGAGGCTACCTGTCCATTTTTTCCGCTCTCATCCAAAGGCCCATCGATGAGAGCCGTATCGGAATGTTCGGGGGGATAAGCCAAAATCCCCGGGACGAACGACTGTGTGCCCGAGTGGGGGGTGGGGGACGTGTTGCCGAATTCATTTGGCCCCCCATCCGGGCCCCTATCCTGCTTGGCACTTACCCCAAAATGCAATTATTTAGGGCGTCCGCCGCCCCCCCCCCCCTGGCCCGTACCCCCTGAAAACCTCACCCCTGGATTTTTTTGTGTCGTCGCACTTTCCACCTCCAGAGTGTCACCCTCTGTGTGTGACCCATTCAACCGCAGTTATTTTGCCTTTTGCCAATTTCCGCCTTGGCCGGGCCAGGAAGAAGGCGGAGGGCGCGTAAATGTGCTTTGTGGAAAAGGGCAATATTGTGGTGTGAATTCGTGAAATTTGCGGTATTTTGGTGACTTATATTTTTTGTAAAAACGTAGCCCAGGTGCGTTCGTACAAAGCAGCGACGGTTTCCAGGCTGTAGGGGTTTGCTTAGGCATAGTCGTAGGCTTCGCTTAGTTAGGCTGTGGCTGCATAAAAAATATTTTCCGGAACGTTTTGACCAAATGACTTCCAGTTCCAATTTTAAAGGAACAGGAAAAGGATATTTCGACAAAATACAAAAGCCAGAACGGTTGTTACCAGCCCTGAAAAGCCATACCTTCACAATCCATCTTGTCAAGTGCTTGCTCCTCATCATCCTAAGTCTGGCCGTCATAAGGCGCAAAAGGGCAACCGCGGTAAATATTGCATCCCTGATGAACCGGGGCGGGCCCTGTTTTCAAAAACTTTCTAAGTGCCCTCCCCGTGGGCCCTTAGGTGCTTCAGGGCGTAATTATTGGCAAAGAGGCCAGTTTTGGGAACATTGAAATGGGGGGTAGGACATCATTGCTTAGGGCCATTGCTTAAGGCCCAGTTCGGGGTGAGGGGGCCCGCCCCTTTCTCCAGCCATTCTTCTGGTGGAGGGTGCGCCCCCTTCTGCAAGCGTTTTTGCTGGTTTTAGACGTTTTCGACGTTTTCGATACATTTTCGATACCGTTTCGATATCTTTTCTATTCGCCGACACTTTTTCGGTACACTCGATACGTTTTCTCTCCATTTAGTTGCCTTATATGCGCCTTGCCAGATTTTCTTTTCCTTTTCGATACCTTTCCAACACGTTTTTGATACGGTTTTGAGATCAGGATTTCTGGCTTTCGCCTACGATGACGCCAATTGATACGAAAAGCACTAGTTTCTTGTAGAATCCTGTCTAATTTGTTACAGCCATTTTCCAAAGCCGAATCTGACAAGTAAATACACAATACCATTATGCTACGCGCAATAATTTTTGACTAGCCAATCGGCAAAATTCGCGCCGGTTTTTGTTAGCATCGCGATAATTTCCCGAAGAAGTGGTGCTTGAAGAACAGTTAAGCGGAATTGCACGTCGTTTAGGGAAAATTAAGTATAGCCAAAAAACGCACCTGAAAAGACCTAAAATTAATGTTTGGCGAGGCCCAAATAACATAAACTTGATTAGGTAGTAAATCTAGATTGACATAAATTTCCCTGAAACCTCGACCTGAGATGAATAATTCCGATGTTTGTTCTGCGAGACCTTGAAAAAATCTTTCTACATGCTAAACTTTAGATGCTTTTAAGGGCTATACTATGTGTCTTAACAAATTCTAGGCCTTCCCTTTCGTTACTTTGTTTTTCTAGCCAAAAATAAAGTATCAGAATCAAACTCACTTGAACGACTACGTGACTCACACGCTCAGCTGAGGGTCGACCCGGGGTGTTCCCCAGACAATCTTCTCGCCCCTCTTGTTCGTCTATTCTAGGTCGTGTTTTTCGTTTTTCTTTTTGGTCCCAGTTGAAGAGTCCATTTGTGGGTGCAACCCTCAAATCGACCTCCTGGGTGGGGGGGGGGGAAGAGGATGGGCATCCCCCTCATTCCCAGCCGATATCTAGCACCACCTGCATATGAACACACGGCCCGCCGGCACTAAATTAGGTCCCAGGGCAAGGATTTGCGATTTGATGTGGTGTATTTTGATTTGATGGGAGGGAAAAGACATGAGAACAGCCGTTTTCAAGCTTGGAGACGTCATTTCTGCGACGAATTTGTTGCCGCATTGTAAAAAGTTCTAAATTTTTTTTCTAAAATCATAGATTGATCGCTTCGACTTCTTAGGGTTGCGGGTCACAGACTCCAATTCGGCTAAAAATTTGGGGGGAAAAAATCAAATAAAAACGGGGAAACCCCGATGCTATAAAAAAACCCCCCAATGGGCATTTTTTTTTTAATAATTTTTAATTTTTTTTATAAAAAAATGTGCTGCTGAAATGCTTTTTTTAATTTTCTTTATCGGCCCTTTTCCTTTTGGAAAAAATGTTTTGATAATTTTTTATAGCACCAAAAGACACTAGACGCCTTTCCACACCCGAAAAAAATTTGATCTGGAAAAAATTTTTCACGAAAATTTTGACTACCTATCCTATAGCCCCGGATCCTGGGAAGGTTGGAAGCTGCTTACAATAGGTGGCTCTGACCCCTAGGCGCTTCAAATCGGAGCCCGGAAATATTTCAGATTGCCCTAATAACTCTATTTTTACAAAGACTGTGCAAAAATAATATTTATTAACTATTTTGTTGGTTGTAAATGACCCTGGAATAGGTAGGTAGACCTTTTTCCAAAAACTTCCAAAAGCCCACTTTTGCCCAGACTTTTGGACTCTGTGACCCCACAACCTCTACATGTTAGACACAAACTAAGCTTAAACTCAAGCCTAAGCCGAAGCCTACGTCTAAGCCTATTCTGAGGCCAGTTCTCCGAATAATACAGTCGATTTAATGACGTTGCTAGAATTCAAAATTGCTTTTACCGATTTTCGTCTTCCGTTGAAATTTTTGAGCGTGAACTCTTACCTTGCAAAACGCCCCATTTTTTGCGATTAGTTTTTGAGCCCCAGTCGGCCTTTGTATAGTCTTATTCGACCGTACGCTTCAGGACGGCTCTGTTGAAAAAGGTTAAGAATATTTTGAGCCGATGCTTCCCTCTTTGTGCCGTTTTAGATGAAACCTTTTTTGTTCAAGCGTGAAATCTGGCGCCAAATTACTGCGCCTGGAGTTTAGTGATTTTTCATAATGCCTGAATTATGACCAGATTATGACCAGATTATTATGAATTACTACCTTCGCTAACCTTGCTGATTTCAAAATGCAGCCAGTAACAATTGGAACTTCTTCTTGTTAATTCAGAATGCCGGAACTATGATCGGCTTCCTTACCCATTCTCCGACAGTTTGATCGTCTCGATTTTGTCTTGGTTAAACTTGTACTGCCTATACTCTATTGACTCACAACGCACACTCTCAGTATTCAGACTAAAAATATTTTCGTAGGCCATCCGGCGGAACGGGATCCGCCCAATTCGATGCCCTAAATGAAATGCCCGTTCCCGCAGATTTTTTCCGGTGCCCCCCGAAACCTTGATTACGCAAATACTTTCGGATATTGCGATGCATCGTAGTCGAGCGGACACAATTTTGAAGGTCTTTCAAACCTACTGGCACTCGCAATAATATTTTTCAACCGTTTTGGGCCTTAGTATAATTAGGATACCTAAAGAAACGATGGCTTTGGGAACGTCTTCAGAAGCCTGGCTTGTCACATTGCAAAAAACAACCCCTCTAAGAATTTCCTTGAAATGGATCGCTTATTCGGCCTTCTTACTCCCTCACACCGGGTCCCCCCTACAAACGAATCGGCATCAAATTTCCACAACGAGTCGCCGTCGTCATTGTGCTATTCGGCAATTTTTTCGGGTCTTATTTCCAGTCCCTTGAAGGTTTTTCAGAACGTTTGAATGTGTTTTTAAGAATGGACTACAACGAAACGATTGACGAGATAGTTGAAGGTTGCGACGTCGAGCCGAATCCTTATCTGAGGTTATGTATGTTCAGGTGAGTGTTTTTTTGAGGTTTCTTCAAAAGGTGTTTAGGCTTAGGCTTAGGCTTCAGCTTAGGCTTGGGCTTCGACTCCGGCATAGGCTTAGGCTTTGGTTTCGGCTTCGGCTTCGGTTTAGGCTGAGGTTTTTGCGTTGGCTGGGGAGGTCGGGGTTGGGGTTAGCATCGAGCTGGCCAGGCCTGGCAATGCTTGGGCTTAGGGTTTCCCAGGGTTAGGGTTAGGCATTTAAGCTTGAGGCTATGAAATATAGCCGAATTTTCCTCGAGTTGCAGAGTTGGGCACATTTGAATTTCCATGAATATTTTTTTTTTTTTTTTTTTTTTTTTTTAAAAAAAAAAAAAAAAAAAAAAAAAAAAAAAAAGTTAAAAGTGAAGGGCGGGGAAGGGGGGCGAATTTGAGGGGCCCTCGCCCCCTGGGTAACCCTGAGGGGCCCTTTTTGGCCCCCCGCCGGGGGTTGGTTGTCCGGTTTCCTCCTCAAAAAAATGAGCCGGTACAATCATTTGGGGCTTTATGCGGGGCAGGATGGCAAAAAATTGGGTTGGAGCGCCCCTTTTGGGGGTTGGGATTTTTTCTGAAGTGGTTTGGGGAAAAAAAATTAGAAAAATGGGGGAAATTTAAAGGACGGGGAATTTTTTGAAATCGACCTCTCCATCAAAAATCGACAGCAAAAAACGGGCTCAATTCGCGGTTGGCCGGGCTACGGGTTTAAACTAAGCTTTTTACATTTTACGAAAATTGAACCGCAAAGCCGGGGAAATTTATCCTTAATAAATTGCATTTTTTTGGGATTTTTTTTTGAACATCGAAAATTTAAAATTATAGAAATTAATTTGACTTTTCTATCTGAAGGCTAATTTTCCATATTCTGATGGCATGATGGTCTGACAGGTGTGGCTTGACCTTCCCCCCCTTTTACATTTTAAAAAAGGGAAATTTAAAAAAGCAGCGGGGGCCTTTAGAGTCTAAAATCGGTAGGAGGTAGAAAAATACGTTAATTTAGCCTTCGCGTTTTTACACGGGTGGGGCCTTCCTTCTGCGCACTCCAGGCGGTCCCCCAGCTGATGCCCTTGTCTAGAAATCTCAAGTTGCCGTCCCCACTTTGAACCCCCGGCCGGAACTGCTCTCCATGACCTTCCATCGGCCAAAAATTCCCCCCAAAAAGGAAACCTTCTTTTTGGCCGGCGCCCATGGGGGGAATTAAGCCGGGTAAGGGGGGCAATGTTCCGCAAAAAAGAGGACAAAATTCCCCCCGGCACCCTTTAAGGGGCCACCGGCCCCTTTTTCGAATTTCGTGAGGTCGGAAGGGATGGGCATTGGGAAGATGGATTTGGGCTAAAGGGGAAAATGACAGAAATGACAACCCCCAACCCCCAAGCCTAAGCATAACCTAAGCAATATTGGATAAAAAGTTTTTTTATTAACACAATCCAAATCCCAAACATTTCAGCATCGGAACCATGTTGATTTGGGGTGAAAAGAACCTTTTCCCCATTTCCCTTTTTTCTTTGGGATACGGGGATATATTTAAGGTATCCAAAAAATTTAATCCCCCATAAAAAATCGTACCTTTTCATTCCCCCGATTTCCATGTCCTTCTCTTTGCCCCTTTTGGGGTTTTGCCCGGGTCAGCCAATGTCGCGGAATTCTTTTGGTTTTTTGTGGATTGCCTAAAACCCCCCTTCCCCCCCCTTGAGAATCTTTTAATTCATAAAACTTCTTGAAAATGGGCTCAAGGGCCCGGCGCAACTCACGTATGGCCCAAATTGGTAGCAGCCTTGGGAAGCGAAAGAGGGGCCCTAGAGGGACCCTTTTGGGTCTTCAGGTCTTGAGGGCGAATTTTCATTAAAAGTACATGCATGGAAGTGGGTCTAGGAAGGTCAAGGATGGGGGAAAAGCGTGCAACTAAGTGGAACCCGCGACAAGAACTGGCAGAGCAAAATTTGGCGATGAAGCGTTTGTCAAAGTAAGAAAAATATTTTTTAGGTATTCGAGATCCGATGGCTATACGACATCATCATGGATTCGTACGCGTTGAGCTGTATAGCCAGTCGCTTTGTGCAGGTGGCCATCCCTTACGTCCTCATCGCAGTATCGGCTGAACGATTTGGGCAGATTTCTGGGAGGGCTATCCAGTTTAATAGAAGGTATGCAATTAAGAATAAAATTTCCTTGCTAAAGGAAATCTCGCAGAACAGTCGATTTCGCATGTTCTCTGTCGACTCACCCGCCCACCCCCACTCGCCCCCCATCTGGCCCACTCCCTGCGGATACCTTCCCTCCCCGCTCCGTTCATAAACTTACCTGGCTGGGGGGTTCCCGTGATCATCAAGACGGGACCCCTATGGCGAGGCTTGGCCATTGCACTTCTCGGCCGGGCTGACCTGTAAGGCAGCTCCGAGTTGGGGTTCGCCTACAGCTAAATTTTTGCGTCAGGGGCTGCGTTCGCGCGGCCCTGAAAATAAACTCAGATTTGCGTCATCAGAAGTTGGTTTGCGTCGGTATGCAACGTATCCCGTACCAGGAACGATTCTGTTAATACGTCTTATTCGTCTTTTTCAACAAGCACCCATCGTAGCGTCCATAAACAACATGGCGACCCATTTTTCGGCGGTCGAAATATAGCCCCCAGAGTTTGCCCCAGCCAGTCTTTATTGCCGCATCTTTTGCGAGCGGGGAGTCTCGGTTGCCCTCCCTCTAATCCTTGTTACGCCTGAAGAAATGTTTATGCGCTCGGGGATTTATGGTTGAAAAGAGTTCCAGCGGGGCCCGGGGGCGCTGGGGGTTGCACCTCTCGGGGGTAAAAATATATTATTACGAGAGATAATTGGGAGGAACTGGGAAATTTGAGACGATTCACGGCGGCTTCAAATATTTTCAAATAGCCTAAGGCTTAAAAATTGAGAAATTGAAACGCAAAGACAACTTTCAGTCTCAGAATAACACTTTATCTTTTCCTATAATTGAAGAATTAACGAATTATAGCGAAAATAAAGCTTTCAGTACAAGGAAAAGAAGCTTAGGTTATCATATAACTCAAGAATTACCAGATTCTGCTACAAATAAAACATTAAATGAAACCAGATGACCGTAGTATTAGTCTAAAATCTCAAAATTAACAAAGAAAATCTATAGTTGATGTTTAATCTATAATTATAGCGCAGAAAAACTTCAAGTTTAATTATAAGCTTTTCAGAACCTATCACCGTGTCGAAATCTGCTTAATAATATTCGGCATCACCCTCCTGCTGCGTGGACTCCAATTTAAAGCAATTATGGTAGGCGTACACAGTATCCTTCAGTTTCGCCAACATCTTTAGGTGGGAGAGATGCCAAATTGCACCCAGTACTTCTACTCAAAAGGCCTCATGGCCACCGAGTTTGGGTTGTCCACTGAATTCTATTATACAGACGTCGTACAACAGGTTCATTCGTATAGGTTACCAAAAATTGAACCCAAATTTAGTTCATAAACCTGTTCGTGAGCTTCTTGGTGCTGTGCCTGTTGAACTTGCTGATCGTGCGGAAGCTGAAGAAGAGCCATCGAAGAGCCAGGCGTCAATCGGCTTCCGTCTCTCATACGCTGGAGCTGACTTGCAAAGTAGTTTAAGAGTTCTTTATTTGACGTCGAAACTTATTTTTTTGTTATAAAAACAGGATGTGACTAGCACAACCAAGGTAGTTAATTTTTAAGCGTGTCTTCACGGTGTAAAAACTGGTTTTATCGAGTACCCGGAAAATTCAGATCCTCCACATCCCTGGGGGATGGATCGCCAATCGGGTAAAGCAAAGAAATGCTCCAAAACACACCTCTGTGCTTCCGCTTTCTCCCCATTGCCCCAAACACTAGGATGAAAACAAAGCCCGTGCTCCATTTCCGTGATTGAATCTTGAAGCGCGTGCAAAACCCGACCTTCCACTGTTTGCTGTTGGAGCTACTTCAGGCTTCACGGGAAATATGCGAAAAGTGGCCATGAATAGCCCAGCCTCGATTATTAGCCATGCTGAGTCGATGTTGGCCCTAAAGCCTCCCCATATCCTGCGTCCAAATGACCCTACGCTACGCAATTCTCCCTCCCCAATAGCTAGAATCTAGGCTAAAACGTATAAAAAATTCATTTTCAGTTCCCCAAAAGCCAATCGATACGACGGTTGGACGATCAGGCGCGAAGGGAGCAGAAACGGGTCAGGTGCGGCAAAAACACACATACAAGTGTGAAATATTACTGCTTAAATCGTTTGCAATGCATTTGAAAAGACAATAGATAGGAAAGTCACTTCAGGTTCGCCATCCGCACTACAGTCGTCATCATCTCTTCATATCTGGCCTGTAACTCGATCAACTTCTTCCTCTACTGCTTCGAAAGGTTTTGGCAGGACGTCCTATATGTGGGTGCAACACCTTCTTTCTAAAATTTGATATCAGGACGAAAATGGACAGTTCCACGCCGGCTACGTGTTCATCAGCGACGTGGGCACAAATTTGGTGGTGCTGGCCAGCACTATCAGAATATTCATCTATTATAAATATAACCCGGAAATTAGGAAGCAGGTAAGGAAGATAGTGCTCGAAAAATCATTGAGTTGTCAGATCCGCTCAACAATCCCTCTACTGACTTACATGTTGACGAAGAAGGGCCGCAGGAAGCCGAATATGAAGGAGCCGGTGGTGGTGATGAGCGTCGACTGTCCGGAGACGGAACCCCTGCAAAGCATTCAGTTTATTGACTCGTGAAGGTGTTGCAATTTTTTTAAATTCCCTCCAGAAAATCGTATAAAAAACAAGGAACCACTATATTTTTAAAGTATATCTTATCGAAATAAGCCTTTCTTCCCTTTTCCTACCTTTTCGGATCTTGATCTCCCACTTGTACACCGATAGGGTAGCTATTTGTTGTATTTTGATACTTTAAATTTAAATCACAATTTCTATAGTGACTCCCCTAAAAGTTATACGATTCGCTCACCATGCCTGACAACGCCCGTCCTAAAATGTGATATTTCGCCTAATGAGTGCAATTTTTTTTATTCACAAACTTGTCGCAACATTCAAAAGTGTGTGTGTACGGTACTTGATGGAATTATGGCTATAAACGGATCAGTGGATGTAAGGCACAACCAAAGCGGGGAAAATGGAATGAATGACACAGTAATTCTCCTATAGGCACAAGGTTTCCTAGCAACACTTCTTGTTGTCGGGGATCAGTCCGCGCACCTCCAGCCACTCGTCGTCGAGGAATTTGCTCCTGGAAAGAGAAAATAGGCTAAAAAAATCACTAACACCTAGCTATGTTCGTTAAGAAACTCACAAGTAATTCCGGACGCCGTCGGGGAGGATGGCAACAATGTTGGAACCCTCAGGCAATTCCTTCGCCACCTGAAGTAGCGAGTAGCAGATTATACCTTTATTTAAAAATAGCTCAAAAAGGTATAAAGATTCAATACAACAAAAATACCTGTAGAGCCGCCCAAACATTTGCGCCAGAGCTTCCCCCGCAAAGCAGTCCCTCCTTGGCTATCAGGGCTCGCGCAACCTCGAAAGATTCCTACAAACAATAT
This sequence comes from Mesorhabditis sp. LJ9110, assembly GCA_038088335.1. NCBI lineage: Eukaryota > Metazoa > Nematoda > Chromadorea > Rhabditida > Rhabditidae > Mesorhabditis > Mesorhabditis sp. LJ9110. The sequence goes on from JBBGBA010000064.1 coordinate 47,228, forward strand.
ATTAACACCGAGCAAAACTATATCACCTTATCGGCAGTCTTGATCCACTGATCAACACAGTTGCGCTTCAGGGTTCCGGGGATGAAGTCGTAACCAGTGCCCTCGACCTGGAAACAAGAAATTGCGTATCAATACTACTAGTATTTGAAGTATAGGATCACAAAAAAAACTATATTCCCTACCTCATAAGACTTGGTCCAGTCTTGCGTGGGATCGGCGAGGATTGAGCCGATCGGGTCGACGCCGACTACCTTGCAGCCCTGCAGCTTGTCCTTGATTTTCATGCCGATACCGGTGACGGTTCCTGAAAAACGGAATTGATCGAAACGAGAACTCTCCATTTAATTTCGGAAATATTGCTCATCGGAGTCATTTCACATTTTTTAGAAAATTTTAGAAATTCTTAGAGTCTCGCTTATTCAGAATCTCGTATTTTTATAATTCGAATTCGATAAACTCGATAAGTTGCCAGCTCCAGACCCCACTCAAAAATACCGGGGAATTGCACCTTACATGCTGCTGCCAGGATATGGAAAATTCGAGATTCGGAAAGATTTTGAAAAAGTGTCTCCAGGCGTAACTTATCTTTACTACGCTAAGCCGAAGCTTGGCTCAAGTTAAGCTTAGGCATCGTATGCATTGGGCTATGCTCGGGCGTAGCTTTTCCAGGGGCTTAGAGATTGATTAAAAACGGCGCTTGGAGCGCTCTGTTGGCAAAATCCAGGCCGCCGCCACGAAGTAAATTAGCACCAAAAGTGCCTTTCTTCAAAGACCCTTACTCACCTCCAGTGCCAGCGCCCACCACAACAACGTCGAGTTTCGCGGGAGCCTGGGCGATGATCTCCTCGCCGGTCTGCTCGTAGTGCACCATCGGGTTGCCCATGTTACGGTACTAAAAGGGTTGTGCTAGAAGATCGCCGGATCGTACCTGATCAAGGATGATGGCGCCGGGGATCTCCTTCTGCAGACGCAGCGCCACGCCGATGTGCGAGTAGGGCGAATCGAAGCCGGCCTCGTTTGGCGTACGAACTAGAAATTGACAATGGTTTCCTTACTAGCGCAAAAAAAAAACGTACCGATGATAGCACCGAGCGACTCCATCGCCACCGCCTTCTCCTTTGACATTTTCACCGGCATCACGATGATGCACCTAAAAACAATTTTAAAGGCCTCTGGAAAGATGGGATTGGTCAAAAAGAAAGAAGGAATGCCCCGGGCGGGGGTCGAACCAGGGATGGTCCTCTCCGCAGTCCAACGCGCTACCCCCACACCAAAGGGGCCGAGTGGGTGGGGGCGGCGGAGGGGCTAAATACCTAGGGGGATTGGTGCGCTTTACTGGGCAAAAATTGAAAATAAGGCTATTCATAAATAATAATATCGAAAAATGCTATAGAAAAGCTTGCTAAAGGAAGCAAAGTACTCCCAAAAATTTCCTGGAGTGTTTTATGCCTTTACTGACGATTTTTCAACTAAAGAGCATCCCAAAAACCTCTTTCCGCTCAGAACATGGCTGTCTTCTATCCAAATCAGCCTCAAATTTTTACCAACGATGGGGATGGCTAAAACTATTTCTATGGAAGTTTCTGGCCCAAAATATCGTCAATCAAAAAAGTTATAGCTATAAATCTGTTTTCTTGAAACCCATTCGGGGGTTTTGGGGGCCCTTACGCGATGGAAAGCGTGCATGGTATCGCCCCGTCGGTCCCTCACCCCTGGGGACGCCCGGCCATCTTTCCAACGGTCTTTAAAGAGATGAGGACGGCATCTGTTGAACCCCCCTTGGGGAGGGGGGGTTCAACAGGTCCCAGCGCGACCGGCGGCGAGAGGCGCCCAGGGAGAGCGCAGAGACATTTTCTTTCCCGCGCGTAACCGATTGACTTATGCCGCCCCTATCTCTTTAAGATTGAACCCTTCAAAAGGCTACCAGACGTTTAAAAACGTACTTATATCCCTTGACGGCCGCCGCCAACGCCAACCCGATGCCAGTATTTCCTGAGGTTGGCTCGATCAGCGTCATCCCAGGCTTCAGAATGCCCTTCTGCTCGGCTAACTGAAAATTGATAATAAGTATTATTTTTAAAACAAAGAGTATACCTCAACCATCCTTGCGGCAATTCTGTCCTTGATAGAGCCGCCGGCGTTCAAGTATTCGCATTTCACATCTAAAGACAAAAAAAAAAGTAGAATTCAATGCCTTTCAAACGTACAAATGTTTGCGTTGACGCCGTACATCTTCGGGAGGCGCTGCAGCTTGACAAGCGGCGTGTTGCCGATGGCTTCGAGTGCGTTGTTGAGCACGGCTGGCCGAGATTCCCTAAAAACGAGGTGAAAAAATGTTGAATAGATTTACCTGAAAGGCTTGAAGGGCTCGCTGCATTTGTTGAATTTTCCGTCTTCCGTCTGGTCCCAAGCGCCGGCTAGTGTGGTCGGGCAGTAGCTCGTGACGATGCTCGAGTCGAATTTGCTGCAAAAAAAAATTGATAAATACAAAACGATCGTAAAGTTATATTTACAAATGTTATAAAACGATAACTTTAATGCAAAGATGCAAAAAAACTGACTCATCCGGCTTGGCGGTCGGCTTGTGCACCTCGGGAATGACGCCCTGGTCCTTCAGCCACTGATCGTCGCAGAACTTGCTCCTGAAAAATGTAGTTTTCTCAAAGTCTCAAGGGACAATCGATGGTGTTAAGAAAAATTCGCTATCACGCACAAATAACTTCGGATGCCATCACTGAGCACCACGACGACATTGTCGTGCTCCGACAAATGCTTGGCCTTCTCGAGGGCCACCACAAGGCCGGCTCCTCCAGCAGGGCCAGTCATCACGCCCTCTTCACGGATCATACGACGGGCCATCAAGAAAGATTCCTGAAAATGAATTATCGATACAATTCAAAGAAATGATCTACCTTTGAGCCAACGTCATGTGATTCTTGCTCGCCGGGCACTTCCAAAAACGGGTAGCGTTCCAACCCCTAAATTTTTTATTAATAACTACAAATTTCTAGCAAAGAATTTACGCTTGTGGTCTTGTGATCCGGGGTGATGTTGACGGAGACGACCGCGGCTTTGCCCTGCGCCTTCTCGGAAATTGCCGCGGCACCCATTCCGTGAGGGACGACGATCAGGCGCACCTGAAAGCAAACAACACTAAAAAACCTCCAAAATCATTCCTTACATTGTCTTTCGCCTCCAGAATCTCATCGCCCAGATTGTAGCCGACAATTTGGTCAGCCAGCTCTTTCTCCAGCTGAAAAAAATGGTTTTCATATTAAGAAATGCTGAAATACCGCGTTCAGGAGGATGGAATTGGGTATGTTGAGCGCCTTGGCGTACCCTTTGGAGCAGACACCGGTGTTGACGCGGAGAACCTAAACTTTATTAGGGTTGTAAGTAAAAGGGTAGTACCTCGGCTCCTAGGGCGATCAGCAACGTGTTATTGTCGCGGACTTCGCGCTCGGGCGTGACGATGACGAGGCTAAAAGAAAGTATGCATCTGACAAGTCATTAATGCCGTTTTTGAGGATAAAGAAAGGTCGAGAAATTCATATCCTATGCAAAAAAACACGCACCGATATCCCTTCACGGCACAAACAACAGCCATAGCGACCGCTACATTGTGCCCGGCGCTGTAGACCAGGGTCGTGTCCGGCTTGATCTTTCCCTTTTCTTCGGCAAGCTAAATTCCCGTGAAAAATACATTGATGAAAATCACACCTCAATCAGGCGCTTCGCCAAGCGGTCGTGGGACGAGCCACCGGCATTCAGATACTCGCACTTGATGTCTGAAATTGGAAAAATAACAGGGTTTCTATACGTTTCGCTCCTCCAGTTATTGCTACGCATTAGTACAAATTTCAGATTTTTCTGTTCAAAAATCAATACAAGAATGTCTACTCATCCCAGGATTTCAATGAAATTGTTTCTCTGAGCTCCCCGCCCTCGTATATGTCTAGGATATCGACCACGTGGTGACCGGGGCGCAATTGATAAGACTGGAGCGTAATCACGAAAAAAACCAGGCTGCTAGTATAGATTAAAACGAAATGCACTGAAAGCCAAACTAAAATAATCACAGAAAACTCACAAATGTTCGCCTTGATTCCTTGGGCCTGCGGGATTTTGTTGAGCAAGATGAGGGGAGTCTTGCCGACGGCCTGTAGCACGGTGTCGTAACTAAAATCATGAAATATAGGTGGATTTTTATAAAATTTTACCTTTTCGAGGCCATGGCTTCTTGAGGTCGGGGGACTGCCTGAAAAGAAGAATGTTAGCCGGCGGTCAATTACAAGTGAATAAAGTAAAGTTTGAAAAGTATGATTGAGCATAAGAAATAAAAGCGAATACAATTGTTAGAAATCATGAGCGAGCAATCCGAGAATCAGAAATCGCGCGCATCTGCCTGATAAGACGATTTGCCACACTTTCACATCAATAGGAGCTGGGAAAATACGCCGTTTTGAGCTTTTTGAGCCTCAAGATTTGTAAAGAAAAATAAGCACAAAAATTGTAAAATGGGTTCGGTCAGGGCATTTAAAATGTTGAGGGCGAATTAAGGCTTTAGCCAGCGTTGGGTTTGGCTATTTCTGTCGTAGCAGTTTTTCAATATGTTATTTTTTAAAATAATAATTTTTAATTTTTTAATTAAGACAATAGTTTTTTTAAATTTGGAGCCTCTCATGTTTGCTCTTATTAATGGGAGGCTGTTTGATCATGTAGAAAAATTCAGTAAGTCAATAAGGCATGAATCTATCTTTTAAAAATCCTTTTGGAGCACTTTTTTAAAAATAAACGCGCAAGAACCAAAAACATAATCTGATTGACCGCCGGGCGAGTGGGGGGTAAATGTCGGGCCGTGTGGTTTCTCTGCCGCCAGGATGGCCAGGAATAGACAGCCGGGTGAGGGTGAAAAGCGGGAAAAGATGGGTAGACAGACGGACAAATAGGTGGACAGAAAAACAGATAGATTGAGATATACAGACAGGGGGACGGTCGCGGCAGGTGGAGTGAAAGGGAAAACGGAGGGCCCAGACATTTTTTTACGAGAGGGCGAAACGTAGTTGCGGCAAGCCGGGGCGAAAAGTGGCTGCCAGGAAACGAGCGGGGTTTTTTTTACTCCCAATCTTAATTTCAAGAAAAACATCTTAATTTGATCGCTTAACTTGAAAGATTTTAATCAAACGAAAATCGCTGATTTTCGGCTAGAATGCCGCCCTTTTAAAAGTTTTACGAGTTTTTCGATGATTTTCCACTTAACACATAGTCAAGTTTTATCAAACCCCTTATTAAACAACTTACAATTACGTTACTAGAAATTTCTCGGCCACAACCGCCCATGGGTTCGGTCCGGATGGTTCAAGGGAAAGGGCGTACTGTACGTGTTTTTCGCGCGTTGCGTGCCGGTGCGCGAAATAGCAACCGGTATTTAGTTGCGCAGGCCTGCTTTCGTAATTTCGCGACGCGTCTATCGCACGCATTGCGGTCTTCCCTCCTTTCCAAAGCTACCGGACGTTTTATTAGGAGCCGGGCCGCTGTGCGGCTTATTCGGATACCCCCTCTGCCGATAATACGCAAGGACCCGAAAGCGGAAGTGTGGTATGAAAGATTTCCCAGCGACCAACTGACAAAAATGAAATGAACGACAAAATGATTCGAGGCGGGGCGTTTAGTGTATTGTCTAGACATCGAGTCTCTGGGTCCCGTAGATCAGATAAGGGTCGACGATGGATGACTAAGCAAAGCATTTGCATTCCAGAAGCAAGAACAACATATCGTCTCCACTGCCTGCTCGGCTTGCACGGATAACAGCTAGGGCTAAACTAACAGATCGGGACATTATGAAAGCGGATATGGTTCGGATCCACATCTTTTGAAATTCGAATCACCAACTTTTTCGGAAGAAACGGTAAGGGGAAATCTAAAGGAAGGTCCATTACTAGAGCTTCGCTGCGTTTTGATGTTTACCCGAATTGGACCTGATAACACCCCATCGATACCGAGTCGCGAGGCCCGCACTCCACCTTATCAGGAAGTCAGTCACTGAACTCAATTCTTCAAAACATGATGCGTATCATTGGAAATCTCGCAAAAATCAACGCAACACGCGGCAAAGTCTTGGCATCTTGCTGTTTTTTGCCCCGCTCTCGCGAGGGGGCTCCAAAAATTAGAGTATACTCATAATTGTTCGTGTGCACGGAAATCTTTAGTAAAAGGCGAAAGATTTTCTCGGACAAATGCACACGAACCAGAGGTGAGCAAGGTAGGGAGGGGCGCTACTAGTGGGGACAGAGACGCCCAGGTGGTGGGCTAGTGAGGCGCCGAGCAGGGTGCATGCAGTGCGCACATACTAGGTCATGGACTTGCTTAGGACTTGCTGAGCTACTTTGTGCGGCAAGCGTCAGATGGCCGTTCAAGTGTCTGAAGTATACTCTGCGCATGAACGGGCACTCGACCATACTAGGGCCTCTCGCGCTTTCTACCAAACTTTTTTCGGCACCATTTTTTTGCGCTTTAAGATGCCAATTGAGTTGGGTGTTCAAAATGCCCGGCTGGCCTCCGATTGGTCCTGAAAGGTAGCGTAAATCCCTTCACCGTACAGTTGCGTACAACGACCATACGCGCTGCGTAGCCACATTCCAACTTTGCGTGAAGTCGTCTTACATGTAAATGATTTGTGCACTTCCCGAAGGAAATGCGTTCCAAAATTTGTTCGAGACACTCGTGGAGGTCTCGGGTTAATGCTAACCTCAAACTTGGGTAATTAAACCGAACCTCTGGTTGGATGGCCGCTCTTACCATCTGCCCTGACTCCAGGGAGTGACGTTTAGATACGGGAAGATTCATTGCGCGTATTGTGTGAAAGCCACCCATCATCATCATCATCGTGTATTGAGATTCTTTCGAAAATCGGTTAAGGAAGGGAGTCGAGAATTTCTCATACCCCAGCAATTTTTTTGAAAAGCTCATGAATGAGTACACGTATTGTTTGGAAGCTAGACTTTAGTTTCTGAGAGCAGCACTGGGATGACGACAGTTTTCTTTCCGGCGTCCACAGGCCGGAAGGATCTAGAAAGGTTAGTTTGAGCATATCTCCCTCTCATTCTCTCTCTCTACCCCTCCTCTCTCTCTCGGTCTCTCTCTTTGTCTCTTTCTCTTTGTCTCTAGCCCTCTGACTTACTTATGAATTTGATTATGTGACACACGCACGAAGATCCGATCGTGATTCTGCTTCTTGTCATAGCTCTTATTTTGGACAATATACCCGTCTTTTTCAGTGATGTCGTCCGGCATTATCTGGAGGTTTGAGAGTATCCCCATTTCCCGGACAACATACCTTAATATTGGCCTCCTTTGTGAGCTTGAGCACGGCAGTTGAGGGAGGCTCATAAATAATATTTTTCTGCGGCACAAGTACGTAGTCCACAGAGCCGCCGTCCTAAAAATGGAGTTGAGGCAATGTTTGGAAGTTTGAAGTCGATTTGCGACGATAATATCGACAAGACATCTTACAACATAATAATTTTGAGATTGCACTATGTCGGCATTGTTTACATAATATTTAGGACTTTTTTCAGGTGAATTTTGGTTCTTTCGCATTATCGGGGGGAGTGGCGACCGAACTTTTTTGTATAAGTTTAGAAATGCCTAGTAACTTCGCGGACAGTGTTTTAATAGCGATTGTCGTAATATATAACTAAATTTCAACTGGAAAAAACACCTAAAAATTTTTAAAAAGTCGAAATTTTGGTCGAAAGCTCGCTGTTTTTGATATTTTTTATTTAATTTGTAATGTTTCCACGTTTAGGGATAGTAAAAAAAGACCATTTAGAAACACTTTCACTATAAAAATAAGCCCCAAGAGATAAGTTGGTTTGTTTTAAACCGCTTATGAAATTCCGATATTATGACACTACGATAGTATAAAATTCGACATTACAAATGTAAACATTTTGACGACGCTTGCAAGCATGTTAACCTACCCGATCCACAAAAACCCGTCGTAATTTGAGCACTTTCCCCCCTGCGGATCGTATCGCTTCAACGCCGGTATGCTTGAAGATGTGTTCTCCGACTTGGATACCGCTAAATTTCGGTATTTGTTATCGCTGACGAAAGCATTGAGGTTCGTATACCTTTAAAATGTACTAACCTGATAACAGCACCCTTCGCATCTTCCATTCGACTACCCAGGTAATGAATTTTTCGAATATACTCCGTACCGGCCAAATCGATACACATCGTTGCTCTAAAAGGGAGAGAAATGAGGTAGAATTCAATACCGACTTACAACGAAAGCCCAAAAATGATGTAGGCCATCGTGAAAAACATGTACACCTGCTCGGTGGGGACAATGTCGCCGAAACCTAAAACACAACAAATGAATCCAAATAAATTTGGTGAGTCGATTACTACTTTTCTACCCGGTTACTATTATATTTACTTTTTCTTGCTACTTTTCAACTTACCGACAGTCGCCATAGTGATGAAGCAGAAGTAAAAGGCTTCAAAGTACTGCATATTTTCCCAATGTTGGAACAATATTCCGCCGATGGCCTGTACGCTAATAGGACCAAGAGGACCATGAACACAGGGATGCGGAGTTCGTCTTCCATTGAGGATTCTAAGAAAACGGTTAGGTGAGACTAAGCCTGAGCCGAAGCCAACCTGAGCCTAAGCCTAAGCCTAAGGCTAATAGTAAGGCCAAGCGTAAATCTGCCGAAGCCTAAGCGTAAGCATAAGTCAAGCCTAAGCGAAGCCTAAGTTAACACTAAGCCAAAGCCTAAGTCAAAGATAAGCCTAAGCCAAAGCCAAAGTCTAAGCCAAGATGTGCTATCTCACGTACGGAATATCCACTTCGACCAGAGGGTTAGAGTAAGCTATCTTCCTCACCTGGCTCCGACTCAATATCATTCAGATTCATACTGCCGGCGTGGCTCGTCTGATCGCTCCCACGCGATTGTGATCCTGGTCGGTAGTGATGAGAGATTCGACGTGACTGACGGCGTATCTAACGAGTTTCGGTATCATTCTACCATAGTTTACTTACCTTCCGCTTAAACGCACGGTAGGATTTGTAGAGGAAGCTCAAAAACTCTGAAAGGAATTTTCCAATGTCAGCGATTGTGACGAGGAGTAATGGGATCCCAATCAGAGCATAACAAATGCAACATATTCTTCCGACCATAGTTGTCGGAACCAGATTACCGTAACCTTAAAGTAACTGTAAGTAGAAAAGTAAAGTGCTGTATTACCAATGGTGGTGATGACCGTCGTGGCGAAGAAGACGCTATTAGGGAATGTCCACAGCAACTCCTCGCCCCTGGTCTCGTTCAATATATGACGAGCGTTGATGTACTGGTTGTGGTAGCTGACAAAGATGTAGCTGACCAGTTTTCGGAAGTATTCCTAAGATCAGATAAGGGGTAATAGTTTTTTCTAGTACCTGGTTTATAGTGTTGAAGGCTTCTCTAGAAATGCGATTGTCGACATCTTGAGTGATGTTCCAAATGTGGTCCTGGAACACTATTTGCATAAAGCAAAAACGCCGTCATTTTTGATACCTGAAAATCGTCCCACGTCCCAAGTATCCGTTTCAGTTCAATGTCTCGTTGCTGAAAAAACATAGATTTTTGTTTTAACATAATACATAAAGAAACTACAAAACTACAAAACGTACGATAAGCTCGTTCGGACCTTCGACATGGTAGAAAAGTGTTGCACCACCCAGCAAATAGCCAACCAGCAGGGCCACCAACCCCACGTGCATCGCTGCCCGTTTTGCATATTGGAGAAATAACTAGAAAGCAGAGGTAAAAGATTGGGCAAACCAACCTTGCATCCATGCTGGTCGACAGGTAAATCGAGCTCGTCTTCATCGTCTGAAATTGGCGGGCCCGCCGCCGTCAGGTCGAGTTCCATTGGGATCTCATCGTCCGAGTCAGAGAGGTTGGACGTTGAGCCCTGAGAAGCTTAAATTAAGCTAGGGCTTGGGCTTAAGTTGTGAAGTAGGCTGGGGATTAAGTTAGGCTGAGGTTCGGGCTTACATTTTAGGGTAATGCGTAGTTTCTGACTTAAGTCAGGCTCAGGTTTAAGCGTAGGTGTGGCTCAGGCCTAGCTTTGAGCTTAATTTAAGTTTAGGCTCAGGCCTAGGATTAGGCCTAGCCTTCGACTTAGGCGTAGGCTTTCCTTAGCTTATGGCTTAAAGCGTTATAGATAGCTTGATCTTCCCGTTAAATGTGCGTCAACACCCCTACTCCAAAACTCACCATATCAAAGGTATCAACAGCATTCATATCTGTAGCCTTCTACGTTTAGCGACAGTAATAATGCCCAAATTATGATGTCTAATTGGCTGAGGCTCCCAGGTGGAGGGCGGCCGATGGCAGCGGTGCGGGTATGCATGTTGGCCCTTGGCTCCTCTTGGCCCTCAACCCATTCCCCCAACCTGGTCGTCGACAGCTGCTCAAGAAACGGCTTTGCCTGTCTCACCCTCGCTAACTCGGGCCAAAGCCCCCTTGGGGCACACACCGGAATTAGCACCCCGTGGAAACGGACGCACAAAAAAGCGGAACTAAAAAAGAACCCGTGCGACGTGCCGATCTGTAATTTTGAAATTTAATGCTGGCATTTCCGTTGCTTTTTTAGCGAGCCTAGGCCTTCAGAACTTCAGTAAAATTAATCATTATCTGGGAATACCGTTTTAATTGTTTTAATTTTGAAGATATCAGAACCGGGCTGACTTTGAAGACTCTTTTGAAGATTGTGACTGTCGGGATTTTGACTCTCTTGGTCTTGGCTGTCGGCATTTTTGCCTGTCGGGTTTATAGTTGACATTTAAATTAATACGAGCGCAACAATTACACTATGTGATGTGCTGGGGTCCTATTATGTGCGTTTGTATAATTACTGCGAACAGAATAATAACTAAAATTCGTTTATTAAAAGCAGCAACTCTCCACGAAAAATACAAGTCATGGTGGGGAAAAGTATTCCTCTTTTTTTGTTCTGAAGACAGTTCGACCCGAGTGGGCTGCCGCTTGCGGTTAGAAATTGGCGGGCAGCCGGCCCAAATGAACACAAAAAATACAAGGTAAATTAAGAAAAAGGAAGCATCGATAGTGTTCACAACGGCAAATCATTAGGGTGGCAATCTTTACACACTGGCATAAATATGTGAAACGGGTCGGAAACACGTTATTGGCACAGGGAAGGAGGAGGAGGAGAATCCAGAATTTGAAAATCGGGCAAATGTACAGATCGCAGGGCCCAAACCCGCTTCTGAAGTTCTTGACAACCACATCGAAAGGGGGAAGCTAGACAATTGGCGCCGGCCAGGGAAATGACCGCAAAAGATTTTGTTCGTTTTCCTTAAACTTTTTAGGATTTTTAATGCAAAGCAAGACTATCAACTTTTTGGACCTGCTATCAAAATTCCTTAATTCATACTTTCGAAATGTAGTTATTTGGAAATTGGGGTTTCGAAAAGGCTAAGTTTCATGATTTCAACGCTTATCATGAAAAATCTCTTGCAAAATCGCGAAAGTTATGGAAAAAATGACAATGAGTCGCGATTTCGGTATTATATAATTTCGGCATTATAAAATTCGCCCTTATGAGTCTCGCCGTTTTGAAAGCAAGTCCTTTTTGTTATGGATTTAGCCGCTACACCAAGTATACGCGACGCGCCAAGCGCCTCACGCGTAGCGTGTCGTGTCACGATCGAAAGCCATAGGAATTCTTCGCCAAAGACCTTTGACTGCCATCCTTCAAAGCCGACATTCTATACAAAATTTTCGATAATTCCCTGGCCGGCTCCCTGCAGATTCTAATTTTATTCAAGGTCCTGCCTTAATCGCTTTTTGCCTTACATTGTTCAGTCAGCTACTCGCGTGGCCAGCCGGAAGTAATTTGGTCGGCAAGATTGGCGCTAATTGCGATCCGATGCCCGTGAGCCGGGCGTCGAGGGGGTCGGCGATGAGAGTAGTGAGTGAATAGCACGCAGCTTCTCGCTCCATTCCTAAAAATGTGTTTTTTCACGCTAGGAATTTATTAAAAGGTGGATCTCGCGCGTTTGAATCGACAATGGGTATTTTGTAGATTACCTGTGCTAATTGAGCGGTCAGATTGCCCATCGTATCACAAATGGCCACGTTATAGGCCGAGGGGCGCTCACAGTTGCTCGTTTTGTAGAGTGCTGGGTCTCGTCGGGCTTTTTCGTGACCCAGGAAGTCTCGGTAGCGCTTTACTTCCTAAAAGATGCCGCCGTATAGATCTGACGTCAAAACGGTCCTTCTAAGTGATTTTAGATAGCGTGATCGGTTAAACCGGTAGTGTTTTACGATTTTAGATCGGGTAAGCGGTTAATCTTTAATCTGAGACGTTTTGAAATAGCGTGACCGATTTTAGTTTTTTTAACCCTTAGATAGCCCAGTCGGTTAAATTGGTACTCATTGGTTATTTTTGATAGCATCACCAGTCAGATCTCTACTTACTGACTTTAGGTAGCGTAACTGGTTACATTGGTATTTATTGACGATTTTAGATTTCGTAATCAACTAAATCGATACTAATCTACGATTTTACATAGCGTAAATGGTTTCCTAGCGATTCTTAGCAAAAGCCAGCTTTGTTTCCGGTATTTTAGGATTCCGGAAAATGCGAAGCTTAACTCGTCACGACCATCGCTTTTTCTTAAACCCTGAAAAAAACGTACATCATGTAGATCATCCAGTCTTCTGCTCACAGACTCGAGGCATTTCCGCGATTGGTCGCACTCCTAAATGTATGGCATGTTTTTCGGCTCTCCTCATTTTCTGAGACCAACAGCCGTTCTAAAGGTATCTAGGCTGAGGCAAAACTCCTCGATTCAAAATACAGCCATCACTCAGGCTTGATCATAAGACCTTTCCTCCGGATGGCATAAGCTCAAAGCCCCGTGGCGGGAAACCCTTTTTTGACGGGGAAGCTTAGTTGATGGGATGGAGAAGGGAGAGGGTGGAGAAAAAAAGGGAATAAGAAGGACGGGAGAGTTGGCCGGAATCTTAAAAGCGCATCCCGGGGCTGCAGCGGCTTGAATTCCAAACAGCCGTCAGGGTTTCGAGAGGAGAAAACAGGGATGTTGCTTTCTCTGGAGGCAGAAAAGTGGACATCCGGTTTGATTTCCACGGTTTTTCGAAAGTTCGATCAAGCTTGCGAAAGACTATGCCAGTTACCATAAGCCTCAGGAAAAAGATTTTAAAAAAAAACTTGAGGATTTTTACCCTAAATACACTGTATCTTCTTGAAAATGTGCATTAAGGAAATTTGAAAAATAGATGCAGTATCAGGTAAAAATATCCACAAGATGGGTTTGGTCTTGCTGAAAATGTGGATGTCACTCAAAACCGACTACCTGTTGAACGCGCTTTCGCGCCGTAGGCTTAGGCCTATGCTTGGACTTAGGCTTTGGCTTAGGCTTCGGATTATGGAAGGGCTTAAGCTTGGGCTGAACTCGAGCTAAGGTGTTCTGATGGGTTTCACCACTATGTTTTGAGTGGCTCAAGCAACAACAACGATTAGAAAAATTTCTACCCCTTCATCTCCTCAACCTTCAACCCCAAAACCCAGCCTAGCTTTTCAAATATCTCGAGTTTCGTTATTTTCGTGTGGAGAACCCCCGCAGTAAGGGAGAACAACGGGTGGAAAAGACCCTCTTGGGCCCTTGTTGGGTCTTTTGCCGCAGTCGATCACCCCCCGGAGGGCCCGTGATTCTCGACTTGGCATTGAGGAGGAGATCCCCTAGGGGCAATCGGAGGGGCCCCTCTCCGCTTCTTTTTCTACCACGTCGACCCCCTCGACGGCCACTGATCGTTCTTCTTCTTTGCTTTTTTTGGGAGTGAGACGGAAGTTGACAGCAGAATGACGGGAGGAATCGTTGTCACTTGAAATCGAGAAAAAGTCTATCAAATTTTTCAAGGAATGGTGTCAGAAAGTGCTCGAAAAAGAGTTGAAGTCTAAGCTCGGCACTCTTCATCTCCATCTCTTTCTCTCCCTGTCTCTCTCACTCTCTCTCCCTCACTCTCTAAAAGTGCACGCCAAGCCCCCATGCGGCGTCTTAGAGGTCAGGTATTTTCAGGAAAACGGATGGGCCTTCTGTCTTTTCCTCCATTTCCCCCTCGGCCACCCGAAAGTCAATTGTCGCGCCCGAGCACGGGGTCCCCTTCATTCTCCTTTCGCGCCCCTCGACTTAAATGCCCTCCTTGGTCGGCAAATTCGATAGGAATAGCCGGAGGGAAGAGAGGAAGTGGGCAGGCAAAAAGTTTAATATCTAGTTGGGTTTGGAAGCGGAAGGTCTCTCCAAGTATGTTGTCTATACCTTCAGAACTGTGTGGTGTGCGAATTTGATAACGTTAGCAGCTAGCCCTCCGATGAAGTATGCAACAAATGTAATCGCGATTTTATGGGTGTTGCTTTCGGTCGGAGTGGCCGTTGGCAAATTGCTGCGCACACCTTTTCCGGCACAACAAGCGGACAGGTTTCCAGGTACCTGAAGCCGCGCGATCACTGAACCCCGAATTTTCGGGCTACATGAATTTTTATGTGACTATGACCACTTCAAGCTACCTTAAAGATCAAAAATGTCACTGGAACCCTCTTAGTACCTCGCGACCCCCCAAAACCCTTGCATCCCGAAAAGCTCACGTTTCTCCCCATCGACTTGGGGGGATGTTTCCGAGAAGCGAGTACCCTCTCCTACCCCATGGTTGCTCGTGCGGGGAGAAGCAGCACGATGGGTAATTAGTTTTGTCCGAATGCTCTTTGGTATTCCTGAGTGGGCCGCGGGCCCGGAGAAAGCAAATCGGCAGACGCTGTTTTCCTTCAACCGCCTGGAAAACAGGTCTGCTGTTGGCGGATAGGGATGAACAGAGTGCGGGATGTGAATTTGGGAGTTATTTGATGCAGATTGGGGCTGTAGGGATGATTTATGCTGTTATTAAGCGATACGTAAAGATAGTTCAGCTTAGGCTTGGGCTTAGGTTTAGGTTTAGGTTTAGGCTTAGGCGTAGGTTAGGGGCTTAGGCTTAGGCTTAGGCTTAGGCTTAGGCTTAGGCTTAGGCTTGATGCGCCAGTCACGGATTCTTTGCTAGCAACCTTATGCCATCCTAGTGGGCCAGATGTGTCGCGAGTCGGCGGCTAGGCTTCGTTTCAGGCCGAGTTTCAGACCTATTGATTCGTGGTCATATCTAGCTCTTTTAAAATATGACCGAGACGTCTACCGTCCGATACCCCCAGCAACCAGATGTTCTGGTCGTTGGTTTTCCAGGTGACCAGAGACCGGCTTCAAAATTGGTCCCCCAGCAAAGTGCCCCCACCCCCGCCCCAATTTAGAACATTTCACTTCCCTTGGGTCTGCTGAAACCCGAGGTCGGCCCCCCCCCAGGACCTAGCCGGGGCCACGGCAGCTGATATGGCAAATCGTCGAAAGGTCGCCTGGGGGAAAAGTTGAGCATGAACTGGTCGATGAGCACTAGTTGTTTGGAGAGTAGGCTATATCGTTCGCATGGGTTGATAACAAATTTCAAGGTCGTTAAGAATAGGCTAATGTTTATAGCTTAGGCTTCATCTTTGGCTTACGTTTAGGTTCAGAGTATGCCGAAGCCTGAGCTTAGGCTTAGGTGGATCCATGGGCTTTAGTTAAGGCTTCAGCCAGGCTCAATCTTCACGAGTGTCATCATGAAGCTTGTTTTCCTAAAAAAACTGAAAATCCCGCGAAACCTCGAGCCCTTCAAGCATTTGTTTCCCCCGCCCGCATGTCTAGGGCCCCATCAGCAAATCGCGCAACGCTTTTCACACCGGCCCTCATCAACGTGGAAAAACGCGAGGGCGCCCGGCGCGGGAGGGGGAACACTTGGGCGAGCCCAAATCGCATTTGGATAACCAAGGATTCGGGCGAGGTGAGCAAGTTTTCTCGCCCCATTTTCGGGTGGGGCCCGCATAGGGCCCATGGGGGCCCTCGTCGCCCAAACCCATTTTGCGATTTGTTTGCCCAGAGGGCCGTGTGGGCTGGGGGGGAAGGGTGGTGGACGAGTGGAATCGGGGCGCCGAATATTCATATTCCGTAGCCCTTAAAAAACCCCACGCGGCTTTCCATGAAATTTCGATTTGCGAAAAGTTTGGCGAAAGGTGTGCAACAACTCCACCACAGGTCTCCAAATATCCCTCTCGCCTGCAGGCCTTGCCTATCATATCTCGGCTTCCCGATATGCTACCGGCGTGTAAGGTATACTAAAATACCGCTTCAACAGGATGAAACGCAGACACCGGAAAAATGCTGACAATGAATTTGTAAAACTCCTATATGCCTATGAATATCACCCTGATAACATCCTAATGAGCTGTAAGCTCTCCGCGATATTCTGTCTGCTTCTCCTATCGGCATTTTCTGTCGATGTTTTAGCATTCGCAGTTTTCAATGTCTGATTTTCGCACATTTCCCCAAAAACTGGGCCCGGCGCTCCTTGGATTGCGGAAAATTGGGCGAGGGAGGCCTGGGGCCCGTGGCAAAGAATCAAAATTGGTTTTGGCCGAGATTGGGAAGGAAATCCATAAAAAGCGGGTGTGCAAATGTACTCCAGCGGAACCGGATGCGGAGAAGAAGGGCGATGAAGCACGAATTTCGTCGAGTGGATATCGGATATCTCGTTACGTGGCCCCACGCCTGACATATAGCCTGGGGGCACGCATTTTGGAGAAGCCGGCAGTCACATGGCCCGAACTGGATTGAGACGTGGTCCCGCTTTTAGCGCGAGGTCCGTTAGGAAAGGTGAAAGAAAACATGTAAATGAAGGTAGAGGAATGAAGGAGTGGGTATAGGCATTTGCCAAGCCAAAAAATGATTCCAAAAGCTCACCTTGATTATCCGATCAACATGTCGGAGCTGATCCTCTATCGTCCCCACCGGTTGACCACCGTTCATGGTTAAGAGTAAATAAAAATATACGTAACTTTAACAGAATTTTAGGCTGAACCTTGGTGGACTGGCTGTTAATCTGAAAAAATGGATGTAAACAGTTTCTCAACGTTTGAAAATTGTGAAGATAGTAATATAAGGACTTTTAGCGAAATTAGTTGTTGGGATCATGCTTAGGTCTTGGTTAAGCTTGTGCTTGGGCTTAGAGTCAGATAAAGCTTTCTGCTCACATCTCAACTTCAAAGAGGATGAAGCGCCGGGCGCATCAATAGGATAACCCTTTAGACACCAGAAAAGTGCAAGCCCCATACACTCAACGAAAAGGAGGCTGGGATCAAAAATCGAAATGCACAGACAAGGAAATGTTGCGAGCATGTGGAAGGAGGCAGTGTGGGGACATTGGAGAGATGTAGTCGCGGGGTACGTATCAGAAATTGGGGCCCCCCTGGGGCCCGAGGAGGTCGAGGCGAGGTGGCTGCTGTTGGCACGCCCGCTTTAAACGAAACTAGTCACCAACAAAAATTGCGAAAAAATGTTCTAGCCGTTTTTGAGGACAATAAGCTCAGGAATAGGCTAGGCAATCGGAGAAAGAATTATAAGCTTGCTTTTAAAGCGGCTGGTAGTCGAAATTCGCATTCGCGGGAATTGGACCTATGCTTAAAATCTTCGAAATAAATCTGAAAATCTGGCAAAACATCAGAAGATTTGTTTAGAGAAAGAGATTTCACGTAACTTGAAAAAAAAGCAAAAGTTGTGAGGAGGAAAACAGCTTTTTGTAGGCATTCCATCGATCGTCCCCGTTTTTTTGGTACGCATTCCCCCGATCTAGACAAATTTCATCCCAAATTCCGGGTATTTAGGACTAATTTGCAAGAGAAAAAGCAATTAAAATACCGAAAATGAGGTCAGAATTTTAATTTTGATCGTCTTCGCCTCGGTCCAATTCCAGGTCAAGTCGATCCAGGTCGACCGGAAAAGCCGTCACATCCCCTTTAAAATTCTGGAAACCCCGGGCAATCGGCTATTGCGCCTTCTTTCTCGAATCAATGACATGCCCTTCTGGGAAAAGCCGCACGCCACTTAAAAGGCGCAAAAAATCGTCTAACGCATACAAAACGTGCCAAACATTTTCCGGAGCATGGGGACAGCGCATGTAGTAAGGCTTGGGCGGCTCGAGTAGCACACGTGGGAGGGGCTTGTTGATGGAAGTTTTTCCTCTTCTTCGTCCTCCCCCCTTCCCGCTTTTCCGCCCTTTTTCTCGTTGCCTTCAACTGACAAGTAGGAGTCCCCAGGGGGGACCGCCCCCCCTGGCCGTCCCGGGGACCCCTAGCTAGAGCCCCAGGGCCCATGGACCCCCCTTGCACATATGATTTATGTCCCGCTAGAACCCAGAAAAATGGAAAATGAAGAGGTAATTGGGCGTCCTGGGCTGAGAGCCTGGGGGCAGAGGAGGAGCTGTCGTGGCTCGACCTGGTTGAGGCCGATGGATGGGTGGTGATGGGCGGTTGGGAAAGCAACGCCATTTACCTTTTGGCGGTGCAAAGGTGGTGGTTTTGGGATGGAAAGACTGGGGAAGCGCAAATGAAAAGGTGCCAGAGCTTTTGGAAAGCTTCTCGAGGTAACGCGAGAATTCCGCGTCAACAATTCGTGGTGAGATGTTTGGACATTGGCGGATTGAAGTTCTTTCAATTATTTAAAATTAATTTTAGTAATCGTCATATTTCTTCAGTACACATACCTCGGCCTAAGCCTAATGAAAGCAAAGGCATGTAGGCGAAGTGGAGATTCCGATAAAGCTAAACTTAACCTAGACCTGAGCCTAATCTAAGCCTTAGCCTAGCCTACGCCTCAGCCTAAGCATAAGACTAACCTAATCCTAAGCCTGAGCTTAAGCCTACGTTTCAGCTTAAGCCTAAGCCTAAGCCTAAACTTAAACCGAAAAAAGAAATACACTATTACAATTTTCTAGGTCTATAAGATAAGCCTTTAAAACATATTTTTATCTGCTGTTACTTTCCACTTGCCAATTACCCTTTTCCTTAGCCTTGCTGAACATATGTTTCCGGTGACTCAGTTTCCATATTCTGCCTCGCCCCCCATAAATCATGCATCGTCGCCCCCGGAAACGTGAAGAGGGGAGTGTCGGTGCGAAAAAGAATTTCGATAATATTATATTTATTGGAAATTGCATGAAAATGCCCCGCTGATTTAATCGCTGGTCTGGCGAACGAGGTGGTCGCGGTCGACTTGGGCTGGCGGCATCGAGACGACGTCCGTGTCGCAAACCTGTATTAGGGTTTGTTCACTGTTTATATGTTACGCTGTATTATCAAGAATGAAGATATAGATATTTTCGTGTACCTAGAGGTACTTTGATACTTACATTATTCTCAACATCAGCTGATGGCGACTTTTGGCTGCCACGTCGTGCAGAATGCTAAAAACACAGAGTGTATCGAGGCCTTGCTTATATTTTTCACACTATTTCTTCTTGCAAACTCTCGAAATCATTAATCCAGTAGTTTCGCTACCTACCAATTCATCGATATCGGAGCTCTCGTTGCTGACGTCTTCCTCCTCCTCCTCCGGGAAAAACTCGTTCTCGGTGGCCGTCTTCTTTGACCAGCCGCGTACTAAAAAAATTCAGCATCAACTTTTCACAATTTTTACATGCGAACATTTTAAGAACAGTTATTTCTGCTTTCCATTTGAAGCCAAGGCGCTCCTGACCACCTGGCAGTGTTTATAAGCCCCACGAACCTTGGTGCCCAATCGAATCCTGGCGCCGGAACTTTTCGGCTTTCTCGGTCTTCAACACAGATGCGTGGTCAACGGTCGATTCGTGGGGCATCAGCTAAAAAGAATGAAATAAAATTGAAAACGCTATTTTCGAAACCTGCATTGGCGCGCGGAAGAAGTAGAAATTCGGGTAGTGCACAAGGTTTAGGCACGTGCTCGCGTAGATGTCGGCATACCTTGAAAAAGTTGTTGATTTTTTGATGAACAGCTACAAGAAAATTTGGGTTTTTATCTTTATTTTTTATTGTAGTTTTATCATTTTTATTTTTTTGCTTACCTCATCACTTGCGACGCAAAGAACGTCGTTCTCGAACCGGAGCGGAACAACGAGCCCAGCACACCGTACTCTTGGTCCATCTCGTGGCAGATTTTCTGGAATTCAGAGATTTTTGCCTGGGATTTTGATTGAGCTTCAGCTGGGTTAGGTTTTGGTTGAGGCTTACCCTGATGCTCTGGAGGACCGAGTGAATCTCGGGCTTATCCGTCGCGGATGCGTCCAAATTCTTGTAGATGTCGGCGAGCTGGTTGTCGAGACCGCCGAGCTCTTCGAAGAGCGGTCGTCTGAAGAAAAGTGAACGATTATTAGAGCCAGACTAACTTTAGGTACACAACTGTACTACTTCCAATTGCCTCACCTCTCAGTCCAGACTGACAGCTCCTGGTCGAGCTCGGGGACGATCAAGAATGTGCGCCAGCCTCTCGTCTTCTTGGACCTAAATTTCATTGGATAAAAATAATGTCAGTCTCATTCTATGATTACTTATATTTCTACAAACCTTAAAACGTCGCCAAAGATGTGGTCCCCGACGTAGAGAACATCCTTTCCTCGGGCCTTGACCATTTTTCTGAACGCCTCGCAGCTGCCGCCAGAATAGATGACACCCTCCTTTAGGGGTCCGGTGTTGCTGCCCAACTTGAGAGCGCCGGTTTCGGGGTCTACCTGAAAGTCAACAGGTTCTCAGGAATAGCAAGTTTTCGAACGAAAACGTGATAAGGAAGCGGAAGAAGTCGCTCCCCCCTGTTCCGTAGCCCATAAGTGATAGAACGGTAGAAAAGCGAGCTAGGGAGCGGTGTTCGAATCCGTAAAGCGTACCTCTCTGAAAGTTGTGCCCTCAGCAAAGAAATTGGGCTTTCTGGCGTCAACAATGTTCAGATTGAAAAAGGACGTCCACTCCGCGCCGAGCAAGTACGTCATCACCGCCTGAAACGGAATATCCAGCAGGTACTGCATCACGTTTATAACGTACATTGGTGTACTCGTAGTCGGAATTCGTCAGCAAGAACGTCTTGCGTCCGCTGTCCCGCATTCCCTTCAACATTTGGGGCAGACGGGCGTCCTTCTTCACGTACTTCACCAGATCGTCCATGATTGTGCGCTTCATTGCTGACTGAAAAATTATTGAATTTCCCACGTCGATTTTCTTAAACTACTTACATTCATGTGGACCCAATCCACAGCGTTTCGGAGGTCTTGGAAGATAGATTTGTACGACATCATCATCTCCCCGCCACGGATACCCGTTTTTTCCGCATTCCTAAAATATTTCGCGTTTGGGGTTGTGGTTTTTTTTTGCATTATTGGTGGCGGGGCAACTAAATTTTCTATAAGGCTCGTAATGTCTAGCAGCTTAACAGGAAGCATCCGGACAGTTTTAATACTGTTTTAGTGAAATAAAACTATATTTAAACGCAAAAATCATCCAAAACTTTCAAAATTGTCCAAAAAGTCGACATTTTGGCCAAAAACGGCTATTTTAGGTCAAAACATCGATATTTTTTGTATTTCTTTGGATTTGGATTTGGAAAGGTTTTGGGTTTAGGAATAGTAAAAACCTGTTTAGAAACCGTTGCACTACTTATATTTAAAAAATCCATTCCCAAGAAAAAATATTTGCCCCCCCTCGATAACGCGAAAGAATCTCCCACGTTGTCTACCCACGGCTCGTCAAAGGGCACTTTAGTACGGGGCGCGTCTATTGCCCTCCGGGCTCTGTGGGGCGGCGCCGCCCATATTAAAAACTCAGAAAATCTACGTTTTCATCTAATAACTTTTTGTATGCTATTTCGAATCTTCGGGAGGCGTGAGAACCTGTTAGAGAAAAAAATTCTCTATCGAACTGTGTGGGTCGCGACGAGAGTTCTCACCAAAATAAGGAGATTTTAAAGTTCCCGAAATTTTCGACCCAGCTGGTTTATGGCTAGTTTTGCGGCCTGTTTTTATCAAAATACGATCAAATCTCGCTAAAAGGTTGGGTGGAGTCACGATACATGCTTTTGAATTAATGACGGAAGTTCTGGAGAAGATCACCCCTTGTCCGATGGTGATCATAATTTTTCGATGCTAGAACCTCATCCGGAAAGATTTGAGCCTTGTAGGGCGGTTTTCTAGGTAACTATATCAATTTCATGTAGTGTTAATCGAAAAACTTCTGAATTATGAGCCTCCTATTAAGTAAATAGCTAAGGTAGTCGGGCACTTGGATGCTGGGGGCAGGAGCTTCGTGTTCTGTAGCCCAATTTTGCTAAATAAACGCATCAGAGCGTACTTATTATCGTTACTAAGCCAAAAAAATTGTAATAGCAACCCTGAAAGCTGATTATGGAGCGAAATTGCGACTGTTTTTGGATTCACTTTGTTAAAACGCGTTCTAGCCGCTTTTTGCCATCTTCTGGGGGCTTTTTCGCGAGTTTTATTTGATTTTATGATACAGTAACGTTCTGTGATAATTTCGGAGCAAAAAGCAAAATAATTTTTATCAAAATGGGTGGTCTGCACCGGAGAGGAACCGAACCCGGGGGGTGTGGGGGGGCGCGCCTGGGAGGTTAACCCACTATCCGCGGGGAGAGGGCCCCCACCCCCCAAAAGTGCGTTTTTGGTAAGGGCTGACGAGCCGTGTACCCATTTCAGCAAATCTTTTAAATTTCCGCTTTCCCTAAACACCTAGCAGTCCAGCTAATAACGCCAGATTTGGCTCACATCCAAATCGCCCTTATCATCACGTGGTCGCGCTAATATGCGCTCTTGATTTCTGATCTCTAGGATATTTGCATTTCTCCCCCGAGCCTCCAGGCCATCGCCCAAAAATAATGTTGCGAAAAGCACCCGACGACCTTGACAGTCGTCGATTTCTTGAACGCTTTTTACGCCCGATTAGTCAATTTTTTGGCGGGCGCTCCCGGGAGTCTCGAGTTGATAATGATTCCACTAACAGGACGGAACTACAGATTTCATCATCAATTTTGGTGCATTTTAAAGGGCACGAGGAAGACCATTTACCACCACACTAAAAAACGTCTCCATGTTAGTCAGGTTTTCAAAGTCAAGGTTAGCCATTGAGAAACCGGATCTAGTTAATTTTGGAAAATCCATGAAACTTTAACGAAACCCCCGAGTCATACTGCAGTACCCCGTCCACAGTAAAACGTGGTTAGGGCATCCAGTAAAGTTTTTTCATACGTTCTTTATTGCAGCCACAGGGCTTTATCACCGCGGCAAAGCAAAAAAGAGCTGAAACCAGACCACCCCGGCTAGGGAGGTCAGTTTTTCAGGAGGGGTAGACACGGAACATGGCCTGATAAAGAAGCAGCCAAAAAAGCTAGACGACCGAATCAGGCTGGGTGAAGCTCGGCTGTAGACATTTTGGAGGCCAGGAAAAGGAGAAGTTAAAGACTGTCTGGGGGAGTTGAAAACTCATTGACCAAACTTACTGCTTGAAGTCGGCGTGCTTGTCAAAGTAGTCGATCAGCTGGGCGATCAAATGGGTCTCGGGCAGATTGAAGAGGGTGTTGAGGACGAAGATGCGCGACTCGGACAGCTGGATGAATTTGTTCGGGTAGAGTTCTTCGATTTCTTGTCTGAAAATCATACTAATCATACCATACCCATTTCGAGATTTGCGCTACTTTCTGAAGCGATCAGCAGCTATTTAAAATTTTGGGTCAAGTTTAAAGTGGCAAAATGGTTCATTTCATCAGTATTTAGAACTTGTTCTTTGTCGCTTTTACCGGCTGCAGTTTTCTCCTTGAGGCCAAAATTCTGACAGCCCGGCCAAATCGCGTCAATCTTGCCCCTGCTCGACCACTGCACATTTTTGACCCCTTTTCCCTCTACTGATGCGCACAACCAAAAAGCAAATATATTTGAGAGTGACAGGTGGGTCGTAAATCATGCCATATCGGCCGTCAATAAAAGTGTGCGATGTTCGGGGGGCTTTTTAGGGGAGCCCGGCTGTTTGCGATGCAAGCCGGGGCAATGTCCTGGAAAGGCCGTGGGATCGGATCTTTTGAGGGGAGAACCTGGGACAGTACTGAGTGATTAGCGGGGGGGGGGCTAGCGAGTGAGGTGTTCAAAATTCAAAATCGTTGATTCTTTCGTCAGAACGTATGGAACCGATCCATATTTCCGATTTCAATTGTCTACACAGGCCTTTCTAGCTTTTGAGTAATCAAAAACTAAAGGATAGAGAGAAAAAGGCACTGTTAAACGCTAAAAATTTTAGTTACATCTTGAAAATCGCAAATTTCGTCAGTAAAAAACCCACGTCTTCAAAAACCTCAGCCCGTGCATGCCCATTAGAATGCTGCCAAAACCGTCGACCTAAAAAACTTCAGAACTCTTCAGATTCCAACATACCTTTAACAAGTTCCCATACAAATAATCGAACCACAGCCCTCGGACGGGAAAGATTGGGTCGTACTTGAAGTTTAGAATATCCTTGGGGTAGCCGACTTTGGTCAGCTTCTCCAGCGTCATCTCGAAGGCCAGGATCTCCATTTGCGGGGATTTGTACTCTAAAAAGAATTATTCGACTGATCGAACGCTCCCGACAAACCGGCCAGCGTATAGTCCATGTCAAACCCGAAGAATTTGATTTTTTCGAGACGGAGACTCCGGTTGACAAAGACGCTGAAAAGAAGAAGGATTGATTCTTTTTTATCTTTTCTTATTAAGGTTCGTTGTAAGTGATAACTTGACGTAACTTATTTGATAGAGCTTGAAATTCCAAGCAAAGCCCATCTTTAAAAAAATTAATTTACGTTAAAACCCTTGCATAAAAGGTTTCCAAACGTTTGTTTTTAGGCGCGTTTAAGAAAAGGGCAAAAACGATCCCTTCAGAGCCAATTTTTTCGAACAGCATCGTTCAGCGGTTTTTCAAGAGATTAAATTTCTTCAGAATAAATGAGCTCGATGACATCGCAAATCCCGAGCGAAAATCGACTAATTTAGCGAATTTCATGCACCCACATACCGTTGCTCTGGGGCACGTTTGTGATGGGAAATCTCATCGTGTGGTTGGTCCATAATGAATAGTCAAAGCCCAAATATCTTAGGGACGGGAGCAAAGTGTGAAATGCGGAATGCGGGTGCTGTTCGAATTCGCACTTTCCCCGGAAAGGACCTTCTTCAGGTCGTCCCGCCCGGCAGCTCCGCCTCCCTCACCCATTTCGCCTTATCAGGAGGCGGTGCGCCTTGTAAGCCCCCGGGTTTTCAGGTTTCAGACGGACAAACCCGGGAACGTTTCCGAGAAAAAAGATTTCAGGTGAGGCGCTGAGGCAAAAGGTAAAGTAATGAAAAGTTTTGTTGCGCTAGTAACCTTACAGATAAAGCGTTTTAGCCTTAAAATACCTTATTAACACTTTCATTAACATACTTCAAGCTCTTGCAGATATGTTGTTACCGTTATATATTGGTTAAATGGACAAGATTTCAAAACCTACCGTTGCTCGGTGGCCCGCTTGTAGGGCTTCGGCTTTTGCGCGTCATTGTCCATGTTTCTAAACCTTGCAAGTTGTAAATAACAGAGAAATAATGAGAAAATAATGAGAAAAATGAATCGGAAAAGAATAGATAAATCCAATCGATTGCAAAAAGGGACTAATGCTAAAAAGTCTACGACCACAACCATCAAAAATCGCAAGGAAAAATTTTCTAACAATCCTGTTTTTTGTTTAAATAAGCAAGAAAATGACGAACGAGGAAGAGCCGTGCTGAGAAATGGGTGGGTGGGAGGGGGAAAAGCCGGGGCGAGCAGACTTGTTTGTGGATTAGGAAATTGAGCAAATTTGACGAGCATCCACGAAAAATTCGCGCGCTCCGGCCGGGATCGCCCCGAGCACGTGAATTCCAGAGTTGGGTGGTAAAAATAGATGATGTCCTGGGGAGGACAATCGGGGTTTAATGGTATAAATACTTGAGGAAAGTGGAAAATGTTTTCGCTTTCAGCGGGACAATTAATGAAAAAGGCTGTTTATTTAGTTAATAAAAATAGATTGGCATAGTAAAAAATAATTTATGAGTCACATTTCCAGATCGCGAAGGTTTAAGAAAAGAAAGGAAACAACTAAATGTCATTTAATCTCTCGAAAAATACTAAAATGCCTCAAAATCTTCTAGAAAATTCCGTTACTATTGGCTTGTTCTTACGCATTATCGGGGGGGCACAAAAATGTTTTCTTGGGTTCCAACTTTTCAAATATAAGTGGCGAAAGTGTGTCTCAACTATTTTACTATTCAAAAGCGCAAAACCTTTACAACATTCGATTTAAAGATGCAAAAATATATAGATTTAACGAGCAAATATGGCCGTTTTTTTACCAAAATTTCCAATGTTTCAAAGTTTTAAATGATTCTTCGCGTTAAATATAGTTTTATTCGTTAAAAACGTCATAAAAATACCTCCTTTTAAGTTACTAAGCATTTCCATACAAAAAAAATTTGACCTCCCACCCCGCCAACATTCTAGTGCCCATAAAAATACGTTGAATTTCATCGAAAATGAAAGCGCGCATAGTGAAATGTCTAGTTAGTGCGAATGTTTGTAGGTATGGGCTCGTAGGCGCGATTGGTGGGGGATGTGTGGAGCGATGCGATAGCGATCTGGATCGAAATGATAGACTCAGCAAATAGTCTCCCCCGATGCAACAACACATCACAACGGGGAGCAGCAGATGACAGGGCAGCTGACAGTTTTCGTCGCGAGACCATAATGTGAGGCGTGGACGCCTTGGAGAGTGACATCTTGCTCCACTCGTTAGGCGTTTCAATACAAATCAACTTACTATTACTAAATTTGTGTAAAAATATGTTTTTAGGAAATATTATTTTTGGAAGTAGGGGTATTCGGGAATATGTTTTTTTCAGAAATCTGATTTTCGAAAATGTGTATGAAAATCATTTTTACAAGTCTTCTTATGATCATTGAACTATTTTTTCAATTGGAAAAAGCCCTCGAGAAAACTAGAAAAACGTAACGTCACAAGAATTTTTCGAAAATCGTTCAGTTTTGACCGAAAAATCGATGTATTAATAGATCCAAGTCAAAATGATAAAATCCGCAGGAGTTCTACAACAAAGAAGCCAGACCCGAGCCGAGAGCCCTCGTTTTATAAAGCAACCCCTGCGGATAGCTGACCACCGACGCCCCCCGGATTATCCAGGGCAGCGACGCGTACACGCCACGGTCTTGCGGCAATGATCTTGGGCGCCGTAATCGTGACGGAATGATGTATTGGAAAGGGCGTGAAAAATACGAGAGTGATTCGTGTTGACGATGCTGGATCGTGTTGTCGAATAAACAAAGGACTGGTGAACCACAGTGGCAGATCGATGAAATGCGGATTGTGGGAAAGTGAGGCCTCTATAATCCACCGCTCTGTTTTTCCTTATTACGATATCCGTTAAAGCAAAAGCTAAAAGGCAGCTGTTCATTTTTGAGATGGTAGTAGTAGTACTTCTTGGCAGAAAGGTTGCATAGTAACTTGAAACCCACAAAAAACTCACTAATACGATACTCATAAAGCTTATAAAGAATCGACTTTGTTTTTATAGCCTATTTGCTTTTAAAAAGGCATTGCGGAAGAGGATAGGAGGATAGAAGCGGAAGCCAGGAAGAAGCTGGAGTTGCGGCATAATAGGCGCTGTTTTCGAAGCGCTTCGTGGCAAACGAGATATGCGGGTGGACGAAGAGGCCCCAGGCAGTCAGGGTCGATATGCACCTCGAAGCTGCCAGCTGACCGCCAGCCCTATGGCCCACACACGTCCCAATAATACTACTAGACACTCGGACACGGGAACTGGGCCACTGTTCGAGGCCCGGATGGCCACAGGGGGATAGGCTGTCAGGGCTGTCTGGAAAATCTCGGTTCGCTCTTGTCGCTAACAAAAAAGTGGAAATTGTGACTTGCGCATTATCGAGGGGGAACCAACCATTGTTCTTAAGATCTAATTTTTCAAACCTAAATAGTGGAAGTATTTCTAAATAGTCCTTTGCTATTCCTAAGCGCTAAAACTTCACAAAATGTCGTTAATAAATGTCGAAATTTGCGATTTCGGCCAAAAATCATTAGTTACCGTTTTTTACCAACATTTCGAGTCTGAAAGTTCAATAACTCATGGTAGTCTTTATATTTCTGTGATAAAGAAAACTGACCGAAAGAGATGCATAGT
Source organism: Mesorhabditis sp. LJ9110 (assembly GCA_038088335.1). Taxonomy (NCBI): domain Eukaryota; kingdom Metazoa; phylum Nematoda; class Chromadorea; order Rhabditida; family Rhabditidae; genus Mesorhabditis; species Mesorhabditis sp. LJ9110. Next base: position 75,424 of record JBBGBA010000064.1, read on the forward strand.
TTCTTCGACTTTTTAGCGCTGAACTTGAAATTTTCGTGAAAATCTTCAACCCGTATCTCAGTGCGTTTTAAAGTTTATGGATAACCCTACCACTCCAGCATCAGTAATTCTCAAAGTTTGATCCGAGTTCTTGTAAAAAAACAATTTTCCACAATTTTCCGCTTTTTCCGTTTAGGGCCCTAGCCCCTCTAGCGCAACCACATTGTGGGTTCGTGTGAACCCGAGCACACGAGTTGATTCAGTCGGGTAATCCGAGGCCACAGTCTCGGGGCAGCCCTCGAAAACGCTTTTTGCCACCTCGTTCTCCCCTCGCATCACACGACGCCTCCCCCGACATACCGGGAAAACAGCTAGGCGAAACCGATTCCGACCCCGGATTATTCACGGTTTGATGGTCCTCCAGGCCACCCACAAAGTTAGAATCGATTCAGGTCCGCTTTATGTCCTCCTTGTGGTGTTATCTGTTAGAAAACCACACTTTTGTCTTTCCGCGCGTTTCCTGGACCCTCTAAGGCCAAAAATATAAGTGCAGGGGAGGGGCGTAGTCTACTTTAAATCCAAAACAGCATAAAGGTATATAACCTTGTTATGCCCCTATGTTATGATTCAAGTTTGATTCCAATTAGAAAACCATCAGACAACTTCTAGAGCCAACTTTTCGACGATAGCCCTGCGGGGCGTGTGTTGTCGCGTACTCTTACGCAATGAAATCCTCTCGGGGCGTTTCGGTGATCTTTGATATTATATTAATTTACTGCTAAAATAGGCAAATCTTTTGTTATTTGGTCGAATAGTTTTATCTTTCGCCTCACTCTGTTCATTAGACAGGCTTACACGTCTCTCCGACCCTAAGCCGACTTTTCTCGTAATCTGCGGGGCTTACATGCCTCACGCTTTCCCCTTTCGCGCATTCGCAAAAATATTTTGATATCACGATTGATTGAAAGATTTTCAGAGCACGAGCGGGCCAACATCATCCCATCCTTCACGCGTGACACATCGGATCGGCTTTATTTGCTCGTACGCCCTCCTTCCTATCTTCGCAGCTTTCGAGGCCACAACCCAAGCACATTCATCGCAGATTCCAAAAAGGTTGGTTTTTATTTTGAACATATTTGTGAGCATCACAATGGTTTGGGCCACTTTTGGTATCGAGTTTTTAGGTCATTCTAGGACGGTTTTTTGCTCATAAACAAGAACGCACAACCATCAGTTTGCTGCAAAATTCCTGTGGAAATTTAAATTTATGACAAGTATACATGGGCACAATCCAAGGCCTTTAGCAAGGCAGGCCATCGCTTCGGATGACACCCTTATTCTTAGACTCAATTTGGGTGTAATGTAGCAACAATTACAAATTAAAACTTATCGAAATTATTGTTTTTCGAATTTCATTCTTCTTTATTCAAAATGAGCCCCAAAAAATAGCCTGGAATGTGCTAAAAATTCGATACCAAAAATGCCCCCGAACATAGCGCCGATTTTTGTTTATAAGTATTTCTAAACCTTATTATTCCTCCGTTTTAGCTTCGCCACTCCTGGGCCACCGGGCCTTTGAACCGCGGCAATGAAGTCTTTGAAGCCGCTCGAACTCGCCGCCTTCTTTTTGGTATTATCACTGTTCGTGGTGGAGGTTGTTTTCACTTTTTCGGATAAAAATTTCTTTTTTTTAGACTGGCCTCTCGGTTGTTGAGCATTCGATTCTGTGCTCGACCTTACTCGCCAACTCTGTACTTCTAATGATCTTGATGTATCGACCAATGGACAACAAATCAGAGGCGCTGTTTTTCAGGTTTGTTGCCAAACTTGTGCAGGAAACTTTTTTTAGGATATGTGCTTGCGTGGCGTTCGTTGCAATCCTTTTCGTCTCGCTTACTCACGCATTTGAAGCGTTGTCAGTTCACGGCGAACACCTACATAGCGACCAAAATGGTAACCTAGGCGTTTGTTTTACATTTTGAGGTTTAGTTCTCTGGCGCTACGTGGCCATCGTGGATTTGATCGTGAAGTCGGTGCTCGTGCTTTCCGGCTTGGCTCCATCGCTCGGTCTATGGCGTCCAGCGCAACTGTTACTCCACGCCATGGCTCCAATCTTGGTATCAAGGCTGCCGGTTCTCAATTTATTCTTGGTATTTAGGTGATTGCGGTTTCGATTCAAAAGTTTGCCGACTTCTTCGACTTTGCCGTCACCGGAGACAAATTGGATGCCATCTTATCGCTGATGGTGGTTTTCACGTCAGTCGGCATCATTCTTCCTGCATGTGAGTTTTATTCTCAAGCCTAATCTTTTATTTTTTTAGTCAAAGGATTGAAGCCCTACATCTTCGCCGACACGCCAACCTTCTTTGACCCGAAAGATTTCCAGAGCGAAATCAATTCTACGGTTTGCTTTAATATATAGGCGTTATAAAGGTCCTTTTAGTTCCCCGGGATCCGCTGCTCGCATATCCACGTCTATCGCCAATGGCCGGCGGCTTTTGAAGCGTTAATCCACTTGGAGCTAACGGTATTTTGGGTATAGGAGGAATACCTAAAATTTTCATAGGTGGATCGACGAGCCAGAAATTGGGCGGAGAGCGCGCGGCAACGCTACGAGGAAGCCGCAAAGTATATGAGAAGCGCGTTGTGCAAGGGAGGAGCGAAAAAGGTTTGTGTTTATAAATCCTACCTTATATAGTTTTGGCGTGTCTGTTTATGTGTGTGTGTTTCTCCGTCGTGTGGGGTAATCGACCCTCCTCTTTCAGATGGCGTTTTCAGAATTCCGATAAAATACAAGTTTACAAAGTTAAAGCCGGTTTTATTCATTTTTGGGGGTCCGGGAGGGCTAATTTGTATAATGTGAAAAAATACAAATTTGCTCATTCTTGCGTGTTGCACGCGCGCGTGTGGTGGGGGGAGGGGGGTCTGCAGGACCCGAGCGATCGGCTAGTCAAATTTTTTATGCAAAGGCAGCATTCCAGCGCCCAAGGCCCGCGAAGCGGGTTTTGGGCGCTGGTGTGGTATAATTTATAGTAATGGTGCTTTCGCATTATCGGCCGGCGAATCCTCTATGTCCAAGCGTGCCTAGCAGATATCGAGGCAGTATTTCAGCCTGCGTAGTCAAGTTTTATAATTTTGGGGACGCACCTATGAAAACAAAATTGGCAACGTAATAGTGCGGAAAATGTGTACGCGTCTGTATTATGACATCTGGAAAGCCCAGGCAAAGATTTCGTTCTCCCCGCTGGTAAAACTCCTTTGAGCCCCCCCCCCCACCGATGCGAAAGAACCATTAAAACACTAGCAATACAACGAGTCCCAATAAAAACACACCCCCTCTAACTCGCTGCAGAGGTATCGGATCGAAGCGATAGTCACGCCATTCGAACGCCATTAAAGCGGCGGGTTTTCAGCAATCTTCAAGCCATTTTGTAAGATTTCCCGGTTTGTTAGGGTTGAATAGAAGCTAGTGTGATAGAAGTTTCTGATGGCAAATTAGGCAAATTGAGGTTAATTAGCTGCAGAGGCCGTCGTTAATGTTTTTAAATTCATTATAAAAGAGCGAATTTATATCAAAACATGATTTTGAAGATTGCTGCAAACTCACCGTTTCAAGTGCTCGGATGGTGTTCCTAGCGTATTGAGAAACCCTGTATATTTAATATATTTAACCAGGGTTGAAAAACCGCTTCGCGGCTTTTCAACCCTGGCCCCGTCCAGGACCTGTGAAAGTCCTTAATTTGCATGTTTCTTCTTGAATTCTAGCACGAAAAAAGTGAAAAACGGCTCCTCTGTCCCTTTGTATAGGCTCTTCCTACTTCCGGCGCATGCTAATTTCCCCTAACAAACAGGGTTTTACAGAAACCTATTTTTAATAGCGAAAACCGCAATTTTTCAAAATTTTGATGTGTGTGCAGTCGATTCCGGACCATGCTAAACCTATTGTCGTTTCTTCCCTATCCAAAAAACCCTTCCCGGGCTGTAGGAGCGGAACATCCTAACGGAAGTGCATGCAAATATACACACACACACAAACACTATTTTTTTATATATAGTAGGATAGGATTTAACACTATATATGTAATTTTGCTAGGTGTTGGTCGAGCCGAAATTCGTGACGGAAGGCGCGAGCGGGATGCCGTGGAGCGGATGCGTGGCGTCAGCGTGCCAGAAGGAGACCGGCTGCTGTCAACCGTCCACACCAACTTTGACCTCGGCCCCGACCCATACCCCTTAAAGTATCTATTCACTTTTACAATTTCATATCATAAGATTCCTTTTATCGATCTAGTCATTCCATATACCATTCCGTTTTTGATGTATTGCGTAATTATTGCTCACGCCAAATACTCGATCGTCAGCTGTATACATAGTGCTATGTCATTCGTTTTTCTGTTTTTTTTTTAGAAGTGCATATCAACAATGTAATCGTTTACTCTACCGCATAATATCCGTGGTTGTCGTAATTTACGTAAACTTTTGAAATTGTTGAATTTCCGGGGTTAGGGCAACCATCTCGTGCACGACGGCATCCCTGATTTGCATTGGCAATTTCCTATAAACAGTACGTGCATACTTTCGTCAAAACCGTAGTGTTCCCCGCTAAAAATGCTGCACTTATCATCACGTTTGAGCCCCCGTTGTCCCAAAAGGATGTTTATGCAAAATGGGTTGGCTGGCATCGCTCGCCACATCATGAGCCCTTTGTTTGCCCCGAGGGCCCAAAACCGGTATTGGAGCCCGTAAAATTAACAGTACAGTTTTTTGGCGTTGCCTAGACAGGTCCGATTTAGCATACGGCGATAAGACGCGAATGAGGGGCCTCCACATTGTATGTAAATACTGGGCGCGGTACTGGTAATGGCGGGAGTTTTTTTGGGGGGCGACGGTGTGGTGCTCGGAACCGGGTGATAAGCTCAGAAAGTTGGCAGGTTTTTTGGTGGATTTCAGGAGAACCAGCTTCAGCGACCTCTACACTTGCGCCAGCGCAATTCGTAGCATAAGATACCTCATTGGGATAACGACGCTTGGAAACTATGAAAGATTTGTTTATCATGGCCTAAAATCACGAGTTTATCGATTGCCATTGCGATTTTGGGCCTAGAGATCATCTTCAAGTCGCGTAGTGGCCGATCGAGGATGAGGCGTAGTGTAACGTATTTTTTCAAGTGACGATAAATTTTCCGCGATAACATCCAAAACGGCATTGTAGCAAATGGAACACTAGAAAACTATCTAAAACTTTAAAAAATATTGAAAAAATTCTAAATTTTTCCCCAAAATCAGTCTTTTTTTGGGTCGACAAATTTTTTTCATGGTTTTCATAAAAACTTGTAAAGTTTTATCAGGTTTGTTTGAAGGAACCGATTTGCTGTGATGATAAATGATTTTCTATTTTTACCTAGTCTTTTTTTGACAGCCAGACACCCGACTTCGGATACCGGTAATGGCGGGGGTTTCTTTTTATGTGTGAGCGTTTCGGGACCCCGGCTCTGACTGGCAGGCTGTATGGCAGTAAGGTGATAAGCAGCCGATTTTGGGAGTTTGCGAGTAGTTGCTGGGGGGTCTTATCGAAAGACGCCGTTGTGGGGGCCATTGGCTGCCACTCCGCGACGCTTCGGGTTGACAGACACCCAGGCACTACGCGACAACCCACGCCATTCACCAGTGGCTGTCTGAATTTTTGGAGAGCCATGTCGCGGTACGGTAGCTAACATTTCGCAATTTTGCAATTTTCTGGCCCAATATTGATCAGTTATTTGTTCGCTAATGTTATTATTGGAATTTTAAAACTTGTCGCGGTACGGTAGCCAAAATTTTATGCCTATGCCTATACCAAGCCTAAGCCAGCCCAAGCCTAAACCCAAGCCTGAGCCCAAGCCTGAAGCCTGAGCCTAACCCCAAGCCTAAGCCACAGCCAAGCCTAAGCCAATGATTTTTTGAAGCCCAATCAAGCTTTCAACTAGTTTTCTGCCATCACTAGGCGTTTAAGAGAATACGGTGCTTCCCCGATCACCGATTCAAATTTCCTGGGCGTCACATTTGAATCGAGCCCCGCGGGGAGCGTGAGATATCAAACACCCCGTTTTTTTCTGGTCGACGCCCCAAGCCCGTTCCTACGATAGCCGCGAACGCACTTTTCAAGGCCATTGATATCCAGGATTTGACCCAATTTTTTCGAGCTCGATTTTTTCATTGAGCCGTTCGCCCGTTCATTCGTCGCCGGGCGGGATAAGCGCACTGGATTCAAACTGCTAGCTGAGATCGGGGCGTCGGGTGCATGCGTCTTCGGTAGGTGACTTACTGTAGAGTGTTTTTACTCAACTTGGAGTTTCGATTCGGGACCAAGCGCATCTTGTGCAGAATTTTTCGCTGATTCCGAATATGTTTTCCAAATTTGCTACGGACTTTTATTTAAAAAATCATTTTTGGTAACAATTAGGCCGAAAAATGCCAAAAATTCAGACGCTGGCCCACTATTCCTTGTTTGGGGGCTATGGTTCCCAGTGGCCCTGAAGTACCCTCTGACAGCACCCTACCCAGTTGCCAACATGGTGCATTGGCAAAGCTGCTCAGCGCAGGCGGCGTTCGAACCCCGCCCTGCATCATTTCTTTGCTTTTGCATAAAAATCTCATTTTTTATCTAAAATGCTTGTTTTGAGCTGTAGGATGCTTGTCGAACCAACGCCTAGTCAATTTTGACGTTCAAATTAATGAAGAAAATAGAAAACTATGACGATACCTTCATTTTGGTGAAAACTAGGGTCATAATTGCCATATAACTTTCAGAATAACGGTCCGTAGCAAATTTGGAAAACATATTCGGAATCAGCGAAAAATTCTGTACAAGATGCACTTGGTCCCGAATCGAAACTCCAAGTTGAGTAAAAACACTTTACAGTTAGATGATTTTTGTAAGATGTTTTGAACATCTACTGATGGCATTTTAGGTTCTATTTTATTGCTCGAGTTATCAGTCCTTTTAAAACCGTTAAAAATTTGTTTCTTTTTTAAATTCGGCTCTTAATATTGAAAACAATGTTTCGAGTCACCAATCGTCTGAAAATCGGTTAAATTTTTGTGATTGAGCACGACTAGCTATACAAAAAGTATTTTTAGCTAGCAAAACCTATGGAAATTGGCTAAATTTTCCTTTCACAGACCCAATAGTTTCAAAAAGGTTTTTCTTAAAACAAAACTTCAACTGGTTTTTGGGTTTTTCGATACCTTTCACCTAATCCAATACCCGTCAGATAGCCATCAATCGCCGATAACTCCAATATTCCGCAACACAACGGTGATGAAATACGGTAGCTTCTCCACGGCCGTAAACCCTGAGTAAAAGTTGATATGGACCCCGCCGCGGGCACGCGTTACGAAATCTCTGTCATGGATACTGTAGCCTCTTCCCCCTGGCCCAATATGCATCTGGGATATCACCGAATTGTGTGAGCTTTATCGGTGAATCACGCATTCGAAAATATCCCCGATGTCAATTGGGCCCTCCTCCACGACGCAAGCAAAGGCTAAGCCGGAACCTAAGCCTAACGCACGTATGCTTTCAAGCTGTCTAAGCCTAAAACTAAGCCTGAGCCTAACATAATCACAAGCCTAAGCTCAAGCCTAGCCGAACCTAAGCATAAGCCTAGGTCTAATCATAACCTAAGTCTAAGGCTAAACCTAAGCCTAACCCTAGGCCTAAAAGCCTTTGCTTAAGTCTAAGTAAGTCTCCTATGTCTAGTTGTACCTAAAAATGAGCCTGAGCCCAGCCGAAAGCTGAAGCTTGTGCTTAACCTCAAACTCCTTAAGCGAGGTCCAAGCATCGGCTTACGCGCTAGATTGAAGCAAAACTCAGGTATAAACAAAATTTATCCTAAATCTAAAGATCAAGAGCGCATTATTACCAAATCCAGTTCGTGGCGGGCCATCGATGGCCTGGGCCCCGGGGGCATCCCGGGGGATACGGGCCGGGGGGTTTTACTACTGTCGGCCCAGCATCTGATGCGATTACCTGAGGGTGGAGGAAGCGACGCAAGAGACGAGGCGATAGAGTCCCCGTCTTCTGGAGGGGTGAAGAGGTCAGAGGGCCCTCCCGCTCCGAAAGAAGAGCCAATTTTCGCCCGGACGACGAAAGGGGGGGTGGGCCAAGCAGAGGCCAAGCAGAGGGCCCAGACTCCCCTTCCCCACACACCCCTGGGACCAACGACGACGGCAGCGGGGGGCGACAATCCCGACGACGCGAGACGATGCTCGGCTTCAGCGTCTTGCTCGTGTGTTTAGCCGCTATAATCGGTTGTTCGGCTGCTGCGAGGGCGGGCGCCACGCCGAGGTAAGTCGGGAAAATATTAATGGTAAGATGACGTCGTTTTGGCCCTCAAGTATACCCTGCGATTAAGGCGGAGAGTTTCTGACCGGACTACAAGGAGGCGTTGTTAGCTCTATGCCAATTTGGATTAGGGACCAAGTCTATCTTGTGCAGAATTTTTTTTTTTGTTCACAATCAGGGCAAAATTCGGCACAAGATACGCATGATCACGTACGGAAACACGGTTGTCGCTAAAAAGTCTCCTTTTTTAGTCAAAAAGTCAGCCGAAATGGATAGGACTAAACCCCCCCCAGATTACTTTTAATTGTAACTATATTACGAAGACCCAGCCCGTTTTAGATGCGCCAACGACACCGAGGTGATCGACTATATCCTCTACGACACGTCTTTACACTACAATCAATATAAAATCCCTGCCATTCCTGTTGACGTGCGGGTGGAGATGTGGGTCCAGGAAATCACGTCCGTATCGGAAATGACGCAGGATTTCCAAATTGGTAAGTGGTTTTGTCGCCCAAAAAACGTGGCTTCCGGTTGGCGCCCAAAAAGAAGAGTTTAGACGTTTACATGAACGAGTTTTGGCAAGATCCGGGGCTCGTCTACGATCACCTGAATCCCTGTCATCGAAATATTTCCTTCGACTATACGATGCTGGAGACGATCTGGACACCGAACACATGCTTCGTCAATTCGAAGACTGCCCAAATTCACAAGTCGCCGTTCGTCAACATTTTTCTAATGGTTTTCCCCAATGGTATATTTTTGAAGCTGCTTTTTCGCTTTTTTGAAGATTCTCTGGTATACCGAAATATCTCGGAAAGCGCTTTGTATAGAAATTCCATTGAATTTTCTAGCTAAAATCGTTTTTAGGCTCTATCTGGTCAAATTGGCGAATCAAAACGACGGGACCGTGCGAGATGGATCTCTCAAAATTTCCGATGGACTCGATCGATTGCAACCTCGTCTTTGAGAGCTTCAACTATAACAATAAGGAGGTCAATTTTAATGGTTATCTTGCGCTCCTCTGCATATTGCTTTATTGATTTTTGTCGTTTGGGGATTTTGGGGGCTATGCCATTTTGGCCAAGGAGGGATTAGGCTTTCTAGGCGTGTATTCGGTTTCACATCCCTTGCGCTAAATCAAACAGTGCCTTAAAAGGAGAATAACGGAATACGAAATTTACTTCCACATATCGTGATTTAATTGGTTTATTTCTTGATTTACTACGCCTTAGCCTAATTAAGCCAAGCCTAACCCACGCCTAATCTTAAATCTAAGCTTAGGTCTGAGCCTCAGCCTGAGCCTAAGCCCAAAACCCAAGCCTAAGCTTACGATCACCTCCCCCATTATTTCCAGGTCCGAATGCGATGGACCGACGTTCAAATCGATATCTTCAAAGCAATCGAATTGCCCGATTTCTCGATGGTCCACTACTACGTCAACAACTCCGCGAAGCAATATGCGGCCGGAAGTTGGGACGAGCTGTCGGTGAAATTCCTGTTCCGGCGCCGCTATGGGTGGTATTTGTTGCAAGGTGTTTTTGAGCAATGTAGAATCATCAACGAACAGATTTTCAGGCTATATTCCTACCTACATGACAACGTTTATTTCGTGGATACCGTTTTATCTCGGGCCCCGGGCCATCCCAGCTAGGACCATGATCGGAGTGAATGCGCTTCTAGCCATGACCTTTCAATTTGGAAATATCATCCGGAATCTACCGCGAGTGTCTTATGTCAAGGTACCCGAGAACTTCCGCCTAAAAAAACAAGCTTTAGGCGATTGACGTCTGGATGATGGGGTAGGTTGTGAATATGTTTGTGACCGTGTTTGGCGGATACTCGATTCCAACATTTTTTTACGCGATACGAAGTACCTCGAATTTCAGCGGCATCTTTTTTGTGTTTGCCTCGCTGGTGGAGCTGGCGTTGATTGGGTTCAGCATGCGAAAGGAGGACAAGCCGGCGCAAACAAAACGGGTGAGTAGGCCCCAGTCTTTTTGCGCAATATTTTGGGCGGGTGAGCGTGGATTTTTGGCAAGGCTCCAATAGCTCTCTCTATCCCTCCCTCTCCGTTTCTCTCTCTCTCTCTATCTCTCTCATACCGTATCCCATTTAGCCGACGCGGCGCTGGAACTTATCAGGAGGCAGCACAGAGCCCGCCCCTCCGAACCCACGACTGAAAAGGGGGGAAACGATGGACCTGTACGCGAGGATACTGTTTCCATGTGAGTTCAAACGCCCCAATCCTTATTTCAAGTTGCATAGGTGCGTACTCGTTCTACAATTTTGTCTACTGGGGCATTTACATGCGATCAGCACTTCAGAACGCGACCGTATGATTGCGGAAATATTTTTTTGGTTTATCTCGTGCGGGTGGTAGTTTATTTTCAAAAATTACTAGTCGTTGGGTCGATAACGTTCTTAATGTGTTTTTTGTAATGAATCTCGCTTAGTTCGATTTTTGTGACCGAACTCCTTTATCCACACTGCATATTCTCGTCTTTCCCGTCAAAGTGCCTTTTGGTAATTCCATTTGTGTTTCCTGTAAAAGTCAGTAATAACCAATTGACTTTATTAATAAAGACTTAAGGCCAAGCAGGTAAATGATCACAGTTTTGCCCCATTTAGGTAATGAACAAAGAAAACAGGGAAAAGACGGGGGGAAGGGAGCCAATAGAAACTCTAGAAAAAGACTCTATAAGCAATTGGGTAGAAGCGCAAAAGACACACCAGAATACCACATATCACAATTCGGCAAAACACACACACTCACAGGAAAAGAAGTGATAAAATAAGTTCTAAATGGGCAGGGGGTGGGGGAAGGGCCCGTGTAATGCCAGCATACGGTAAGGGGGGGGGGGGTGCATTGCTGGGGGGTGGCTAAGATTCATGTTAAGAAGTGAGCACATTTCGGTGAGAGTTCGGTGACGGGAACAGCACAAGAAAAAGCCAATTAAAAACCCAAAAACACCTCAAGAATCGACGGAGGAGGGGGTGGAGGAGAAGGTCCAGCCCACGCGGCAAGCGCACTATGGCAAATAAATCACAGAGCGAAATTGAAGCGAAATTGGGGAAGGGTGGAGGACGTCTTCTAGAGGGAGATGCGACGCGCGGCTGCACACTTCTCCAACAGGGCCTTCATCTGCCGCAGCTCGTCGTCGCTGAGGCCGAGGAGGTCCCTGCAATAATAAATTTTTAGAATGAGCTTCGCGGAACTTCGCTAGAGCTATTTTAAGAGGACTGTTAGCGGGGAGGAGAGTGTTTTCGGCCATGGAAAATAACTTAGTTTTCCACCTATAACACTCGTTAATATTTTATATAGTTTTATAGTGTTTGCTAGAAAGTTCAAACGTTTCAAAATTTCGCCTTTTGGTCATTTTCGTACATTTATTACCATCAAACCGCAGCTTTGTTCCAAAAATTTGATGTTTTTTGTATGGGGTTCTGATCTCTAAAAAATGTGCAAATAATTTATAGTTCTTTGCTAATCCGCAAGGGATTACTCGCTAAATCCGCCTGTTAACAGACCAGTACCGATTTTATACCATATTTACGACAAAAACCCACCTTTCAACGGAACCCTCGTGGACGGCACGCAGCTGCTTCTGAGCCTCTTGGCCCTCGACAAACTGGGCGACGACCGGGTACTGCTCGGCGGGTCCAAGTGCCCGGAAGCCGCTGTGGAACGTCTCCAGCGTCTCGCCCACCCATTCGTAGGCTTCTTGTGGGGTAGCGTCACGCGGCGCCTTCACCAGGTATCTGAAATCGGCAAATAGCTTTGAGGGCAGTTCGATAAAGCCGATGGCTTCTGGGAATCAGCACCCACCGCTCGCAGAGGGCGATCTTGGCCGACTCGGTCCTGAGAATGTTGATGAACAGGTTTCGCGATTCGCGCAGCGGCGTCACGTGTTGCACGGCGCCCTTCTTCTGCATGCGCTCGGCTCTGAAATTTTTGTTAGGTACCTCGGACTCCATTTGAAACGCGGTACTAGGAAATATTTGAGCTCGTTCCCACCTGTCGTGCAGATCCGCAAATTCAACGGCAACTCCGCGGTACGCCTTCAGGAGCCCCTCGGAGCGCTCGTCAATCAGTCGCCGTAGTCGCGTCGCCTCGGTGGTAGCAATCACCGGGTCCTTGTCGGCCTTCTTCGCCTCGTCCAGCTCCTGTTGGAGTCGGATGAGGATCGGGTCGTTACGACGTTGAAGGGCCCTCATCTTCTCGGCCTTGAACTTGATGCCGATGACGGCGGGGGGCTCCAGGATGCCACCGCGCGACTCTTCGTCGGCTACCTGGAAAGGGAGAGCTTCTGTTCAGGTTGTCAGGCTTGGGTTTGGGCTTAGGCTTAGGCTTAGGCAAAGGTTCTATCCCAACTTATCTAAAACCCCTACCATTTGAATGAAGCCGGGGTTGATCTTCGAGTCGAGCACGACCCAAGCGCCTCCACGCAGCTCACCACCGCTGGGGATGTAGATGATCACCGGCTGCTTGTAGTTGCGCAACGCGTCGACGATGTGGGCACCGAATTTGAGCACCATCTGAATGGTGTAATGGTTGGTGGCCCAGGATCTGTATGCAAACCTGGTACATGTCTTGCTGGCCGCCGGAGAAGCCACGAAGGGAGGCGATGAAGAGCAGGGGCAGATTCTCGCGGTTGAAGTCGTTGATGGCCTCGGCGGTCTTGAACGCGGAGTCCGGGTACCAAACCTGAAAAATGCGCATGGTTTTTTTTATTTGCTACATGGTTTTCTTATCAGGTTCACTTATTAGGTAAGAAACTCAAGCTTACCTGGCCGGCCTGGTGGACATCAATCGACTGGGAGTCGGTGCAGGCGGGGTCAGCCGGGATCGTGGTCTTCACGTTCCGCAGCTCCGACGACAGGACACCGATGGGGATGCCACCGAGCCGTGCGCGTCCGGCGACGATCGTCTTCGCCCACTCGGACATGATCTCATCGAACGAGTTGCTGTCGCAGATACCCTGGAAATTGGACAGTTGCTTGAACCGCTTGAAAAAGTTTTGGGACTTTTTAGCATGGGAACTCCAATTTTTTCGGCGTTTTGGTATTTCCAAAGGGAAACTGAACTTTTCCTAAGACAGAGTCCTAACACAGGCATTTAGGAGAGTTTGATTTTTTCACTAGGCGTAAAACGTGCCCCCCGATAATGCTAAAGTACTCCATTCGCTATCCAAACCTTCTTTTAAAGTATCTAAGCGTCTTAAGTACCCACCTCGAAGTGTTTCGAGTCGCGGCTGTCGATCAGCTGGCGCACGTCGTAGATCTTGGCGTCTTCGATGGGGAAGGTGACGGGTCGTGGGGCCGAGTCGGTGCCGTACGTGCGCATGTACGGGAAGTTCTCCAACTAAAATAGAAGGAGTTTAAATTCACCCATTGGGGGTCAACCGACCTTGTCGGGCAGGTAGCTGAGCCAGTGCAGAATCTTGCACACTCCCTCAAAGTCATCCTCGACGACGTTGTGCGTCACGCCGTTTTTGTGCATGATCTGGAGCGATGGTGTAAAAACGGGAAACCAATTTAGCACCTGAATTCCACCGAGCTGATTGTTCGAGGTGTACACCTCCTTGCCGAGCACGGTGTTCAGCGCTCCGGCGCCGGTGAGGATGAGGTGAGAGTTGCGGGTCTAGAAGGGGTACAATAAGATGATGAATGAGTGCCAGTTCACCTGGACGATACGGTGCGCCAATCGAGCGGTGTAGGCGCCGATTCCAACGGATCTGCCGGTCACCAGGCAATAGGTCGGCACCTAGAACAACTTGCGTGAACAGGATCGGCCGGTTAGGTCAGCCGCATCGTTAGCTGATTCAACCCTCACCTGATCGTAGGCTGCCGACGTCTCACCAGCAATCAACCCAGACCCCTGCAGGTTCTCGACACCGATGTGTTCGTTGGTGCGCCCGATGACGGCCTTGATGCGCAGCTCCAGTTGGTTGGGCATCTTCTCGTAGACGAGCTGCTCCTTCACCCGCTCGTCAACGTCGGCGTTCACGTACAGGTAGTCGAAGCCTAAGGAAATGAGGTTAAGACTCGAGCAATTATGCATCCTTACCTTCTTCCGGGTGCTCGGGGTCTTTGAACTTGGCGCGGAAGTGCTGGGCCACCTCGTCGGCGATGCCGATTCTTGCTCCAGAGTTGGCCGAGATGTTGACGCGCGGAATCTGGTGGTGGTGGGTCAGACGCTGGAGATGGTGATTTACCTTGTGCTTTCTCGAATATTCGGACGCCATGGTGTAGACGTGATCTTCTGGCATGGCGAACGAGCCAGACTGGAAGGTGATGTCGTTGGCAATGACGACGCAAGTGTATCTGAAAAAGCAGAGTCAACAACCCGAAGACACCACTTACCCAAGCGGCTTCTCCGGGGTGTGCAGGGTGAGCTGCCAGGCGACGACGCCGGTCTCGTTGTTGCAGTTGTCGGCGCGACGACGCAGCTCATCTTGGTCGGTCACCTGAACAGCCCGAGATTGATGGAAAGCCAGGTCCATTACCTTGATGAGCACTCCATCCCGGACGGTCAGCTCGATCTGCGAGAAGAACGGTCGATGGTCGCCGTTGAAGAACGCCTCTTGCTGATCCACCGACAGCTGCTCGAGTTGTCTAAAATCCAGGTAACGATATCCGCATTTCAGCGCCTACCTATTGAAGAGATCACCCCTAGAGGTGTCAGCCTCCTCCTGCAACGTCTTCCATCTCTCCAGCGTGGCCCGGCCGAAGAGCATCGGCAGATCGTAGACGTACGTCGTGCCAATGGCCTTCGTCACCGCGCGCTTCTTCTCAATCTTCCGGATGACGTTGTGACGGTGCAGTTGCTCGCCGTAGAGTTGGTGGGACAACTTGCGGGTGATGATGTGCCTCTGAATATTTTAATCATAGACCAGTGATAAGGGCACTCACCTGGTGCTCATCAAAGATTCCGAATTCAGCCGTCACTCCCGTCGTGTCGTGGAACTTGACGCGACGATTGAGGGGGCGACCATCGCTGCCGACCTTCGGGAGCACGACCTCGACCTCGGTGACCGAGTGCTTCAGAAGAATGGCACGCTGTTCCCGGATGGCCTCCTCGATGAGGAGATCGAGTTGCTCCTCGTTCTTCTGAAACCAGCTCTGCAACGTTACCCGATGAGCGCGGTTTAAGAAAGACCCTAAAACCATATTTCTCCCACCTTGGTAAAGTCGCGTGGTAGTTTTGGGAAGGTGACGTGCAGCAGGATGTGGTTGCTGACGTAGACGCTCTTCCTCTGCTTGTCGAAGCGTCGCATGGTGACGTTGATGGCGCCACAGGCGGAGTCGATCTCGGAAAGGAGCAAGGCTTGCGTCTCATCGTAGAAGTTATCGCCATCTCGGACGGGCACCTCGACCACCTGGAGGATCGGGTACTGACATTTTAGTTTCAGTTTCATACCTCGCGGACAAAAAGTCGGGCGTGTTTCCGGTCGACGTCATCATATTTGAAGACGCGCAGGGAGGAAAAGCGATCAGAGACGAGCTGGGCCTCGGAGGGAAGTCGCCACAGCTCCAGACGCTCGGTCGTCATCATGTCCAGCTAAAGAAACGAATGAATTTTTGCTTCAAAGTAGATTAATAGGCACAAATTTGGTCGTGAACCAACCTGGACGAGGGGACGATTTGGCTGGCAGACCAGAACGTGGGCCGACACCTCGAAGGCGGACAGCTTCTGGGAGAGTGCGTCTCGGACCTCGGTGGCCACGCGGTCGGCCATCGCAAGGGTTTCATCTTCCCTGGAAAATCATGGTTAAGACAGCCTTTTCAAAGTTTAGTGACCGCATTAATGGGGGAAGGAAAAGCCAAATCCCGGGATGAAGCTATTTTCTAAATTTTCTGCAAAGCTTCAGGGGGAAAGGCAGATGGAGAAGCATGCCGGGATTGCAAGAATCCAATGGGGAGAGCAAAGCCCGAGAAGCATGAAAGCATGGGGAATAAGCCACAGCGGGGGGCAACGAATAGCTTTACCACTACCACACGACACCCGGCTATACACTACACACCTCTGTTTGCTAAAAAGGAACGATAAGGTATTTCGTGAAGGCTATAGGGCTTACTCCTTGGTGTTGGCGGGCAGCTCCTCGAGCAGCGCCTCGCGGTGGTTGGACAACTGCTTGCGGGCCATCGCCTCCTCTTCGGGCATCTCGACGAGGAAGGTGACGCGCAGTGGTGTGCGCCGTCCGTTCGCCACGCTCTTCAGCCCGTTGTAGCGGCTGATCAGCTCGCTGACGAGCTCGGGGCCGGTGAGCGCGATCAGGGTCTGGTGGGTGGCCGCCTAGAAATGTACAAATTAAAAAACTCCTTGAGGTACTTCTCTCTACTCGACTTCTTAACCTACCGGGAACTTGATGATGGAGATGTGCTGCTGGGAGTCAAAGTTGGCGACCGCGTGCACCAGCGACGACGAGTCCACGGAGAAATCGTAGGCCGTGGCCCCGCACTTCAGCCGGCTTGCCGTCACGGCAGAGCCCGTAAAGTGTAGTCCGATGTATGCGCGGACAGCCAGGTCACCGCAGATCTCGTCGAAGAAGTACTCGTGCAGGACCTATAACCGGAAGTCTATATTAATACCAAAAGCCTGAGCCCACCTTATGCACCCAGGGGCTGATCTTGAGCACGCGCTGCATACCCTGCTCGTCCTTGGTGGCGGCAATCTGGCGGAGATGCGTGCGGATCCCTTCGATCGCCTGTTGCACAGGCTTCACCTCGAGCACGTCCCGTTTCTCGACCGGAATCGCGCCGGCGTCCCACAGCACCTTGTTGACGAACTTCCGGTACTTGACGTAGTTGTTCTGGAGCAGAAGGTTGCGGCACTTCTCCGACACCTCCTCTGTTTGGAACATGTTGCCGATCTCACGGAGGTTCTCGGCAAGGGGAGCCACCTGGGATTATTGTCATCGGTCAGTTGATGTAGCGCAACCCACCAAGTGCATTCCGCGAAGTTCGACGGCATTCAGGAGGGCCTGCATGAAGATGTTCTTTTTCTTGATCTGCGTGTGCGAGTAGATGATGGCCACGACACGGTCCTTGTCAGTCTCGAACTGGAAAAATTTTTCATTCGTTCAATCTTTGTAAGGTTGCATACCTCCTGGTTGAGCATGGCGACCGCGTCGTCGTAGGTGCGACCCTCGAAGTAGGATTCGATGTGCTTGTACTCGTCGAGCAACTGGTTGAGAACGTGGACGGTGTGGCCGAAGGTACCTCCCTCGAATCGGCATTAATAGAGTGTGCTTGAGATCACGCACCTTCAGAATGTCGCAGGTCGTGTAGAGGGTGTTGCAAACAGCTCTTGCCGTCTCCCACTCGGTGGGTGCGAGCCCGGCCAAGTAGTTGTTCAGCACGTCGAGCATCCGGTCGAATCGCTCGCAGCCGCCCAGCTTCTCGGCCTCGCGCAGCTTCTTTAGCACCTCCTCGGGTAAGCGCGTCGATTGAAGGGCCTGGAAAATGGAATTCAGATAAAATTCGCGCTCAGGCTTCTACACCCCTCACAATTCCTCACCTGAGCGCACATGGCAACGGCCAATTTCGGGTTTTCCAAGCACTCGAACAGCTCGGCAACCATGTCCGGCATTCGCGACTCGGTGCCTGGTGGTACAGTCCCGTTTAGAATATTGACGCAACGGTCGTAGAGGCCGGAGAAGCGCTTCGGCTCGGTGAGTGTCTTCTTAGCCGCCCGGGCTAGCGTCCACTCCTCGAAAGGCTGCGTGAACGGCTGCGGCTTGTACTTCTCGCAGTCCTTCTGGTCGACGAGCTTGGCAATGACGGAGCCGGGGTAGAGCAGGTCGCCCTCCTTGGCCACGTGCACGAGTCGCCCGGGTGCGCGCTTCACCTCTACGTTGAAGACCAGCTTCATCGACTCGATTTGGGCGTAGACCTGAAAATGGAACTGGGTGTTTTTGCGCAGTAATGGTCGACCTCTGGCTTGGCCTTTGAGGAAAATTCAAGGGTCTGGCTAGGCACAAACCTGCCCGACGTTGACCCATTCGCGGTTCTCTTTCTTGAACGACAACAGTTTGCCGGTGTAGGGGCTCTTTAGGACGGACGGGTCGTTGTCCTTCTCGAAGACGACGAGCGAGCGACCGATCGTCACCTATAAGAAGAGAGCCGGTTTCGCAGCTTTCCCCCCTCGCCCACCTTGAACCTCTCGGCCGTCTCCTCCAGATGACAGGTGTAGCAGCGATCGTTGTGCGTCACCAGCAGGGAGCCATCTCCAAGGAGGCGAATCTCCACCTCGGTGTGCGCGCCATTCAGCTCGATACGGTAGGTGAGAGGGCCGGTGCGGGTGACTTGGACCTACAAAAAGTTGAAGCTAAACATTTTGGAGCTTACCCGGTAGATGCTCATGTCCTTGACGAGATCGAAGAGGAATGTCTCGGTCAGGTCTTTAGTGGGGAGAACCTGGCCGCGCTGCACAGCGCACTTGAAATTGTTGAAGGCGGCAAAGATGCGCGCGTGGCCGATGACAGCCGAGGAGACGGCCATCATCTCGTGGCGGGGCAGCGGGGCTTTCTGTGAAAATTAGAATTTGCTGGATCCGGTACAGTTTCGATTCAAGCAATAATTTCACAAAAGCGCGACCAAATTCGCTTTGCTTTTCCGCTTTCACGATTTTAAAAAGACGTGCTACCACATGAACCTTACGACACTTTCCGCACTTACTTTATCCCGTTCGCCGTTAATTGGATCCCACTATCACGCGTTCGTTATTTTGCAAACCAGCCCTCACCTGGACGACTTTGTTGGCGATGCGGTTGTCAAGCCACTGGGTGTTGAAGCGATTCTGGGTGAAGTCGGCCTCTTTCAGCAGGTCGACCAGGTAGGAGACCTGCGAGGCGAACGAGGCGCGGAGTTCCAGCTCCTGCAGGGCGCACAGCATTGAGGAGACGGCTTCGTGACTGAAACAGAAGTTTGTACGTCGTGGCATTCGCAGTGAGAGAGAGAGCGAGAGAGAGGGAGAGAGCGAGCGAGAGAGAGCGAGAAAAGAAAAAAGTCTGCCCACCGGGTCCTGCCACGGGCGAAGAGATGCCCAAACTGCGAGTCGGCAAACTCGTGCACCTTGCCGGCGCTCGACACCGAGAAGTAGCCCCACACGTTTTGTGCCGACCGGAACTGCAGGTACTCGAGGGAGCCGGTGGACGGGCGGAAGAAATCTTCGGGGTCCTAAAGCCATCGTGAAATCAAACAATGCCACCGTACCTCGCTGGTGATTCGGGCGGCGATGACGGCGTACTGGGCGTCGGTGCGGACGAGTTGCACAGGCAGGGGCGAGTCTCCGTAGCGGTCGAGGTCTAAAAATCGCAGTTTTTAGCGGGTCCTAGACGTTTTACCGTAAAAGAGGCGGATCTCCTCGATGCGGTGCAGCGGCAGTCCCATGGCGATCTGTAGCTGGATGGCCGGGATGTTGATGCTGGCCAACATCTCTGTGCACGGGTGCTCCACCTAAAAAATGGGCATCGTTTTGCAGGAAATTGTTTTGGTGTTTTGTGAAGATGTTTCCCTTTAAACCTAATACCTGCAATCTCGGGTTCAGCTCGAGGAAGAAGTACTTGTCCTCGTCGGGGAGGTACATGTACTCAACAGTACCGGCCGACTCGTACCCGACGAGGTTGGCGATGCGCACGGCATCTTCTTGCATCCTGCGAAGTGTGCGCTCGGGTGCGATGCAGGCCGGGGCTTCTTCGATGATCTTCTGGCAACGGCGCTGGATGGAACAGTCGCGGGTGAAGATCGGGATGGTGGTCCCGTAGCGATCAGCGAGCAGTTGCACCTCGATGTGGCGAGCGTTCTCCAGGCATTTCATCAGGAAGATTGGCGAGTTGGGCACCTCGGCCTGAAATCGACCAATACTTTTTGATGGAGTTTTTAAGTTAAAAGCACCCGTTAATGCGTGAAAATACCTACCTGAACTTGGTCAAAGTTCTCGCGGAAGTCGGCCTCATTCTTACACTTTCTGATGCCCTTGCCACCGCCACCTTCAGAGGCTTTTATCTGAAAAACGGGAGCTAATTTGATTATTTTTAATCGATCGATTTTAGAGATTTGCAGAATTTTTATTTGCTCGCCAAAATCTGCGTTCACGTCCCTTTTAGAGCGAGCATCATGCCATTCGGGGCCCACCGCCTTGACCCGCGAGACCGCCCGGGAAAGATCAGCTGATAACGGCAGTCAGATAGGAATTGAGAAGGGGTAAAGTCTGGCCGAATCATGCCTCAGAAAAAACTTTGCAAGCGCGATAAGCGGGGCTGGAGGAACGCCGAAAAAAGCGTGACTTTGGAGTTCGTGAATCCGATCAGAACGGCTGCTTAGGCGCTTACTGTAAAGTGTTTTTACTCAACTTGGGGTTTCGATTCGGGACCCAGTGCATCTTTCAATTTTCGCTGATTCCGAATATGTTTTCCAAATTTGCTACGGATCGTTATTCTGAAAGTTATACGGCAATTATGACCCTAGTTTTCACTAAAATGAAGGTATCGTTATAGTTTTCGATTTTCTTCATTAATTTCAACGTCAAAATTGACTAGACGTTGGCTCGACAAGCATCCTACAGCTCAAAACACGCATTTTAGAAAAAAAAATGAGATTTTTATGCAAAAAGCAAAACAAATGAGGCAGGGCGGGGGTTCGACCGCCGCCCTGCAAATTTGGAAAACATATTCGAAATCAGCGAAAAATTCTGCACAAGATGCACTTGGTCCCGAATCGAAACTCCAAGTTGAGTAAAAACACTTTACAGTTAGCATTAATGGGCTGTCTTAGGCCTTAACTAGACGAAGCTTCAGCCTAAGCCTAAACCTAAGGTAAGCCTAAGCCTAAGCCCAAACCTATGCCCAACCCCGAGTCCAACTAACCATCATCGGGTAGGTGATGTTGTGTCGACGCATCGCCTCGAGCCCTTCCTGCACGGAGAGGACGCAGGCCTTCCGGAACAGCTCGGTCGATACTTCGATGGGGCCCTTCTGGTGGCCGGAAGTGTCGAGCTTCAGCCCGGAGCCCGACCAGTTGATGGTTGGGATGTTGACAGTCTGAATAGGGGGTTATAGCTGCCGATCGAGGCCGATTCCTACCTGAGCAATGATGCTGGAGGCGATCTTGTCTCCGAGGGAGAACATTGCGTTGCTGGGCGGGCCGATGAACATGATGTTGTTCTCGTGCAGCTTCTTGGGGAGCTCGGGGTTCTCCGATGCGTGTCCCCATCCGGCCCACACGGCGTCAACCTGTAAATACGTGGTTCTGGCGGGTATTGAAGGTACACCGAAGACAGCCAGACTCATTCAAGCGAACAGAGTCTCTATGTAGTTTTCTTCACACCTTATTTTCCATGGCGTGCGAGACGATCTCGTGCACGTTCGCATAGTTGTTCTTGTTGTCGCCGCCGGGGGAGTGGACCACACAGTCGGCCAATTTTAGGTATTCTGAAAAAGCATTCTTTGCAAGATTTCTTTGAAAATCTCGAGTTCGTCGGGCTAGTTCTGCTTAGACTTGCAAAGAATGCTGCCAATATGAAACTTTTTACGTCGAAATTGGCCCCATTCTCGCCTATGAAAGCGAGAGAGAGAGAGAGAGAGAGAGAGAGAGAGAGGGAGAGAGGGAGAGAGAAAGACGTAGAGCAAAAACCATAAACACTGCCAATTCCGCACCCCAAAAAGACACGCGCGATTACCTGCGTTTGAGCGAATCTCGTGTTCGGTAGTCATGCAGATGAACGAGACAATGTGGTCGTTGTTGAAGAGCTGCTGCATCTGTTTCCTCATCGCCTGCATACACTTGACGGCCGCGATACCGTTTGTAGCGACAAGAATCTGGAACATGCGTCGTTGTTACAGATTTTGAGGGGAGCAGGTGTAGAGCTGGGAATCAGACGTCTCCGACCAACCTTCCGAATCGGCGTCCGCTTGTGCTTGTCGTCGACATTTTTGCGCAGGAACTCGTCGATGCTCTCGTAGGTGCGGTCGCCCTGGTGCAGTTTGTCTCCGACGCCCTGCAAAAAGAATGGAATTTAAGTCAAATGCTACTCTAAAATAACCCATTTAACGAGCAGGCCTACCTTCTTTGAGCTCATCCGGAGTTTGGTGACCTCGTGGCGGGCCTGGCGGGCTTCTTGGCATTCCGACTGAGCACGGCAGCGCAGCGAATTCGACGGCACCGACAGAGCCGTCACTACGCCGCCCTCCGTCATCTTTGAACTGAAAGTTGCAAATTCGTAATGTTGCATTTTTTACCGTGATTAAATTATGAATAAAACGTGTTAGTTGGATTGGGTGCGGGAATTGTGAATGGGAAAAAATGGAATTAACTACGCGTGGGACAGTAGCGTTGCAGAAACAATGCAATAGAGCACATTATTATTGAGGAAAAACCAGGTAATTTTTTCATGGTCTTTTGCGGTTTTGCTATAGCGCAAAAACCGGAAACAAAAAAGGGGCTCTACGTGCGCATCCTCCGGGCGGATCCCTTGTTGGTTATTGAGAAAGAGATAGAGGGAGAGAGAGAGAGAGAGAGAGAGAGAGAGAGAGAAACACTCCTGGAATGGCTCCATTTTTCCGACAATACCCCCCCCCCCCCACCCGCCTGTCGCGCGAGCGCGATCTTCCGCGAGAAAGGAAAGTGTAAGTTCTAGTGCTCGCTTTTCCCTGGGCGCGCGACGTCAACACCACGTGAAATCCTGTCAAAATTCGCTGCCATTTTTTCTGGTGTTGGAAAGTGGACGGAAAAGCTGGGTAGGGGTCGCCATTTGAGACTACGATCAAGATAGGCCACATAGCCGCCGCCATTGGCCAAGTTCCGCGTAAGAGGGAAAGTCATGTCGCACTTTTTGCGGGATGTTTTTTGTACTTTTTGCCGACTTCGGATAGTTTGTGGCAGTCGTTTTAGAGGTCTAACTTGCAGTGGATTGGATGCTTGCTTTTTGGACTTTCGCACGTAATAGGATTTTGCGTACATGATGAAAAAAATATTTTTGGCAACAGCAGCAGGAACCTACTCAAAGCGATTTGACTATGAAACTGTTTTCGAGGAGTACCTTATCGTTTTTCGCCTCTCGCCCTAAAACAAACACCTAACCCCCTCACCGTACAAGAATGAACTCCCCGATTCGTACAGTACCCCCCGAAAAGCGAAACCTGTTCACTTTGCCGTCCAAAATAAACACGTGAGACCCATTCTCTATGGAATTTGGCTATTTGAATGCCATCATGGGGGATCCGCTCCTTCCCTTCTCCCGAACCTACGAAAGTGGCCCGGGAGATGCAAAATAGAGGAAACTAGAGATTTTGCGAGGGAGCCATTTTTTTACCTGTACGGCTGGAAAACTCTCAGAAAAATTACTCAAAAAGATCCAAAATTTGACATTTCAGAATTTTTTGTCACATTTGGTATAAAACCCTAAAAAAATTTGGTATCCTACTATATATAAAAAAATAGTGTCTGTGTGTGTGTTTGTGTGTGTGTGCCACTTTGCATCCACTTCCGTCTGTCTGTCCGGATGATATCTCAAGGAGGGACGGGTATTAGGCTACGTATGATACGTCATTAGGTGCGTAATGGTCTAGGGATAACTGCACACATATCAGATTTTTAAAAATTAGCCATTTTCGCTATTAAATTTAGGATTTTGTAAAAACCTCTTTGTTAGGCATAATTAGCATAGACCGGAAGTGGGCAGTCGCCTATATAAAGAGGCAGCAGGAACTGTTTTTCATTTTTTTGTCTTTTGAATGGAGGACAATTATGCAAAGGACAGAATAGTATGGGGGTCCAAGAGGCCAGGGTTGAAAAGTCGCGAAGCGGCTTTTCAACCCTGGTAAAACCCTAAAAAAAACCCTAAAAAAATTGCTGACAAGTAGAAAGTTAAAAGTCTAGTACCGTGATATCGCCTTTTTTGGCCAAAACTGCCAGAACAAAAAAAAACCCTCAAAATTGTTTCTAATTTGACTTTGTGAAAATTTTTAATCAACTTTTGGTAAGCAAAAACATGAAAAAATACACTTTAAACGTTGAAAAATTATTAGATGGTTATAATCTAAATAACTTCCCCCCCGCTAACAGCCCGGTACCGTAGTGCCAGTGACCGATGCTGAAAGTAGATGAACAAAAGGGGGCACTGGAGATCGTTCGGATAAGGATGGAAAGAACGGGGGCTGAATTATGCCCAAAAACAACTTGTGAGTTCCGTTGACAACTTGAGGAAATTTTGGGGGTGAGGTGAAGGGAAAGAGGGAGTGAGGGAGGGCACAAGGGGGTGGCGTGAGAATGCAAAGAACATAGCAGCGGGTCCTTTGCCTCGTCGCCAGGCGAAGATAGCGAAATCATGGCCTGATGGAATCGATGGCAGTCGGTCATTCCGGCTTGTTGTGTTTGTTTAAAGGGACTGGGAAATTAGGAAAGGCGACAAAAACGAACGAAATTGATGATCATAAAACGACATCATTAGTGCTCGAATTTAGATCGTGAAGTTAACAAAATTAATTTACAGTTTTCTACCTTGAAAGGGCAAGCGAAATTTAAAAAAACAAAGTTTGGAACTTGATTGGAAGGCAGCTATCTGAAAATGCATTCAAATTTTGTAGTCTAGCGCTAGCAAGGCGGTTTCTCCTGGGTGGTGCAGGTGTGATTTCCGGCCCATCTGCGACTAGACGGTCGAGAACTGTTAGCTCATTAAGGATATGCTTAAATTTTGTTCAGGAAAAATTGCATACGGCTCTGTGGTGTTCGTTTGAATAATTTAGACTCTAGAAGGTCTAAAAAAGCAAAACCTAAAAACCGCCAGAACAAAATTTTAAGACGAACTAAATCCCCTAATAAATCCCAACCCCCCAGGTCATAAACAGGCGAACCCGGATTGAAAGCGTGGGCGAGAGGGGGGAGGGAGGGAGGAAGGCCCGAAAAGGGCAAACATACAAGCGATCCCGGTTCTAGGTCGTCAAGGGATGTGAGTCTCGACAGAGAGGATGACCTTGAGGCGTGGATAAGGTTGAGGTAGAGGCAATGCGGAGGTGGAAGAAGGGCTCGAGGCCCAGGTGATCGAATGGCAAAGAAGTCAGCCCTCCACCACCACCTCCATCTCCCCCGCCTCAAGGGATCCATCCGCTTATCGCCTCAAGCCATCGCGTCTCCAGGTCCCCCCCTTACCCGCCCACGGACAACCAACCCATCTTGAAGGAGGAGGTGAAACGGGGGGTGAAAGGCACTCTGGAAATTTTTGTCGCTCCGACCGCGGGTCGGGTGGGATCAACGTTTCGGGCCGTTGGAAAGTTTAAACGACGGGTGGTGAAAGCTCAAAAGCGAGAAGCATAAATACGGGGGTAGGCCGACCGGAAATGGCGTTTAATGATTTTTTGGGAATCCTCGATGGTACAAAATTGTCATTGGGTCATAAAAATTGTCATTTTATGCTTGACACATTATAAAAATTAGGCATAGACATCGTGGAATTCTTGTAAAAATAGAGAATAAAATGGTCAAAAAAAGTCGTCACGGTAGAATGAGGAATGTTTACGTAATAGCAGGGACGGTCAAACTTTTTACATAGCATCCAACTTTTCGATATAGGTGAAGGATCCATAAACATTTTTTTGACATTTTTACGCCCAAAAATGTTAAAATATAGTTTTTCAAAAGAAAACTAAATCGTAGCAGTTTTTTGAAGTTTTCCACTTGAAATAAAGCCACCGTTGCTAAAGACACCACGACGGTACCTATTATTACCCCCCAACGATAACGCCAAAGAACCGTGTCATGATGTGTTAAATACGCAACTTTCCCTCTAATTCTAATTGAAAGCAGAGATTCGCTAGGCCTGCGTTATAGCAAAAATGATCAGCAGTTCTCTAGATCAAATCGAAAGTGCACGACACGTTAACCGTTGCTTCAAATCCAGCGGCGAAAAACAAATTTCACAAAATCGGGGGGTAGCGCGCGATTTCTGTAGAACGCGCCACCCCCCAGTTAATATGGGGCGGCTGATATGGAAATGGGGTGACCCGGGCCATTGGCTTATATAGCTGCTTCGTTAGGCCTGGGGAAATGTCAAAGGGACACGTGAACGGCATTCCCCTCGAAGCAGCCTCAGAAGTAGCTGGGTATCCCCCTCCTGTTTACGTGTGCTTTGTTCCGAGGTGATAGATTTTTGGGGGGTTCGGGTGTTGAGGAGGAGAACGAGGAGACCCGGGGCTGCTGCCAAACCTTTTGGGCAAATAGAAATCGTTTGGTGAATCATTACCATGCATGGATCGGCAGTGCGGTGAAGCGCCAGTTCAAAAATGCAGAACACTTTCAAAGATATGTTTAAACCATTTTTAGCGTCTATTACAGCAAAAAAAAATCGAGAAAGTAGCTGATGTTTAGAAAAGTTGCGGGATTCTCGCTATATCGGGGAAACGAATTGGTTTCTCATGAAATCCTATTTTTTCTAGTGAGTTTTAAAAGCTTTCTTTTGCAAAAGGATAGCTAGATTTCCGACAGAAAAACCATTTACAAAGCTTTGAAAATTAGCCAAATGCGAAAGTTTTGTCGAAATCCGCCGGGGTACGGTTTTACCCCCTCAGCCGGAAGTTTTTGGCTATAACTTTTTTATTTTACATTATTGTAGGCTCAAATTAAAACTCTTAGTATATTTTTCGACGCTCTATCGAATGGCGTTGCAAAAATCCTGACAAAATTAGCGAAAATACCGAAAGCTTTCAGACCCCAGCAGCTGTGGGGGTAAATAAACTCTCACCATTCGCTGGTTTAGACCAAACCTTTCAAATTGTAGATTCAAGATTCAAGAATTTAAGATTTGTAGATTTTTGCGACGAAGAAAAATGAAATACCGTTTCTCGAGTTCGATTAAAACAAGCTCAGAAAAACGCAATTCCCGGGAAAAGGTTTTTGAACAAACCAACTGTGCAAAAGAGTCACGTTTCTAGCCGTGATTTACTGAAATTCCAAATTTCTGGAAAATTTCCTGCGCAACTCATCATAGACTGTAAATCTCAAGAAACCGGGTTAGACTTTGCAGAAATCACGCCATGAAACCGGGGGTGCAATTGATTAGGGGTGTGTGACAGGCGGCAAAATGCGAGAAATATTCGCACCTCTCATGGTGGGACGACGGATCAACTAGGGCTGCGGTCGTTCCTGAAACTTAGAACATACATAGGAATACAGAGAAATTGCAAAAGTATATACTAAGAACTGAACAAAGACTTTGCCTGCACTACTGATAGACTATCTAACAAACTGTAGCTTGGCCGGAATGAATTATAGCGAAGAAGATATTATAAAGGCTTTTCAGAAATGTTTTGGACTTTACAAACACTAATTTAAATGATTTGCCTGAAGAGAAACCCTAAATTTCTTCATCCCCCGAGTCCACCGAGGCGAGTCGGCTGACCCGAAACGTTTGTTCAGAGATCACATTTGCGGACAGGCGCCCCCAGAAAACCCGCTTATCGGCCCGAAAAGCCCACTGCAATTTTATAGCCCAACCATTATTGAGAAGAAATAAGTCTAAAGTCTATAAATTAACTAACTAAGCATATCGTGTAAAATTCAAAAGAGCAAAAACCAATCCTTTATTTAACAACCGTTTTGCTCTAATCTTCTGATGTTTTTTTTAGAAAAATGCGAACCGTTCTGCTCGGCCTGGCGATGCGGCGGTCTTCTCTTCCGCTTGCCGGCCATGGTACCCTGAAAAATATCAAAATTAGAATGGGAATTTTGAATGGCCAACTGGTCGCTAAAAATTGGTTGAAAAAGCACCTCTGGATCGAGGAAATAGTACTCGGGGGGCAAAATGTTGCCGCGAGAGGTGGGGGCGAAAATGAGGGAATTGAATTTTGGGGGTTATTTGATCAGTTAACGTATACTTCCGGTATTCAAATCAATGATTCGGATTCCAAAAACTTCCCGAAAGTAAAAAAATGTGAATCAGACGTAGGCAGGGGTTCTTTTTGACCGTTTCTGAGCATGTTTGGAAATCATTATTGCTATTAGTGTATTTTCAACAATTTGTCCCCGATCAATCACGATGATCGCTCTCTGATTTGCGATAAAATATCACAAAAGTTGGCCGTGGCGCCACAGATTGCGAATTCCGAAAGGGTCGCAAAGTGCGGCGCCATTGAGTGCTTTTTGGAACAGGCCACACAAAAACGAAGGGCTTTTGTTTCCGGGGCAAGGGGGGAGGGTGGAGGCTGAATGAAGCTGGACGCAAAAAATGGCGCTTCCGGTGAGCGCTATTGCAGATGAGAGTGATGGCGATCATGACTGGGGATTTATATCCGGGGGTCGTGCAATTTTGGTTCTTTTAAAATAGCTTAGAAAGAAGGGCGAGGAAAGGGAACGGGCTTACAATTAGCTTAGGCTTAGGCTTAGCCTAGCCTAAGCTCCTAGCCAAACTACTCAAAGCCAGCTAGCTAAGCGTTATCGGTGAGGTCCACGTTTTATCGCAGTTTTAACAGCTAAGCCTTGATCATATACATTTTTATGAGGTTTCTATCCGTAATGTTGCCACCAAGATCTTCAGCTTATAAGGAAGACTTTTAAAGGGGCCGAGGTATGCCAGAATCGACCCTTTCTGCCCACTAGTTCTCGACAGAGCACGAAGAAAGTGCTGCAGGAAGCATTTCCCAAGCTAACTTCAGGCTTTCTTTAGGCTTAGGTTTAGACTTAAGCTTGGGCTTAGGCTTTGGCTTCGCTTATGCCTCGCTTAGGCTTAGGCCTAGGCGTCAAGTTTCAATAATCCAACTTACCAAATTTGTCGACGGAGTGCGAGGAAGTTGGTGGGTTAAGGAAGGAGGGAATGTTTTGCGGGAATGAGATGGCCCACGAGGTCACATCCACTCCCTGGTTCTCCTCGTCCTCCTCCTCCTCCTCCTTCTTCGACCTCCGATCCGACACGCAGATAAAATGGCCGCTAATATACCGTCTTTCCACCGTCTTTTTCCTTATTCGGCCCACGCTCTCCTCCTCCACCGCCCTCACAGAGTCGAGCAAAAAGTGTTGTGCCAAAATTTGCTACAGTACTCCCAACGCTATGGGGAAATATTTGTTTTTGGCGAGGAGGCGTAATTCGAGCACATGTTCTTCCTAGGTTTGTTTTTTTGGTGGATTCGGGGGGGGGTAGTCCAGGATCCGATGAGTTATTTAGCTTTCCACATCAAATCTGGACCGAAGTCAGCAATTCAGAGATCATCAAACTTCGCAAAAAGGTTAGTTTAGGTTTGCATACAACGTCGTTGATAGGTTTTTGAATAGGATGAATGCAGCGATTTTAAACGCTCCGAAGCTACCCGCAAAGGCCTATAAACCGACGCATTACGCCACGAAATTAGGCCATCAAAAACCACGAGGACGACCTGCTAATTTGTCAATCAAAATTTGTCAGTCAAAAGTAGCTTTTGTTGATCTATCACGATGGAAAAACAACAACGACTGACCACCATAAAAATAATGTATCCGTTTGGGGCAACGGTCGCTAGGGAGTGGCTGTTGGGTTGCCAGGAAGTCATAGGGTTTGTGAGCCGAGAATTTAGAAAAAGAACGAGCCAAATTGTGGTTTGGGAGACGGGAACCGAAAACTGTAATCGAATCTGGGATATAATAGGATTTGAAAAATAAGATCAATATTTGAAAAACAGCCGGCTTAGGAATTTCAATTTTTTTCGAGCTCGAGCGAACGAATACGAGCAATTTGAAGTCTGATAAGAGTACAATTTATCTATTACAATGCCCTTAAAACGAGCCCGGTTGAGCTTAACCGTAAATTTGACAAGAATCGGCTTGTTATGTTTCAGAATAAGGTCAGCTAGGTTGTAAGCAAGCACAGAATCGAGTTCGTGGTCGAGTCTCAAAACCAAGGTACCCGAAAAACCATAAACCCCGTCGTCTGGCTTCTCGGCGACGACAGAAAAAACGGATTGGCAGCGGCAGCCACCGCGCGCGGGCGCTCACGCGCCGAGTCTACGTGGAGAAAAACGGGGCGAGGTTGGATAGGTGGGGGGATGAATGTGGGTGGAGGTATGAACTGTGTATGTATGTGACATACAGACACACCGACAGACATAGACCGAGCCGGTGGCCTAGATTCCGGAGAGCCGTCGGCGGTGTCCTCGGTCCGGCCATAGCCATCCATCTCTTTCTCTCTTTTCCCCTCTTTCCAGCCTTTCCCTTAGAGCCTCTTTTGTCGAGCCTGGTGTGGGGACGGGATGCGAAGTCGTAACGGTACCGTACTCAGGAGAGCGTGGCGGGACCCAGAGGCTCGGATCACCCCACCCGAGTTCCCTCTCTTTCCTTTTGCCGTTGTTGGTGGTTGATTGAAAGGGCCTTCCGGGCAGAGCCCCTCCAATCGCTCGTGATCGCCCGGGTAGAAAGAAACAGCCAACCCGAACCCCTTGACGGACGCCGGTCAGCAGGGCCAATCTGCCAAAAAACGAGGTGCTGTTGGCAACAGAGTAACACGCTCAGGGCGAACAGCTGGTTTAGACACCGGGGGTGATATCAGAAATTCACTGGGGTAAATATTTCCGCTAATCAAAAATACGATGCAAACCCAGATACAAATCAGCAGTAAACGAACTGCATAACTTAAGAGCATAGCGATTTCATTTTACTCACATAAAAAATATGAATAAAATATAAACCAGAGTTGAAAAGCCGCTTCGCGACTTACCAACCCTGGCCCCGTCTGGCACCTCACCACTTTGATCATAAACAGAAACGACATTTTGTTTTGGCTTCGGATTTCTATTCTGATACTTTCATTTTTACGATCAGCTTGCTTTTCTTCAAAATATTCTTAGCCAAAAACAAGCAGTTCAAACACTTTAATAGAGATCTCTAAATGCAGCTGCAACAAAAACACGCAAAACGTCTTTGATTCGGGAATTTGGTAAAGCAAGCGAAAAAGCCAACTGGAGGGTACATTTTGAAGGTAATTTGGGGGGCATCACAGGTTTGATATGAGGACCTTGAGGAGGGCACAAAATGCAAAGGGTTTTTTTACAAAGGTGTGGGTCTATTCCACCGGCACTGGCGGTGGTGCTTCTGGAGCGCATAGCGAGGCACGTTGGAGGAGTGAAGCCCCGGCTCGAAGCCAGAATATTTCACCGTATTGGGACAGGATGGAGGAGTTGATCCCGGCCACGTCGGTAGCCTAGAGACAGTTAATTATTTTTGGCTTCCAGATTTCTTTAAAATGTGTAAGGCTAGCAGGCTTCTTTTCGCCTAATTTAAGCTTAAGCCTAAGCCTATCCCATGCTAGAGTTCAAGCCTCCCGGGTTAAGGCCAAGCCTAAGTTACGCCTAAGCCAAAACCTAAGCCTAACTGTAACCCTCTTTGGTCAAGAAATCGTACGTGAGATAGCACATCTGTGCAGAATTTTGCTGATTCGAATCCGTTTTCAAAAGTTGGGAACCCTCCGATTAAAAAGTTACAAGCGTTTTAATACCCAAAATGCTACTTTACTTTAAACGCTCTAAAATTCCGTAGTTACTTTTGGGAGGAAATAAGAATTTTCGGGTAAAAAACGTGCTCTTTCGGATGGGCTATCTCACGAACCCGTAGCTCGAAATTTCGAAAATTTCGAAAATCGACCATCTTGGTCAAGGGTCCGCCAAAAAAAACTTTTTTGCAAATTTTGAGCTACGGGTTCGTGGGATAGCCCATTCGAAAGAGCAGGTTTTTTTACCCCGGAAAATGTCTTACTTTCCTCCCAAAAGTATCTTACGGAATTTTTAGAACGTTTTAAAGTAAGCGATTTGTAGCATTTTGGGTATTAAGAACGCTTGTAACTTTTTAATCTGAGAGGTTCCGCAACTTTTGAAAACGGATTCGGAATCAGCAAAAAATTCTGCACAAGATGTGCTATCTCACGTACGGAATTTCCACTTCGACCAAAAGAGGGTTACAGTAAGCCTGACACCTACCTTGGTAAGCGTGAATTTAGCGTTTTTACGGTGGTTGTGCAGCGAATACACCAGAATACCACCCATATTGGTGATCAAGGCCAGAAAGACGTCGGAAGAGGGATCGCCTAAAACATGTACCAAAAAATCGTTGAGGTGCCTTACCTTTGGTATGTCTAAGGGTGACCAAGCTGCCTTTGTTGATTCGGTATCCCTCATTGGCGGTCAGCTTCACTTTATATTTGGTGGGTTTCAGTTGGGGTAAAGTGTAGCCCCGGACTTGTTCTTCGGTGATCAGCAGTAATCGGCTGGCAGGTGAGTTCTAAGTCGTAATTTTTACTAGATTTTATCTGTATTGAACTAACCTTATTGTTGGGATCTGTCACCACTTCGATACTTCGAACCGGCGCAGCATGTTGGAGCCGGATTTCTCTTTCGAGCTTGCACTAAAATGGAGTTTTTTTAGCATCAAAGTAGAGTCTTACTTCGCCGTTTGCGGACAATGAGAAACCATACAATCTTCCGCCATGAGTCCCAATCCATACTGTATCACCTTGTGCGTGACCGAGAGCGATGTTTGGGACAAATTTGACGAGTCTGACTAGTCCCTTGGAGGGCTCGATGATGAGCCCGTGCGTCAGAGCACCACGCGCCTCTATCCGCCGCTCAACTGGCCGGCACAACTCATCCTCATGCTCATTGTTCTAAAAAGTATAAGATAGAATTAGATAGCGGAATTTGAGCCTACCAAAGTTGTATCATTGCTGGTTGCTTTCTTCTTTCGGCGAAAAGATTGTCGAATCGACTTTTTCATGCTTTTGAATCGATTCAAGGCATCGTCCAAAGCACCCGCGTCGGCAAGGTCTAATGCATCTTCAGAAGCTCTAAGGAGAAAACCAACCTGTATGGTCGAGGAACGATTGCTGATGGATGATCCTCGTTTTCTGGTAGTCGATCAATGCGAATCCAAATTCGGTCCCGACCGCCAAAAGGGATCGCTCGTCATAGATGGCAATTGCTGTGATTGGTACACATGGCGAGAGTTGCACCAAAAGACTAAAGGTTTTGCAAAGTAATTACTTTATCGAGGTCACGCACCTTCCAGACGACTCATCAACCGGCCTTGGCTGGTAGCCGGCGGTGAAGTTCAAGCTATGATTCCGGGGTTCAATCCCTCGAAGTGATCGGATGGCCGGGGCAATCCCAGAGGTGTCCTTCAGCAGTGAGCAGTCCAAGACGGAGGCTGCATCACAAGTCTATAGGCTTTGCTATGCAACAGCGGCTAAATTTTACCTGTGGATTCTCGCAAAATTGGTATACGAGCGCATGACCACCACGACATCCGACAGCTATCGTCCCGGTCTTGGGGTCAAAGGCAAGCCGCTGGACGGATAGACGGACGTCGTCAGAACAAGGATCGTAGTCCCCGACCTGAAGGATGGAAAAAGAACTAGCCGAAGCCTAAACCTTACCTTCCTAAACGGTGGCCACTCGTCCGTCAAGTGGCATTCACTCTCTTCTGAGTCACTCTCGAGCGATTTTCTGGTAAACGATTCTTTCTAAAAGTTTATTATATATTTTTGCTGTTGCTTTAACTCTCTCCGAGCATCCGGCCACCTCTGTAGCTGTCTCAATACAGTACAATAACTGCATCGACGCTTCCCCGGCCGTCCACAAATTGACGTTACCGTTGGCATGTCTAAACGGTGTGTTTTGACTTAATAGGAGATAAAGGATATGGAATGGGAATAATATATTGGAAAATATGGAATTTTAATAGGGTCTTTGTAGCAATCAGATATCTACCCTGTTAACAACAGCTGCTCCTTGTGTTCAGATGTTCTTTGGGCCATCTGTTGTGCGTAGGAAAGCGGCCAGTTAGATATTGTCGCCCGCTTATGTGGGGAATGCTGAAAGAACTTTTTAGGGAAGGAAGGGTATTTTTTACCTTGTGTAACCGATCCCACACTTCCTCCTCAATGTCAGCTACGTGGGTCATCGTCGTGACGGCCGATGCGTGAAGCGGGAAAAGGCAGCGCAGCGGAATCGGACGCCACTCCTTCCCACCCACTGAGAGCACGACTAGCTCTTCCTCAGTGAGCACAAGGAGGAATAGAGGGGAGGACTGTCCTATAAAGCTTAAAAGCATATCTATTATATTTTCGCCATGATTGACTTGGAAATATTGTTAATGCATCGAAACAGCGCGATATTCCAACTTTCAGATTCAACGTCTTTTTGGGGATTTTTTGGTGCCTCTACTAACCTGTATGACTCCCAGCAAAACAAAAATCTTTGACCGGCGATGCAAAATCCCAGCACTCGGTGCGGCCGGTCCGGATTGTCGTCACCGTATACCGATCGCCGTAGGAGGCCCGCGGCATTCCACCAGAAAACGCATGTAGGGTACCGCTGAAAAGAAGCATTGATTTTCGAATGAATTATAATGAAAATACGCTTGTAAAATTTCATCATGTATCTGAAGAACCTACAGGTGTGTGGTAGTGGAGAGTGCCTTGTTGACGGGTTGGCAGGGGAATGGTCCAAAAATGATACCCGGGGTCTCGAGCGATTCTCCTTTCGGAGCGAAAGTAAGAAAGCTTCCATCACTAGAGGCGACAGTCACAAATTTTCCGTCCAGTGACCAGTGGGCGGCCTGAAATTACATAACATTTGATATCAAACTCCTTTCTAATAAG
Organism: Mesorhabditis sp. LJ9110; assembly: GCA_038088335.1. Classification (NCBI taxonomy): domain Eukaryota; kingdom Metazoa; phylum Nematoda; class Chromadorea; order Rhabditida; family Rhabditidae; genus Mesorhabditis; species Mesorhabditis sp. LJ9110. Next base: position 110,337 of record JBBGBA010000064.1, read on the forward strand.
CTATAATTCTATAGAGTGTTGCAACATACCATCGGCTCCGACTCAAGCGTCCAATTGGCGAGAACTTCACGAACCGACACATCATAAACGACCAACGTCTTCTCGTAGCTCAACAGCAGCCGATTCGGCTCGGTTCTGCAGCTGTCAAGCCCTTGGAGAATGGGCTTTTCGTTTGTGAGGCTGATTCTGGAATGAAGAGTCTAACATCAGCTTGGCAGATATCCAGCAGCAACATAGCAGATTCGGCTTCCTTTCCAAGTAAAGGTCTGTTATTGACCTACCTATTGGCCAGCTCCCCCTTGAATGTCAAAAAATCGGAAAGCTTCAAATCTTCAAGGTCCAGCGAATGAATATCACCTTGGTTGTTGCCTAAAGAGTGTCAATTATTTAAAGAGACATTAGGATATCCCGAAGCCTAAGCCCACGCCTTAGCCTAAACTCAAGCCTAAGCCCAAATATGTTAGAGCTTAAAAGTAGTCGAACAATCCCACCCACCAATCAATAGAGCAATTTTCAAAGTCGATGGATCGGTGTACATCGAGCAGCAGGTAATCTTGTTCAGCTCCTTGAACGGACCAGTACTGCTGACGGTCAGAAAACGTCCAGATATCCTAAATCGAAATAACTTGAGGTGAAAGAATTTAATACTTGATTCTATGAAGGCTTTGGTCGTGGCAAAGGACGAGGGCAGTGGCCGTCCCATCGGCGAAGAAAATATGGGCAACCGGTGAGCGGGTTTCCAATGTTGTATGCCAGATAAAATTATCGGCGCCAAAGCTGAAAGGAAAAGGATTAGAATATGGATACATCGTTAAGGTTCTCTCTCTCCCTCCCTCTCTTTCTCTCTCGCTCTCTCTCTCTCTCTCTCTCTCTCTCTCTCTCTCTCTCTCTCGATCTCTAACAACTTACAAAGTGACATCTCCAGTTTCAGCAGCTACCGCGAGGAGTTGTAGCTCCGAATCATACGCAAAACAGTTCGTCTTGCTCGGAAACCCATGTTGGGTCGTCTACAAAACTTTTCTAAGAAACCAGGCGTCATTCTTGCCTTCCCAAAATTAACATAATCCCAGAGCTCGCGTTCGATTGCCCGATCGGGGCTGGTGAGATGTGACCTGATGAATTTTAGCATCCGCGTATCTAAAGCGTCTCATTTGGCCTGTCTAGTAAGGAGATGCTGCGATTTAGGAAGAAAGATGACAGTGAAAAAGAGGAGAACACTGGGATACAAATGGCAGTTGAAGCAGAGGTGGATGGGAGCATAAAAAGCCACTGCGACCAGATGTCGAAGCATATAGCTATTTTATGGTGGCTTTCGATGCGATCGGATTGGCTAACCATCATTACTTCTAAAATCATTACTTCTAAGGATCCTTACTGCAAAAAGTTATCCTACTATATATAAAAAAATAGTGTCTGTGTGTGTGTGTGTCTATTTGCATGCAACTTCCGTAAGTATGTACCGCACCTACAGCCTCATGGGAAGGTTTTTAAGGTACGTATGATACGTCATTAGGTGCGTAATGGTCCCGAGATGGGTGCACACATATAAAATTGAAGAAAATCGGCTGTTTTCGCTATTAAAATTAGGTTTTGTAAATATATCGAAAAGCCTCTTTGTTAGGAGGCAATTAGCATTGACCGGAAGTGGCCGTAGCCTATAAAATGGAGGGAGCGTGCGCTTTTCATTTTTGGTGAGCGGCATTCGGCAAGCCCTATGTAAAGTCAAATTTTCAGAAGTCCTAGACGGGTCCAGGGTTGAAAAGCCGCGAAGCGGTTTTTCAACCCTGGTAACTTCTAAAAATATTACTTCTGAAAGTTACTACTTCCGAAATTCTTAGCGTCGATTTGCGAATTAAAGTTGCCAAATTTGCCGAAACACTGTTAATCCGACGTACCAACTTTTCGAAGTAATCATTTTAGAAGTAACGATCGTCCCCCCGATAGTTTTCATGATGGGGCTTGAGCATAAGCCTTAGCCCATAACTGCGGCTGAGCACGACAGTATACAAATTTGCATGGTTACGAAACAATTACGACGGGTATCCCGGTTGATTCACTCTTCGGCAAAGATCCAGGCACGAATCGGAGCCACTTTTCGGTACATCATAATGAAAATACCCACATAGTAAATCAATGTCTTAAAGATAGAACGGATGCGAAGCGATTACGACAATTAATTCAGGGTATGAACAATCTGTTATTTGCAGAGATTTTCCAAAACATAATAAAATGTTGGAATCGGGATATCAGAAATTTGCCCTGCGGCCGTCCCGCACCCCCAACACGCCATGAAAAGGGGCGGAATGGTTTGTATTCGGTGTGTGGGCTGGGTGCGTCTGTTGGTTCCGAAAAGAAAGCGGAAGTCACGGCTGGGTAAAAAGGGTGGTTAGCGAAGCGAACAGACAGGTGTTCGACAGATTGAGGCTGGGTGGTGCCTAATCATGGCTGCCCCTCGGATCGATCGATTTGGTGACCCGCTGCGGGGGGACACATTCAAGGGGGAGACACTGTTAGAGTGGAGGGATGCCTTCCAAATAGAACCATTTCGGGGACTGGTGACTCACTTTCTAGCCTAGAGTTTTCCCCTTGGAACCAAGGAAAATGATCATCAATGACTGCGGTCACGACTGGTTTTTGCATGAAATAATCCAGATTTCATGGCAACAAATCCATTTTTTGGTATTTTTCCAACCGTAGTTACAGGGAGCCGCAAAAAAATCGGCCACCCTCTAACAGTTCGGAGAAAGCTCGGATCGGGATGGTTTTTACACCACTCGAAAGCTCTCGGAAAGGCAAGAAAACAAGCGCTTTTCGTTTATCAAAATTTTCCAGCCCGCGCTCGAGATTCAACAATTTCTTCAAAAAAGCGTAAAATCAGCGTCGTCCTGTTTGCTTGAACAAGCAATTAATATGCGGATTTTGCATAAAATCTCCAGTTTTCATCGATTTTGGTCCTAAATTTAGTGAATTAAGATGCTTGTATTAAAAAAAAACAAAAAGTGCGCGTTTTCTCGCTTTTCCAAGAGCTTTCGATAGATACCTTAATCGTCAAAATCGAACACTTCTGCGGCCCGCTATAGGGGGGGGGGGGGGGGGGGCGATTTTTTTGGGACACCCTGTGAATAGAGCCAAATTTAATTCCACGTTGGTTAGCTCGTTTAACCTGTATTTTCGATCACGATACCGCAAGAAGCAAAAACTTTATTAATATTATTTTGAAAGACTGGCAATCACAGTAGTCAGAAAATCGATGAGCTGAAATAATTAGAAATCCAAAAATTCTATATGAATTGCAAAAAAACTTAATGAATAGTCGCGCTAACAAAACGAACATCGGGCGCCAATGCTCAACCAGTTTCAGCCCACTCCTCGGACGAGGCGTTCCGCGGGGCAACTGCGGCCACCCTTTGTCCGCTGTATTTCTCCAGGAAGTCGGCGTGTTTTTGGAGGACGGCGCGCACGCTGGCTGACCTGTAATTATGCTGTTTGTTTTATTGCCCTCTTGGTGAGAGTTATACCAAACCTAAACCTAATCGTAAGCCTGAGCCCAAGCCTAACCTAAGCTTACGCCTAAGCCTAAGCTTAAGTCCAAGCCCAAGCCTAAGCTCCGGCCTTAAGCCTAGTCCTGCATTGACAAATAGAGATTCTCGAGGGAATTACTAAACACTACCTGTCTTTTATGTCCTCACTAATCGGCACATCCGGCATGGGAAATGAGCTGGGGAACGGCGATCGCTTTTCAACGCTACAAAAATCGTGAGTTGCTGGATGGGAGACAAAGCGTTGCTTCTGAAAAACCCACCGATTTATCGCCATGACAAGGCCCTGGTGTGTCGGAGCAGGTCCCGCGGCATCGGATGCCGTCGTTCGATTTAGCAAATTCTCTAGCTCAATGCACTCCTCCATCAGCGAGACTTCGAGTTCGCAAAGCTTAAATCCAACGCTAAGACTTTAAAATAGCAAGAAGACCAATTTTTTGGAAATCCGGAAATGAAATGAAATTTTTTCAAAACCGACCTGCTTGTATTTCGTTTCGTAATGTTGCCGCAGAGATTCAGCGTGTTCTTCCGCCAGCTGCACGTTTTGGATTCGTTGCTGCAGTTGGGTGGCTTCCTCCTAAAGATTTGTACATTTCCTGCACCCTCATGCATTTTTGTATACCTTTAATCTCCGAACATCGGCCGTCCGTTTCACGTGGAATTGCTGAAGCTCGCGATCCAATCCCTCTTTTTCGTTGCTGACACGAATCAGCAAATCGTGTTGCTCTTTTAAGAACGATTCCTAAATATCAATCGTTTCAGATCTGGTTAGACGCATTACTTTCGCAGCCTCCAGAGTCCGCTTTTGTTTTTCGATACTGTCGAGGACAAATTTCTGATCTTCCTTGAATACTTTGCGTTCGGCGCCCAGGCGATTCCATTCCTCGCGGATCTTCCATTTTTCCTATAAATCTAGTCTTCGTCTTGTTGTATCTTAACTTACCCTTTGAATATCGTTCTCCTGCTCCTGGACAAGGTCTTTCAGCTTGATATTCAGCAGAGTGACGCTCTCCTTGTCCGTTTGGAATCGTTCCAAATCGGTTTTCAGACTTCAAAAAATACTTAATGAGTTAGAATCGAGCTTACTTGTGCTCACGCATCTCCAACTGCCCTTCACGGAGCTTTAGGGTCATTTCAAGGTCGCTGTGCATCTTCTCCTCAGATCCTCCGACCGATTGGACGATTGCACCTATTTGTTCGCTCAATCGATCCACTTTATCGACCACATCGACAAGATCTCTGAACAAAAACGTTATTTAAAAACTAGAAAATTACCTTGATCGGCTTGCCGTGGTTTGTAGGGCTTCCATTTGCCTTGAGTAATTTTCCCTCAAGCGCTCCTGATCGGTTTCACTTTGTTCGGTTAGCCTGGTCAGCTGTTTCCTAAAGTGCTGTATAAATTTGTACTTGAGGGTAGCTTACTGATATCCCTTTATCAGCTCTTCCTTTTCTTCCAACCAGCTTTTCTCTTTGCTAGATAGTCGATCTCGCCACTCTTTTTCCAGGTCCTCCTCATCACGCTTCTTTCGTCGGCCGAGGTCCTCGATCTCGCGGTTGAGCCGCTCGACTTCTTTCTCCAATCTGAAAAAATTATATATATATAAATGGAAAATGTCGGCTTATATTTTCAGGAAAGAAACATTGATTAGTAACGACAACCATGAAATGATCACGACCTACCTTTGAACCCGATAAACCGATTCGGCATCCGGTTGCGGCTGTACTGAAGGCTGTGGAGGTGGTGCAGAAGGACCAGGGTCTGGCTGGGAGCTTGATGTACCGAATAAGTCGGAACCACGAGCTCGTGGTCTAAAAACTTGTTAATGATAGAACTGTCACATACCTTGTGGTTGCTGCAGCTTGGGTAGCCGCTGGGGCTCTCGATTCGGCCACCGACGGTTTTGGAAGCGGTTCTCCGAATAACGAGTCGAGAGTTGAGCGGGAGGGCTGAAAAGGGTTGGGCCTAGGCTTAGGTTCATGCTTGGGTTTAGGCTTACGGCGTCGGGTCACTACTCCGAAAAGTCACTGCTCCGAAAAAACACTACTCCAAAAAGTCACTACTCCGAAAAGAGACTACTCCGAAAAAAGACTACTCGGTGATTTTAGCGATGTATTATCAGTTCGTTATCCGTCAGCCTGTTGGCTCATTAGTTTTGTGCTCGCTTGCCGCCACAGGGTACGAATTCGACCCCCGGCGGTGACGAGGATTCTTGCTTTTTCATAAAAAACTGGGATTTGGATGTTTTTTTAAAGCTTTTAGTGCTTTACTCTTAAAAAAAGCCAAAATTTACATGAAAAATCACACTCATTTTAGTTGCATCTAAAGCGTGCTAATGAATTCTCCGAATACAAAACTGAACAAGAGAAACAACAGGAAGGGCAGGTTTTACTAATATTCATGCTTTTCGGAGTAGTCTCTTTTCGGAGTAGTATCTTTTCGGAGTAGTGACTTTTCGGAGTAGTGACTGTACCCCAGGCTTACGCTTAGGCCTAGGCATTGGCTTAGGCTTAGTCTACTCTTAGATAACTAAAAAACCTTCGCAAAAATGAGTTGCATATTCGGAAGCAGCGTAAAAAACTGCATCAGGTAAACTATCTCACTAACCAAAGTCTAACTTCGAGCTGGTGGGGGTCTCCATGTCAGGCTTCGGCTTTCGCTTTGGCTTTGATTTGGCTTACAAGGAGTGGTTTTTTAGTGACCCTGGGTTCGAGTTGGGACCAAGCCTATTTTGTGCAAAATTTTTCAATTTTTCGCTGATTCCGAATCCGCTTTCAAAAAACGCAGAACGACGATTTTGAAAAAATTACGAGGTTTTTTAGTGCCCAAAAAGGTCAAAATAGCCTACTTTCAACCGCCTCAAAAACGTTTTCGTTGAAAATATTTAGCACAGGCTGTTAAGGCCTTCCAAATGATAAACATCCAGAAACCCATAGTTTGTAGCTTCAATTTTGTCGAGCAGCTCTCAGGTGATTCCTCGGGAACTTATCACACCCCATACAAGACCATGCTAGACACAAATTTTACCCCGGATGCGGCTGTGGTGGGCCGAGAGGCGGGCTCTGCAAACGTGACCGTCGACCGTTTTGTTGGGGCGGCTGGAAGGATCGTAAAATTTTGGTGTTATTGCCCTACCCTCGAATCGCCAAAGATCGAGTCCAGGTTGCCGAGACTGGGCTTTGGCCGGGGCTCGGACTTTTTTCCGAAAAGCGCCGCGTCCAAATCGTCCATGCCCTGGAAATAAAGAATGGTAAAGAAAGGACATTTTGTAGTATTTTCCTTTAGACTTTTGCTGAATTTGCAAATTATTTTTTGTCGAGTCGAGGAGAATTATCTAAAAACTTGCTAGATTCCTAGCCAATTTCCTTCAAAAAAATGAATCGATAAACTGCAACCAAAAACCGACCCCAAGAAGATCGAGCGGATCGTCCGACATTGTCGAATACTAGGAAATGTGGCGACAAAACAGCATTGTCATCCCGGAACACCAATTCTCACGGTTCCCACGGGCGCTGAGTAGAAGCATTTTATGGCGCTTCCGTCTCCATGGTGACCTGGGCCCCGCATTTCCAATAATGGCTCCCACCCCGCACACTCGTTAGCCGTAATCTCGGCACAAGGAGAACTCGGAAATTAGGCTTGGAAATTGGTGAGAACCTTGAATTAAATGTATTATCAACATCTGTGATTTTGAAGCATCAGCCTGGAGGGTTTTTCGGAAAGTTAGAGAAGAAGGGTTCCTTGAAATCGCATGTTGGAAAATAAAGCAGGCCAGGCATAGATAACGTTCCGAAATGCATGAAAATTTCAAAATACCAGACTAGACACATCGCGTCTAAAGAACACGATTTTATAGAGCCGATTAATGCAGAGCAATTTTTTTGGAATTTGATACGTGAAATTTTGTTCCTAAATTTGTAAGTCAGGTTAATGGAGCCAGGAAACTAGGTCCGCAGTGCTGGCGACTTTTAATTATTGAATTATTGATTCGCCGTATTTACTTAGCAATATCTTCGTATACCCCTCTAATTCTCCACTCTTTCCCGGATTCCGAAGCAATTCCTTACCATTCCCCCAAGCTGGACCACCTGTAGTTTGTCGCTTATCAGCCGGCTATGTCTCCCGAACAACCCCAGGAACACGAGCATGCAACATATATAAAACCGAATTTCCTGGCGATGGCCATTGACACGGGCAGGATGAAGATTATGTACATTGTCGTCGTGGGCCTGGCCTATTTTGCGAATCGATGGTATCGTACGCCAAAAATACCCGACCATTTGCTGCACCATCCGGCCGTATTTGTGCCCGGGTTAATCGATGAGAACATTGCTGAAGAATTGCTGGAGATGGCCAAGGAGATGAAGGAGTTTCCGACAAATCTGAATGATCTTACGGTAAGCCTGATTTTTCCTTTAGTCCGTTGTGCCCCAAATGACGAGCGAAAATTGGCTTCTTTTCAAAAAGTTCAAATTTTCTGTTGCATGATATTTTGGCGATTTATTTCGGATTTCGAAAAACTTCTGCCATTTTCATATTGCGACATTCTGAAATTTCAGCATTATAAGATTCGACATTATGACTTTCGACGCTATGAATCTCTATAATCCAAAGGTACATACAAAGTTTGTAATCCTAGTTCTACGATACCGTCTACGAGCACATCGGAGAAGCACAGAAAATTGGCAATGATGGGAAATGTGCGGATAGTTTTCTAGTGCCAAACAAGGTGCCGGTTTAAAAAAATGCCTATATCCCCTGTAGAAAGGCGATCTCTGTGTTTTCCCGAACCGAATCGACGTCGCCCGGCATTTCATGATGTACGGAGGAGTGGAGGGAAAGAAGGAAAAGTTCGAGGTGGCTTGAATTATGTGTTTTTAGCTATCAACCAGGGTTGAAAAGCCGCTACGCGACTTTCCAACCCTGGCCCCGTCTGATCCCATGATATTCTTTATTTTGCATATTTCTCGCGGTTTTCGAGGACGTAAAAATGAGAAACGATCGCTCTTTTGCCTTATATAGGCTACCGCCACTTCCGGCGTATGCTAATTGTTTCCTAACAAAGAGGGTGGCCGATTTTTCAACAAAAACTTAATTTTAACATTGAAAACCGCTAATTTTTGAAAATTTTATGAGTGTGCAGTCATCCCTATGCCATTACGCACCTAATGACGTATCATACGTAGCCTAATACCCTGTCCTTCTTGAGATACTACTGGAACACGCTGACGGAAGTTGCATGCAAAGTGGCACGGACACACACACACACAGACACTATTTTTTTATATATAGTAGGATGTCCCTTTTGCGCATCGACCTCGTTTTATCGCTATTTTCAGGTCTCCGCCTCACGTCTACTTTCCTTTGGCCGCTACATCTTCAACGCGTCTGCGTATCCGACTGTGATGGCGTTGTTTGAGACACAAAGGTTTAACGACGGGGCTCAGAGCATCTGTCCTGCCCACAAGCCCGTTCTCGACCCTTTCCAGTTCAACTTCATCATCCAGGTCGGGTTCAATAGGTAACAAACGTCTCCCTACAGTCAATGCCCAGCCTAACATTTTTTTATTGAGGGAAAAGGGGTTTTTTGAAGATTCAGTATAGATATTCAGTTTTTTTTCGTTCCCAAGCTCTTCAAGCTTATTAATGCGCAGTGCGTGAAGGGCGTGCGCAGGTACATCTACCATTAATGCGCTTATCAGTCCTTTTATTAAACAACTTATTTGTATCCAAAATTCCTTTAGTGAACCCCAATTCTTTGAATACTCTTTCATCATTCTAAACTCCTGTCTTAGGTACCCGGCCAATCCGTGGCCCTCCACCTGGATGCCGTCTATTTCACGCACGCAACTCGGTTCGAGTACCCCATGTGGCTTCTGGCAGTGATGGCCCACTCTGGGCTGTACCAAGACGAATTTATCGACCAAGTCCAGGTGGGCACAGTGGCTGGAATCTATTTTTAAGCGCAAAATTGTATCTGGAAAGCACCTGTCTTGTAGGCGGTCGGCTACTTCCACAGGTGGACAGATGCAAACCGGGGCGGAAAATTTGTGTACTACTTGAAGTAAGTCGATCGATTCGAGGAAAAATAATTTTCTTGTAGCAATTCGCTCAGTGCGTATCATGAAGAACCACTGGCTCGCGCTGGGTCGTTTGTGGATGGGTCAAAGGTAGGGAAGAGGTGTTGGAGGCTAATCCTGTGCCGAAGTGAAGCCTAAGACAAACCGTAGACATCATTATGAGCATGAGAATAAACCTACGCCTAGGCCTGTGCATGAAGTTTTGGCCGAACCGACGCCTTAGCTTATGCCTAAGCCTGAGCCTAGAACCTAAGCCCAAGCCTAAGCTCGAATTCTTTTAAATTTTTTTAGCCGCGGTTTAGGTGATCCACGCGGCTACTATCTATTACCCACACCGCCAACCACCAATCATGGACAAAAGTGCCGACAATAAACTCGTGTATCAAGGCGCTGACAAGTGGACTCTCACCTCTAACGGAAATGCTTTGAAGACGTAGACTTTATCTTTAACGACCATGAAGTTTTAAAAGATTCAAAACCGACGATCTGCGCATGACGATCGTCTACCGGGCACGCTGCTTCGAATCCGAGGCGAAGAAGGAGGAATTTACGCGAATTCGCGAGACCAAGGAGGGTGTCAAGCATGTCGACGAGATTCTGGAGGACTTGAAAAAGGTTTGTGATCTGGAAGGGGATAGTATTCACGATTTGTCTTGATATATCCATTAAGGGAAGCTTGAACGTTTTCAGGACCTGGTAGCCCGCTTCGGCTACACCAAGGCCGCTTTGGAAGGACTGAGCCGGTACCAACTTGGGATGCTTCTTCTGGATGTCTACATAAAGTATCCGCTACCCCCGGCCGGATTGATTCCAGTTAATTATTGCCTTGCTGATCGTTTGTATCCGTGGTTGAAGCCTCTCATTGACAAGATATGCTGAGCAAGCAAATTTTGTTGAATTACGGGTCCTGATGAATAAAGTTTCATGCTTTTGCGGGACAAGAAAATCATAGTTTTAAAACCGTTTTGGTGAACCTTTGTACTGAGGGCTAGTCTTACAAGGAGTGCTTTTTTGAGGCATCGGCAAAACCTTACGAGACCTAGCTCATTCGATAGAGAATTCGATTCTGAACAAGACTCCGTTGTTCTTTTTTGCGCAATGGCTATTCCTGATTTTATAAAATTTTAAAACTGCACCAAAAAGCCTCTCTTTTTGCTCGAAAGGCACTCATGGTAAGAGACGGTCACCAGTATCTTAATTTTATAAAATCAGGGATAGCCATTCCGCAAAAACAGACAACGGAGTCTTGCTCGGAATTGAATTCTCTATCGAATGAGCCAGGTCTCGTAAGATTTTGCCGATGACTCAAAAAAAGCACCCCTTGTTAAGCCTAGACTTTCGACTTAGGCTTCTACTTCGGGTTATGCTTAGGCTTTGACTCAGGCTTAGGCATGGGCTGAAACATAGGCTTTGACTTTGGCTTAGCCTTGGACTTCGCCGTAAGGTTAGGCTTAGGCATAGGCCAGGCTTAGGCTTAGGCTTAGGCTCAAACACAGGATTATGCTTGGGCTTCAGCTTAGGCTTGGGCTTGGGCTTAGGATTACGCCTTGGTTCAGGCTTAGGCTAAGAATGTAGCCTATGCCTACCCTAGAAAAACCTGATGTCATAGTGAACCCCTAGTCCGAACTCGGAACCCTTGTTGTTAATGGTCTTTACGTAGGCGGCGGGCGCCCAAAAGGGGCCTCCTTTCATGTTTGTCACCGGCGCATTGTGGCCTAGTGGGGCTCCTCGTGTGGCCCAGGAAAGTTCCACTTTCCCAATGCGGAGGCTCAGGTTTTGGGGCGACGACACGGCGGGTTGGCGCGTCATCACGAGCCGCCAGTATAGAATCGCAAGCGTTCGCCGTTTCGGGCATAAGCGTTTAAAATAGCTGATCTCATCAATATAAATATCTAACTAAAAAAAGTACGGCTAGTTAAAAATAAATGTAATTCAATATATATCTAATTATTATTATAAATCTAGCTAAAATATCTAATTATCTAGTTAAAAGTAAGTCGTGATTTTTGGAGATGCCGTAATTTAGCCACCTGCCCTGGCGCTCATCCGATATAGCGTAAACTTCTGAAAATTGGTTGTTTAGTGATTTCTGAGGTTGTTCATTTCTGGGACGCGATTAAAAATGTAAATTGCGCGATGCGCGATAAAAGGAATTTGTTCAGAACTTTAAAGCTCTATCAAATACGCGATGTCGTATCGCAAAACAACCAGCAGAAACAAGTCAACGCTAACCAATTTCTATCCATTGTCACGTAGTGAACGACTTCCCGGTGTTCCCAAAAAACTTACTGCTTCCGGCGGCTTTTTGTGGGCTTTTAGAGCCAGCCTTATGATGGGGGAGATGCAATGATGTGGTGTTTCTACTTCTGCTGCTCACCTCTAAGCTTTCACCCGCACTCCCGGCTGCCCCCGCGAGCACCCGTGTGTCCGCCCGGCTCTCATCTGGCGGGAATTATTTTCCCCGGCCCCCTTCCCTCCCTCCAGCTTTTTTCAGGCCCACAAGCCTAGGGCCCATAGAAGGGCCCCCACAGATCTCGTTTTCTCACGCTCCTCCTGCTGTTCCGCGTTGCCTCCGCGCGGCCCCATCGCACTCCATTTTTCTCGGCGAATTTATTCTTTTTTTTCTGCACACACACCGCCTTCTGCCCTGGGCCCCCATCAGCGATTTGGGTGGCCGCTCTGGGAGGCCAAAATGTGCCACGCGTGATGATTGCTTTTGTTTCCGGTTTTTCATTTTCGACTCCTGGCCCCCGCAATCATCGGTGCCGTTCCGAAGCGCTTCTGAGCTACAGTAGTCGTGCGGGGGAGTTTTGTTTTCTTCGAAAACCTTGATATCTTCACAAGAGTAGGGGTTCTCTCTCTCTCTCTCTCACGCACTCTATCTCTCTGTCTCTCTTCTGAAAGTTGCTCTCGGAATTCCGTTTCAACATCTTATTTCGATAAATGCAATACGAATTCCGCTCACCTCTGGATAATTACGGGGTGCCAACCGTAGACAAACTGTGGTCACCCTGGGGACAAGTGGACGCACGGCAGACACGCGTGTCCTCAACGAGTGTCTACCCTACTGACAAGAACGGAAAACAGGACGATGATGCCTCCGAACCGGGCCCCCAAGCCTTGGCCCTAAGCGCGGGGCCCATAAGCCACCCACAGACACACGCATCCCATATTCGGGCACTCGTCCCAAAACCACTCCTCACATCACATCCCAGGCAGACTGATGCGACACACGTCTTTCGGCGCAGTCTGACGGACAAATGCACTTCTCCCCCTTGGCGCCCCCAAAAAGCGTTGGGTAGCACTTTTTGCGGGAGGTTCTTCTCCTCGCCTTTGCACCCCCGGATTTATGGTCATCACCCTTCGGCCCTCTGTTTAAGCTGCCCCATTATTATGCGGATAGACTGGGATTCGGAGTTTTTTTTGAGAAGTTTTCTGGAAGCCCAATTTTTTTCCTATTTCCTGACTTTTTGGTCTTTTTTGGAACTTCGTTTTAAGTTTGATTAAGCTGGTTTGGTACATTGAGCATGCTTTTTGCGGGGCTTAGGTTAGGCTTAGGCTTCGCGCTAAGCGTTGTGAACGAAACTTTTGGGTCGAGTGGCTTGATACTCACCCGATCATGCACACAAAAACAAATTTTTGTGTCAGCCCGCGAAAGAATTTTAGACCTTTTTCAGCCGGTTCATCTTCCCGGTTCAACGACTGTTGCATTTGCGTGTGGGTGGCGCCGTGAAAGCGTTGCGTCTGCTTGCTGCAGTGTTTGCCGTCTACCGGCCGCTGGTTTCAAAGATTCCCTTCCATCCACCCGGCTGTCCGTCTGTTCCATCCCATTTGGCGGCTTCTTCCTCTCCACGAGGACCCAGTTTTTTCTCACGGCCGATCATCAGCGGTCTTTGCATTGGCCATCCTTTCGCATTGGACGTTTCGCTCATCACTTTGGGCCCTGCTGCCGCGTTGTGTACCCAATACCGTAGCCAAAGGGTTGTGATTTTGGCCCGTTCCGTTTTGACTTCGTGATTGGCTTTCTTTTATTAAGGGAGATTCAGTGTATCAACTTTCTTTAACGGAACATATGGCGCGCTTTACGACGGTTGGACCTCGTTCAGATTAGGCCACTTATTTGTGTTTTATATACTGGTCAAAAACACTCTACTGTTAGACGTAGCGGTCATAAGCTTAGGCTTAGGATTGGGCTTAGGCTTTGGCGTCGGCCTAGGCTTAGAATTAGGTTTGGGCTTAGGGTTAGGCTTGCCGCTCAAGGTTAAATTGAAATTATTCTGCGTCATAATTTCTCAAATTTTTCTATAATTGGTGATGCTTACAATTAGGCCACCCGGAAAAATCGCCATATGATTCTAGTCGCTTTCTCAAGCCTATCAACCAAATTGGCGTTCCAACCCACCAAAAATCCGACCTGGATTTTTCCACGAGGTGTTACTCAATGCGCCACGAACCAAATTAGCAAGTGCATTATTCCAATGGCTTGGCGCCCATTTCCAGGCACAGATCTTTGGCCCGTCTCCCTGTCGCCCCCATTCTGAAGGCCATTTTCCATAAAAAAAGCCCAGCCTTAGAGCCTTAGAGACCCTTCTTGAGGCTGAAGCCATCGAGAAGTCGACAGCGGCCCCTTCCTGGGTCCCCCATCGGGGTCGAGGGCGGGTGTGGAGGTGTGCGTTGGGCCATTCGGAAGGGCCCCTCAACCCCGCACCACCGGCAGAGACCCCACTATTTTGGCTGTGGGCCCGAATTTTCGGGCTCCGGACGACACGGCTAACCTTACTCCAGGCCCCCGGAGCCCTATTTCCAAAAGCTGCCTGCCCGGTTTGGCCACATTCCGCTGCTCTCTCCCCAAATCCGTCTATTACTCGGTGCCGAGTGTCGTGCGTCTCGTCTCTGCCATTCGAGCCTAATCAATTTCGGGCGCATCTCACCAGCCCCGGGGGGCAAAACTCGACCAACATCCGGACAGCGATGAGCAGCACCCAAAAACTGCCGCCGGATTACAACACATTTGGGTAGGCAAAACGGGTTGGGGGAAGTGCGACTTTGGAATGCACGCATACGCCACCTCCTGAGCCGGAATTCGAAGTATACGCTAAATTTAAGTGGCCTGTACTATGCCTAGCCCAGTACTATGCCTAAACTTAAGCTCACGTCAAAAAATAAGCTTAAGCTCAAGACAAGTCTAAGCCCACGCCTATGCCTAAGCCCAAACCTATCCTAAGCCTAAGCCAATGCCTCAACCAAGCCTGAGCCCAAGCCTAAACCTAACTGTTGAAGCGACAATCCTCTAAATAACTTGCAAAGATAAAATCCTGTCCCACCCTCAAAATTCTGAACGGCTTGCCCCTAATGCCAAAAATAGCGCCGAGCGAGGGTGGAATCTGTGATGGGGTGGCGCAGGCGATGCTGCGATTGGCATACTATAGAAATTATGCCGGCGAGACGTCGCCGGTTGGATGAACAATATCTAATTATAGACAGCTAGTTTCGATTGAGATTATCGTTAAAGCGCTATGCTCTCAAGTTCCGGTTCGTCTTATCAAGCCTATCGATTTGTTAAAGCCCTACCCAGCCAAACTCTCAATAGCGCCATTCCCTATCCCTTTAACGGAAGTGCCCTTCAAGATTGGGGGCCCCCAGGTGGTTGCGGGGGTTTGGGAGGAGAAGCAGCAGAACAAGAAAAAGGGGTGCCTCCAACGAGGAAGTGAGCATTAGGTAGCGGAGGGAGGTTCGCGGAGACTTAAGGTTGCCTCTTAAATATTTTAACGTGGTCTTCGCTTGTTCCTACACCCCAGAAGCTTCGCATTCTTCGCCTAGGCTCCAAATTTCTCAACTAATTTAATTTCTGGTTTTAAAAGTGTGTCGCCGATTTTTACAAGCGCTTTGTATCCTGCTTAAGACGAAGAAAGCCTTGCCTAGCACTAAGCCCAAGCCTAAACACACGTAAGCTGCAAATAATGACACACATAAAACTGAAATTTCCTCAAAAACGGTAGACTTCGAAAATCGCTCCGAAAAATAACACTAGTTTCGATGAACCAAGCCTTAGCCACGATTCTGTTTTGACCGAATATTACGCAAAAATGGCCCAGTAAAAAGGGCCCATCTCCTCTCCTCGTTCAATCCTCTGGACATTTTCGCATGCTTTACGAGAGCGGGTGGACATGGAGATCTTTGCAAAGAACGCCCAGATGTGCACTGCTACTGACTGCCGGGGGCTTTCCGTCCAACTGAAAATGCCACTCAATAGCCATAATTTTGTTTGGACCAATTTCACTGACTATACCGCGCAAAGAAAAGCAAATTTACGTTAGAAACTCGCGAATTTTACTTGGACTTTCTTGAAGCTTAAATGAGTGCTTCCGTTTTCAGTACATTACGATTCACACATTTTTTTTAGAAAGTATCGATTTAGGCCGATGAATCGTGAGTTCCTGGAGGTACCTGGGAAACGTCCGACATTCGACACAGCTTCACCATCTGATGAGGAAATACATTTGAGTGCCCGGCAACATCCTCCCGGCACCACCTCCAGAAAATGACGTAGAGGTAGATGGGAGTATATTCTATGTAGCTTACTCTGATGCCAAAAATTCGGAAGATCTTTTTGCCTATATCGCGATCTCGGTCTCTCTCTCTCTCTCTCTCTCTCTCTCTCTCTCTCTCCCCCCCTCTCTCTCTTAATTGCAAGCACTTCCGGGAAAAATCATCCGAAAAAGCTCCTCCCCATCGCTATGAATAATCGATGGGTTTTGCAATGACGAATGGGGATTGAGAGACATTTTATTGTCACAACCAAAAGAGACTTGTGATAATTAGCAGCAGGCAACAATATCTATTATCGAAAAACTTTGTAGGGTCACGAAGGGGCCAGCTTCCCGATCGAGGAACCGGATGACAACCGAGAAGAATGGGACAACAAGGCGCAATTCTACATGGGGGTCATCTCGTATGCCGTTGGGCTGGGCAACGTCTGGCGGTTTCCATACCTTTGTCAGAAGAATGGAGGAGGTAGGTAGACAATATGTTGGAAAGTAGAAACTCGGGATCCGTAAAAAAATCCATGGCGTGATTGGACCAACCCGACCAGCTAAAACCAAAATTTAGGTGCGTTTTTGATCCCGTACATTATAATGATGGCGCTGGGCGGATTACCGTTGTTCCTCATCGAGTTGGGCATTGGGCAACGACTTCGAACTGGTCCAATCGGCGTCTGGAATGCGATACATCCTTATTTGGGAGGTCTGTGCTGTGCTTGTATTTCTTTCGAAACCTCTTTTCTACAAAAACCCTTACGACCGTAATTTTTAAGGTGTTGGTGTGTCGGCAGCAATCGTCTCATATTTGGTGGCGTTGTACTACAACGTGATCATCACCTGGTGTCTGTACTATCTCGGCCAGTCCTTTCGGCTCGAGCTACCCTGGGCGGTAAGTCCGCAGTGATTTGAATATTGGAACTTCGGCAAAACTAATTCCTTGCCCCACCTCGAAGTAAATTTTATGAGGATTTCACGAACACTTGATTGCAAGTTTTCAGATTCAGCAGATTGAAAAAGTTCATAAAATTGCAACGTGAAAGTGGATTGCTTCGCTCAGCAAACCTCGTTACCTCCATCCAACGGGGATTTTTTTCGACCACTTTTTGGGCCAAGAACTCCCCCATCCGCACGAAGCATTTCATTTGGATGTGCGGGGGACCGGAGGCCCCACCTCGTTCTCCTATAAAAAAGAGCCGAGTAACGGCGGAGCATTGGAGGACTTGGTCCAAGAAAGCGGGCTTGAATTCGGGGTGCACAACGGTGTGTGCACTTAAAGAGCTATAACAAACACGCATGCTTTGGAAGAATACCCCCAATACCTACACGATGACAGGATGACTCTGCATAGATATCACAAGTCACTTTAGAAATGCCCGACATCAGCTAACGGCACGATGGATCGTGAGTGCGAAATGTCCTCCTCGCCCACGATGTACTTTTGGAATCGGGACGCCCTGGACACATCGGAATCAATCGGAAATCTGGAAGGCTTCAACCCCCGGATCACCATCTCGTTGATCTGCGCCTGGACCCTCATCTACTTGTGTGTGATGAAGGGGATCAAGAGCTCGGGAAAGGTGAGCTATAGTTTCATAGATTAATGTGTTAATGGCCTTAATGATTGTATTCTAACCTTTCCAGGTGATGTATGCGACAGCGACGTTCCCGTATGTTGTGACGACGATATTTCTGATTCGCTCAATAACGCTGGAAGGAGCGTGGGAGGGGCTTGGATATATGATTCATCCAGATGTAGGCAAATTCATCCTAGAAAATTCGGTAGACCTCGAATTCGGCGCGTCTTTGTGTCGTTACTCCTATTATGACGCACAAAAAAGTAAAACCTGAAGTATTTTCAGCTCCACATGCTGTATAATCCAAACGTCTGGCTTGAAGCGGCAACCCAAATATTCTACTCAATGGGACTCGGATTTGGAGGTTTGCCAAAAAAAAACAACCCCTTAAAGACATTCAGGCTTGATCGCGTTCGGCTCGTACAACCCGCTGAAGAACAACTGCAAGCGGGACGCGTTCTGGCTGGCCTTGTGCAACATCCTGACCTCCCTCTACACGGCCGTCGTCATCTTCTGCGTGCTCGGCTATATGGCGCACAGCAACATGCGGAATTGCGTCGAAAAGTGGGTCCCTCCAAGCTAAGCTTAAGCCCGAACCTAGGTCCCAGCGTAAGCTTGATCGTAATCTTAGGCCTTACACTAAGCTTAAAGCTAGCCTAAGACTATTCCAAATACCAAGCGACCTTCCAGGGATATGATAATAATGGCAGCCACTTATCGCGATGTCTTCGCTTCTGCGGCAGACGTGGAGCGTCATTTTGGCTATGAGGGGTACATCGAGCTGATGGAGAACGAGTTCAAGGGAAATTATTCGGACATGGCCATGAATTCGCAGTTCTGCAACTACCACAAGATCATCACCGAGGTGGGTGCTTTGCGGGCTAGATAAAATATTTTAAAGAAAAAATGAAGTTTTTGTGAAAAACCAGTTAAAATCTTGTTCTAGGCAGCTGAAGGCACGGGCCTGGCATTTGTCGTCTTCACCGAGGCCATTCTGAAGTTTCCGTTCCCGCCAGTGTGGTCAATCTTGTTCTTCTTGATGTTGCTATCGTTGGGACTTGGTGAGTCTCCAGTTTCTCACTCTCACTCTTTCTATGGCTCTCTATCGCTCGCTTGCTTTCTCTCTCTCTCTCTCTCTCTCTCTCTCTCTGTCGCTCTCTCACTCTCTTTATCTCTTTTCTCTCTCTCTCTCTCTCTCTCTCTCTCTCTCTGTCGCTCTCTCACTCTCACCACTAACTCTATATGTCTCTTTCCCTCTCTATGTCTCTCTCTCGCTCTCTCTCGCTTGTTCAATTTATACCCCTTTCAGGCTCAATGTTCGGTACGTTAGAAGGCGTCATCACATCCCTCAACGATTCACGTTTGATCACCGTAAAGAAACCAATCCTAACAGCTGTTCTCTGCGGATCTGCCTGTGCCATTGGGTTGCTCTTCTCGACAAAAGCTGGCCAGGTATTGGCTTCTTGATTTTTCTATAAAACGCTCTTTTACAGTATTGGGTGGCGTTGTTTGACCACTTTGCTGGATCCTACGCCCTGATGTGCGTGGCGTTCTGTGAGGTCATCGCCGTTGTTTATGTGTATGGGTTTAGAAGGTCGGCAGCTTTAGAAAATTAATGACCCCCTTCAGATTTTCTCGTGACATCGAATACATGACGGGCTCATACCCTTCCAACTACTACCTGTACACGTGGCGCTTCATCACCCCGACCATCATGCTCGTCCTGTTTACGACGTCTATCATCCAATGCTTCTCGCGGTTGCCCACCTATTTTGCATACGACAAGGCGACGGTCAGCATAACTCTAAAGATCCTATATAGAAAATGTTTTTTAAAGCTTCCTGTTACCGATTACTTGGTGTTCTAGGCAAAACAAGTCGAAGCCGAATACCCGGTGTGGGCTCTGTTCATCGCCTTCGGGATGGTGGTGGCAGCAATTGCGCCGGTGCCCCTCGTTTGGTTTTTGCGGAAATTCAAGATTTGGAAGGCCGACGATGTTCCGGCGGTAGGTTTTGGGCTTGTGATTTACGACTGGGCTGAGATCTTTGATATAAGTCATCACCTCAAGCTAAGCCCAAGCTAAGCTTAAGCTAGGTCTGAGCTAAGCCTAAGCTAAGGCTAACCTAACAATAAGCCTGAGCCTGGCGCGGCCTAGCTAGTAAGTATAAGCAAATCAATCATTTGCAGGCCCAAAAATGCCTGGGCGCCACGGCCAGCACGACGTACATGCTGAAATCGGAACCCTCCTTCAACCGGATGACCGAGTCCTCGGTGTCGATGAACGAGATCGAGCGAACGCACCGATGATTCTTACGCATCGTCCAGCATTCTCCCGTATATACATAGTATCCCCCATCCCCAACGTGTAGCTACGAGCTTTGGCTATTACATTTTGATGCCGATACCGGTTCGTCTATGTTTTATTTGTAGGGTTGACTCGGGTGCTACTGCCGAATTTGCAGTTCGCCGTCATCTTCCGAAACTTGCTTTATATTTTTGACTCCGATAGCGTACGGCCAAATTTTGGGTTGCAAGCAGAAGTGTAGCAACATCAGAAATTATCAAACCTTCCTTGTCACGTCATGTAAAACCCAAAATACCTAATTTTACGCCGGGGTTGAGTCGAAATTTGGGAGTAACACAGCCTCCAATTATGGCCTAGGGATATGTGATTTGCCCTTACAATGATAGTAGCTGTTCATAGTTGAACTTTTGAGTTAATCGGCGCTTCCGACAAAAAGGCGGAGGCGTTCACTTTTGGAACTGAAATTACATGCATTTCTGTACACGGAAAACTCGTATATTACGGTATTATAAATGATGTGTTACCTTTTACAAAAATAAAATTTGGTCGTGCGCCTCGGCTGTTTTTAGGTGTTACCCCTTCCCCTTTTTGATAGCAAAAATTTGCACGTTTCCCGCAGTTCGGTTATGATTGGAATTGCGTGCCGTTTTCACGTTGCTGTTGCTCAACCCCCGATTTGAAACATGTCACCTTCCCCGATTTCCCGGTGTTAGCTTTGAGATTAGCGGATGCTCCGGAATATGGAATTGTTTTTTCTAAATAAAATTGTATGCTAAATAGTTCTTTAAACGCAGGTGCTCGCAATTTTGTAACTATCCTTGAAGTAATGCGCCGAAAAATCGAGCGTGTCATAGACATACCGAAGTTAGCGCAAACCCGGTCTTTTCATAAGTTTTCTCCGGGACCCGCTGGCTCACTGCTGACTACGTGTCCGATGGTATCAGATGTCGAGATAATGAGGCGGCGGGGTGGAATATCTCTCACTTTCCTCTTTCTCATCTATGGCGCCGCCATGACGAGGAACCACATTCTAACGGTTACTTATTTAACACAAGCCCCCCGAGTTGGCCCACCGGGTTCAAGTACTATTGGATTCGCACGGAAATACCTCAATTTTAACGGACTAGATTTTGATCTCATTTCGGAACTATGTGATACGGGTTAAGGTGCTAGCAACCGCACGAATCTAGCAACGATCATTCGAATCATTCGGTAGACACATTCAAGGTTTTCCTGAACTCTTGACCTTTGCATTTCTGCACCTCCTGAAGGAAATGCGTTCCAAAATTTGTTCGAGACGCTCGTGGGGGTCTCGGGGTTAATGCTAACCTCAAACTTGGGTAATTAAACCGAAGCTGTGGTTCGCTCGCCGCTCTTACCATCTGCCCTGACTCCAGGTGAGCCACTTGCTGAAACAGTATGATTTTCCAAGTTTCGAAAAATCATAGCAACATTACCAGGGCCTCTCTGGCTTCGTACCAAGGTTTTTCGGCCCTATTTTTGATGCTCTTTAAGCTGCAAATTGAGTTGCGTATTGAAAAAGCCCGTTTGGCCCCGATCAGGCCTGGAAGGGTAGCGTAACCCCCATCCCCGTACAGTTGCGTACAACGTTAATACGCGCTGCGTAGCCAGATTCAAGATTTGTGTGAAGCCGTTTTCATTTGCATTTCTGCACCTCATTAAAGGAATGCTTTCCAAAAGTTATTCGGGCGACCACTGGGCGGCGAGCTGAAACATGATTTCCCCAGATTATGGATGCGAAATCCTGTTTAATGTCACCCATACGGCCGAGATGTTAAATTGTTAGTCCGAGAATTAGGAGGCTTTTTCACGGGCTAACGCGACCAGTTAACCCCAAAATATGGGCCCTCGCTCGATTTATTGAGGCAATCATTGGCTCCCCCACCCTCGGAACGCGGCGAAAAATCTAATCAAATTATCCTCATCCATCTCGTCGGTGACGCCCGCCACGAATTTCGGGAACTCATTCTAGGATTTATTGCTCGATGGCGGGCGTGTCCGGAGAACAGAGCGGGGACCCAGCCATATTTGAAAAAGCAAATTCTTTTTTCTTGCCATTTACTGTTTGGGTGACTCTACCCGACTTAACTCGCTTTATCAGATTTAGGTTTTCCGGTGCTCTCGCTATTTTCATCGAGCACAATTTCCTGTTGTGGCGGGTTTTTGTGTTCGGCCCTTTTTCTGCTTTTTGCTAGACGATTTTTGCCGCCGAGCTCGAGTTTCCCGTAAACAAACAGTCGAGGTTCCATTTGGGGCCTGTCGACGGCTTCGTAAGGTTTTCATCGATAATTCTATAAATTTTATGCATATCAGCTGCCTCATCATCTCGAGCGCTTCGTTAGAGTAAGTTTGTAAGTATCAGTTTGAAACGCTTGCTTAGGCGGTATGATTAAGCTTTTGCTTAGCTTTATGCTGAGGCTTAGGCTCGCTTTCGTAAACTCACAGAATTCATCCACTCCCCCCTTACCAACGGAAATTCTGAGAATGCGGCGGTGGAAAACCCATCGGATTTGGCGGGGGGAAGAATGCGCGCCGAGGTTGGCTTCGGCCACTGGGTTCCCATGCATTCGGGAGCACTTTCCCTAGGGGGCCTTTAGGGGCCCTTTAGGGGTCTCGACCTCAACGGATGGGGCCCATCCTCCACTTCAAAAGTTCCATAACACCTGAATGGTGGGGGCCAGCGCGCCACGAAATTTGCCAGATTGCCATCCTCGGTTTCTCTAATGAGTGGGTCAAGATGGTCCATATTTTTATCAGGCCGTCACCATTAAATTAACGCAAACCCTTTTTCGCCTAATGCAGAATCTAGTTGGCCTAAGCCTAAGCCTGATCCTAAGCGTAAGACCAAGCCTAAACTTAAGTTGGCCTTTAATAATGTTATAAAAGGAGAGTTATAAATATAAAAGTAAACTATATAAAATAAGTTAGGAAAGGAAAATCGCTCAAAAAAGAGCTAAAAATGAGAAAGGTATACTAGAAAAGTCTGTTTTGATCCTTGTCCGAGACAGGCAATTTTCGCTAGGGTCGGGTCTCCTCAGTTGCAATCCCTAGCGGAAAATAAAATAGTGCTAGTATTTTGGCAAACGTATCTATAGGATAAGAAGACTATTAGGTTGGAACATAAGTTCGCGCAATCGTACTATGGAAATTTCTTTCTGAAAATTTAGTGGCCAGATTCCGATGTTCCCTCTTTGCATTTATCTATTGGGTTCATGAGTATGTGGGAGCAAAATTACAGGTTTTTAGCCCCAGTAGTTTTGAAGATTTTTGCGTTTCTCTCGAGGGCACTTCAAATTTTTGATCCGGACATCTTTCCGAACCGCCAGAAAGTCACCATAGGAACTGATCATCACTATGATAATAGGTTATATCTATCGGCTGCATGCCGAATTAGCCTAAAATGAAGCCAAATTTGTTTGTAAAGGCGGGCCGAAGCGATTTTTCATTTTCGCTTAAACCTAGCTTTAAAAAATTCGAATAGGGAAGCAACGCGCTTCCGTCCCACACATCGAATAGAGCATTTTATTGCATATCCGTTCATCCAAAAAAACATTTTGGTTCTTGCCCGTTTTCCGGTCCGAAAATTACAAAGAAGGAAAAATATTGCACGAACTTTAGTTCCAACCTAATATATCGGGAAGGTTAGAGATTAAGTTTATAAACGGGGTAAAAGTTTTATTATCTCTTTCTGCTTGCTACAACGTAGCTTGCTGAATCGTTTACGTTAGGAATGATACCTTTCTTTATTTTATGCGAATCACCTTGTTTCCAGATATTCTGAAAATTTGAAGCTATAAAGCGGTTTAGCAACAGGAAAAAGTCGAGCCTTGTTGAGTTCTGCTTTCTAAAGACACAAGTACCATCCAGAACTCGACAAGATCTTCATGCTCACCTCCCCAGGAATCGGCCGCAAGACCAAAAAGGGGATGTCCGCACAAAGTTGCCAACCAGCCTCCCCCATTCTACATAGGCGGTGCGAACCCAATTTGTGGTCCATTTTTCGGAGGGTTGATTGGCCGCGACGACGGGTTCATCCGAATATGCACCGAAGAAGCCAACAGCATGCTTCGGACCCCCGCTCACCCCACACACAACACCTTTAAGCCCTCCTGGTGAACCAAAATCGAATTCGGGGGAGCCAGTAGGGCGGGGGGGCTTCAAAATTCCGGATGATGGGAAGCGCACCACGCTTCTGGCGCACGACACGATGATTCGTAATTATTAACGGCGTCTGTCTTTTAAAAAGTAAAGTTTCAGGATCCTTATGTCGTTTTCCAGTTGAAATAAGATATTTTAGCCACCTCGATTTGGAAAAGGTTGGCATGAAGCTTAACAAAGCCTTTTTTATTCGAAAATTTATGTGTATTGCATTATAATATATACAGGCTTCGGAACTAGTTCTCTAACTTTTCGCAACGCATGCAACGTAGTTGTATGGTTTCACCACATGCGACCAGCTTGAACTTTTTATGGCCATAAAGCGAAAAAGTCAAAGCGTTTTTATGGCAGTCCTCCCTCCGATCGCGCACAAATTGGGCGTTGTACGTGAACCTGGTCAAATATACCGTGACCCCATTCGTAACGACAGCTTGTTGTTTTCCAAGCGACCCAAAATCTTGAAAAAGCAAAAGCTTTGCCCCCAGGCAGGATTGAACTACCGACCTTTGGTTTACAAGACCAACGCTCTGCCACTGAGCTATAAGGGCATGTGGGAAGGGCTGCGGGGAGTGGCTGGAATTCGTTCGGAACTGTTTGCACATGTGTCTCCCGGCTCATTTCAAAGCTGCTTATACAGTGCGTATCAAAAAGATAGAGCCACTTGGTTTTCCACCTTTAACTTCGCGCCTTGATATTTTCCAGCCAAGCTAAGCATACACATCTTGTAGCCCTTGTAAAGACGCATCTTTCTGTGTAGTCGAAATGTTTCTATGATCGATTTTAAGCTTTTTATGATGAAAACAACCAAATAGGGGCAAAAACACAAGTATCAAAAAGATAGAGCCACAATTTGCATCCACTTTACATGCGCTTTGAGCTTGCAAATTACATGGGGATTGACATGCAAATTGTGCGCTTTATTCAAATCATTCATTTATTTGATGGGCTAACTTCTCGACTCCCGGTCGAGTCCCTCGAGCCGATCGTCGTCCCCCCCCCCTTTCCCCTACTGGGCCCCTCGTTCTTCCGCGCCAGTGGCCCATCCTTTGTTCCGTGGCCTCGCAGTCCATTATGCATCCAAAGGTCCCGCATGGAGAAACCCCTGCCTTACTGCCACCAACTTCTACAGCCCCTTTTTGCCCCCGGCGGGCGGCGGCTCGGATTCGGCGTATGTGCGCTCGATTAATCGGCGTCATTTGTTTGGGTCTTTGGCCCCAGATCGTTGTCCAACGGTGGCCCATCGGATGTGATGAGTCAAGCATGGCATGAGTTTTTCGTGATTGGTTAGCTTTGATCGTACGCTTATGTCTATGCATTTGACTAAGCCAAAGGCTAAGGCTAAACCTAAGTCTAAGCCTAAGGCTAAGCCTATGCTTAAGCCAAAGCCTAAGCCTAAGCCTATGTTAGGTCTATAAGCTAGCTTATCCGCCTAGGCTCCGCTCTTAAGCTTCGAAAAGAGCGGCTAAAGCTTTTCCGCGTTCACAATCTCTGCTTTTTTTTTCTGTGCGATCGCGATACGGTGCTCTATTTTTAAGCACCCATCCCCCTTCCCCTGACCTAAAACCCGCCGAACTCCGAAACCCCAAAACCAAAACAATACGCCCTCGACTCTCATCCGAATTCAAACGATCCCCGTCCAAAGTTGCGGTGCATGCCGGTGGGCCGGCTTTGTTGGAACGGGCGGCTCGTTAGGAATGCGGAATTTCATATGAAATTGGATTCTTCATCGGCCCCACTTCCACCCCCGCCTGCCTGGGATCCCCGGACGCCTAAACAAAGAGGCTTCCCAAATATGGCGTGGATTGGGCTGAGGTTGAGTTTATGGGTACGCAACGCGGCCGCACGCGTTCAGCTCATTGTTTCTAGAAGGCGTATTGTCATTAGGTTTGACCTCGTAATTTGCATGGCTTCGGGGGGCTTAGGCTTGTGCTTTTAGTCTTAGTCTTAGGGTTAGGCCTTAGCTCGAGCTTAGGATTAGGCTTATGACTATGTTTCGCTTATTAAGCCAACAACTCACCTAGCTTCAGGGTGCCCTTACTTCATTGAGGTTCCTAACTTCTCGACTTTGGTCGTTTCTATCGTTTTTCAGATTTTGGGTTCAGGTTTCGGGCCCTCTGCAGAATATGCCCAACGTCCGCCCTTTGGATTGAAGGTCGTTGTTTTGGCCGTCGGTCATCAACGAGCCCCCCTAGATGCATAGATAACTCAGCGGGGCATAATTGCTCACTCTTTGGTCTCGTATCCCCAAGGATGAGCAGAGCTAAGGGCTGTTTCTCCACTCACAAAAGCTAGCGCATCCTAAAAAAAAGCATGATGACGCGCTGGTGGTGCGGCGCCCAGCTGTCCGAAGTGCCGAATGGAGATTGGCTGTGTTTTTTGGGGCGTCGAGGTGGCTGCATACCGAGCATGAAAGCGGCGGTGGGGCAGGGTATCCATACTTTGACAAAATATAGCGTACTTCCGTTAACTTGGCCTATTTGCACGTGTACTCTTTTCCTAATTTTTACAGGATATGTCGGCATTCTGTTCTGGGTTAATTCTCGCTACTGTCGGTGTGGGTTTTTGACCTGGCTTTTGCGCTGCAGCACCTATTTTTTTTTGTTCAAAACCTATTTCTATGCACAATTTTTAAAGTTGTATCAAAGTATTTTAAAGCCAAAGTTTCATGGATTGCTAATTTTTCGAATCCGTTACAATTATAATAAAAATTCGTTTTCGATGAACATTTGCGAAATTCGGAAACACAGATTTCCGAAAGTTGGAAAACTAGTTGCTCCAAACGTCAATTTTTCAATTGGAATAGCTTGGAAATGTGAAAAAAATCAGGATTTCGAAAAGCGCAGTAGAAAATTTTTCATTAGGCCAACAATATAAAGAAGCAGCCATGTAATTTTTCAAAATGTTTCACTATGTTTTTCGGTAGATGCTATTTTCGGAAAAATGATTTCCGGCTATGATTTTTAAGATGAAACAAGCCGAGATTCCGCTCCATCCTTAGCTTTTTCTGACATCGAAGCACATCGGCCCAACCAACACATACAACGCCCTTTTTGCCGGCACCCACCCACAACCGGACTCCCGGAATCCCCGTGGCCATTTCCCGCAGCCGGGTGCAGAAATTTCAGAAATCCAGGAAGAGCGCCCTGCGGCTGCTTCAGTGCATATTTTGGAGCAACCTGATTAGTCCGAGGGGCTCCCCTTCACGGCCCCTCGTATATTAATTCGTCTCGCCCCCGGATTTCGACCCTTTCGATATGGCCGCCGTAGCAGTGGCCTGGCGGGTATCCGTCTTCGCATACGAGAGTTGGTCGCCAATAGATTAGCTCACCTTTTCAACGTTATTGCCGGGTACTGTAATTGTCATGTTTTGGGTTTTCGGGCTAAAAAGGAAAGCGGGCCGCTGGCAAGACAACAATTACACAACCGCCCGTGTAGGAACCTGGCGTGTCAACCCTGGCCCCGTCTAGGACCTATGAACGTCTTCAATTTGCATGCTTCTGACCGAATTCTAGCAAGAAAAATCTGAAAAACGTCTCCGCTAACCCTGTACATGTATATAGGCTTTCCCCCTTCCGGCATATGCTAATTGTTTTCCAACAAAAAATGACGATGGCCGAGAGTTTCACAAAATTCCAGTTTGAATGCCAATAACAAAACAAAACATCTAACATGTGTGCAGTCGATAAACACAAACACTATTTTTTATATATTTGCACATTAAAACTTTATTTTCAATTGAAAGTGTAGGGATAGTGTAGTGTCCTCGCGCTAAAATGCGTTTTTTTGAGGGATGCGGTAGTGGTTCATCGTCCTAAAAAGCGCACTTCCAGATATTTAGCAATCGCAATCTAGTTGCCCAAATTTCTTCCTCATCCCGATATCCTCGCAGAGAAGTTCTCAATCACATCCGGGTAGGCTTGGAGGTGGCCCTCCTCCAACTCCCCAATACGAAAATAGTCCATTTCGGTTAGTTTTGTTTGGAGTGGGGGGGGGTGGAGTGGGGAGGATGAGCGAAGAGGAAGAGAGTGACCTGGGCTGGAAATCGAGTCCTCTCAGGGGGCCGACTCACCCAGAGATTCGATTGTGGCCCAAAGGGCCCGGACACGACGATGGGTCCATCGGAGCCTGAGGGGGGATCCGGTTTGAAATATCGCCCGGGGCTGATCTCGCAATTTGCACCTCCTCCCCCACGCCACTCACGAGGGGCCGCCTCGGGTATTTTTCTGGCTAATTGCTAGATGATGCTTGAGCTGCAAGGATTGAGCCAGAGGCGCCGATTTTTGGGTGGAATAGCAATAGCAATTTTGGTGATTTTATTCGTCAAAAGGCTTATTGCACGGAGGGGCATAGTGAGCCAGGCGGCGCGCGGGTGAGAAAATTTTGGGCCGAAGAGTGGTCCGCTGTCGAAAACCTTGTAGAGATGCGGGGTTTCGACCGAGTTCTATCATTTATTAAAACAAAATAGTAGAGTTTCCTGAATTAAAATTGGCGCGCGTTAAGCCAAAAACTCGTGTTCCACGTTTTCAAATAGATACGTCGGAGCAGAATTCGATCATTTGTCGAGCTCTTCTACAGGCTGTCCCAAAAAAAATCTACCCCCCTCTAGCGGGCCGCAGTCATGTCCGATTTTCACGATCTAGGTATCTATCGAAAGCTCTCGAAAAGGCGAGAAAACAAGCACTTTTCGTTTTTTAATATATTAATTTTTATTCAATAAATCTAGGGCCAAATTCCATGAAAGCTGCAGATTTTATGTAAAATCAGCATGCTAATTCCTTACTAAATCAAACAGGACGGTGCTGATTTTACGCTTTTTTAAGAAATCGTTGAATATCAAGGCGGGCTAAAAAATTTTGCAAAACGAAAAGCGCTTGTTTTCTCGCCGTTTCAAGGGCTTTCGAATGGTGTAAAAATCATCCCGATCCGACGTGTCTCCGGACCGCTAGAGGGGGGTCGATTTTTTGGGACACCCTGTATTTCGGATTTCCCATATATAGTCATATAGCGAATTACTTTACAGGCACTTATCACCTTTTATTGTTTTTCTGTTTGTTCTTGGTTCCCCCGAACCCACAATTGATTCCCGTGGTGTGGAATAATCGGCGCGGATTCGCAGGCCCCCTATCTTGTTTTCTAACGTTTTCCAGCCACTTATTTGTAGCCGTTTTCCCAGTTGCTGCTCTCCCTCGCCCATTGCAGTGCTTTGTGTTCCAACCGCGCGAGACCAGCGGGTCAACATTCGTCTGGCTTCATAATCTTTGAAATGGCAAAAATGGGGCCCACCCGACCCCTGAGGGAGGCCCCCTTCTAATTAGGTCAATACAAATGAGCCCCGTCCGCCCTTTTGACTTGTCGCCCGGCTAGGATGGATTGTGAAAAAGGCTTTGTTCCGATGGCTGAGGAATGCAAAAAATTGGGATGAACACTGAAATTTTAATTTTGGGTTTCGCATTTTGGTTTGAGTTAATGCGCGAATATTTCGAAATTTTTGGAAAATGTAATTTCGATAATGTTTATTTTCTGTGCGATTTAGGGCAATTCAGTATTCAAATTAGTTGAACACGTGATTTTTGAGCGCTTTAGAAAAACAGCTAAAAAAGCACCTCTGGACTAGATTTTCAATCAAAAACATTCAGTTTATTAGCTAAATAGTCAAGGTCCACATAGTCCTCAATTTCTGGACCCACGATTTGAAGCCCATATATTTTCAAAAAAGGCAATAGCAGACTATGTAACGCTTTGTGTTGTCTGTTCCATTGCTCCCCCCGTCTTTTCCGGGCACCCTCTTTTCGAAGCCGGTTGCTGAGCCGATTTGAATTATGTTAACCACCGCATTTTTCGCCTACACCCGCAGCATAGGCATCAAAAATGTTGGAGGAGGGTAATTTTGGACTCTCAAGTCTTGAGGGCCGTCGCTACTTAATTAGCCTATTTCCGGTTTTTTTCGGAGGTTCTAGATCAGCACATGGCTTGTTTTTGCCCTGTTGATGGATGGTTTAAAAATGCCTTGTTAATTTTTTGTGCCTAATAAGGCTTTTTATTATTATTTGGGTATTAGGTTCGAGTAAAGGATTAGGCCTAGGCTTAGAGTTACGTTTAGACTTAGGTTTAGTCTTAAGTTTAGGCTTAAGCTTAGTTTAGCAGGCTTAGGCTTAGGTTTATACTTAGGCTTAGGCTTAAACTCAAGCATATTTGTGTGCTTTTGTTTTTAAAATTTTTTTGCTGGCAAATAGCCCCCAAGTGAAACCACCTGAAAAACGTTAGATTTATAGGTTGAAAGGCCGGAAAGGGAAGTTGATCCACCTGAAAGTGGGTCTAATCCCAGACCCCTCTGAAGGACCCATGTGGGCCCCCGGGCCCCGATCTTCCTCGTTCCGCCCATTTCTGGGTGGCCGGGGACCCGGGGATTACTCTCATCTTCCGATCCTCATCCCCCATTTCCTGCCTGTTCTTTGTTTCCCAAAAACACGAGCTCGCACAATTTTCAACAATTTTGGGATGGGTAGAATCAATTGTGCAAACCATGGGGGGTACGCAAATTTTTGTGATCGACTTGTTTTGGTAACCGTATTTATGCAAATTCTCTCACCTACATACTTCAATCGTACGGCTTTACTACTGACTAGTTTTGCAATCGAAAATTTTTTACGTGTTCGAATCGCAAACACACTTTTTCCGAGTAGCAACGTATCTTCGGTGTCAACGCCTAAAAATGTAGGTCGTGTAAAATAGACACGGAACGGCCCCGCCATTTACAATTGGCTCTGTTTTTGCGTAGCTCGCAGCAATATTAGTCTACTTCGATTTTCGTGATTTTTCCCGTGCCCGCTCGACTTTTAGAGGATGTATTTCTTCTTCAGCTTATTTCTTTTTTCGTAAATTTTAAGACGCTATTTTTTTAATGCAAGTATATTTTTGCTTCGAAAAGGTGTAATACCTTAAGAATTCCTATATCACCTGGTATTTACGTGCATCTCTCTCGCCCGTTCTCTCTCTCTCGCTCTCTATCGCCCTCTCTCTCCCTCCCTCTCTCTATGAAACAACACTTTGTGTCTTCCTGTTGATGTGAAGCCCTGCAAGCCTGCTGCGCACCCTAAAAATAGGCATTTCAGACGGGATTTGCAGCAGCAGGGCCCTCCTCCTATGTTAGAGTCGCCTCAGAATGCCTCCACCGATGCCGTCCTCGCTTCCGGTAAGCCTCGGCCATGAATAACAGCCCAACCCTCTTTTCCGGGCGCCCCTGAGTCCGACTTCCATCAAAACCCCCGTCCGTTTGCTTAACAAGTTGGCTACGGTAGAGGCTCAACATATATAAAAAGTGGAATGATTGATGAATCCGAGCCAGAAAATGCTTCAGGACCTTCACTAGGGAATGGTCTCCACTCGACATCGAATTTCTTGTTGCAAGTTAGCTCATTTTGTAGATCTCGACGAGACGAATCGTTTGATGTAACTTTTAGCTGCGGATACCTTATTTTAACAAAGTTACAGCCCATTAAAGTTTTTGACCTACCTTCATAAGCCCTCCCCGCATCCCCGACACCATGGCCTGGTGGCCTAGTGGCGTAGTAGGCCGCCTCTGGGGAATCTAACGAGGGTTCGAATCCGCTCACGATTTTTATTTTTTGCTTTTTGGTCCTAACGTTCCTTTTTGGATTTTCAGGAGTTAGACAAACTCTTTTTAGATTATTTAACCTTTATGAAAGTTTTAGAACGATAAAAGGAGCTTCGGAAAATTTTGGGCTGAAGGCACAACCCCATCATGCTCATACCTTGGCAAATTAGTTATTGGTAACATTCAAATGCCTTTGTATTCGCACAGGGGCTTTAGTATTTACTAGGGAATAAAATATACAACATTTCAAATTTTATTAAATTTTTTTGGAGGCATATAATATACAAAATCCATTCCAATGGCAACTCCTTCGAACAAAAAATTGTAAAGTTTTTCCGAAGCCGTTTTCATACCAAAAACTTAATGGTGGTTAAATAATTTAAAAAGAGTTTGTCTAACTCCTGAAAATCCAAAAAGGAACGTTAGGACCAAAAAGCAAAAAATAAAAATCGTGAGCGGATTCGAACCCTCGTTAGATTCCCCAGAGGCGGCCTACTACGCCACTAGGCCACCAGGCCACGGTGTCAGGATGCGGGAGGGCTTATGAAGGTAGGTCAAAACTTTAATGGGCTGTAACTTTGTTAAAATAAGGTATCCGCAGCTAAAAGTCACATCAAACGATTCGTCTCGTCGAGATCTACAAAATGAGCTAACTTGCAACAAGAAATTCGATGTCGAGTGGAGACCATTCCCTAGTCAGTTTCATTTGAAAAATCGGGCTTTATGGAAAAACTTCTCGAAAAATCCTCATGGCTTGCAGTTAGCTTTAGCGTGCATAGAAGGTTATGGATTTCGGAAGCCGCGCCTAAAATACTGATTTACTAGAATTTTTGAAAGCTATTGTAGTAAGCTAAAATTGTTAACAAAAATAACCGGACAATGTGAATTGTTGCGATATGTAGACCAAAAACGAAAACTCTGTTTGCAAAACGGAATCGTGAACCAAATGCAAATCCGTTTTTTCGGCCAAAAATCCGGCTTCCCACCAAGATCCAAACAAATGCAAACTCAGTTTCTGGCCAGACGAAATCGAAGCAAATTCCGGCGCGAACTCCCGTTGTTTGAGCGAGCGCATCGCCACGGCGTATTCAATTTCGGAATTATCCGCCCAAAAATCGCGATTTGCGCACGCGGAATCCACTTACGCGGCAGGGAGCTCCCCGGCCGCACACACATGTCAAATATAGCCGATCTACGGGCTTCACCCCGGGTTTTAGTCATCTTTCCTAAAAGTCATCTTTCCTAAAGTCATCTTTCCTAAAGTCATCTTTCCTAAAAGTCATTTTTCCTAAAAGTCATTTTTCCTAAAAATCAATATTTCTCGGTTTTTTTCTAAAAGTCATCTTTCCTAAAAGTCATTTTTCCTAAAAGTCATTTTTCCTAAAAATCAATATTTCTCAGTTGGTTTTTTTGCAAGAAAAATTTTTTGGAGCGGCCCGGGCCGTAAAATTTTAATGTCTCCATGCCGTACTAGACCTTTTCGGGATGTTTTGATTTAAGTTATGCTGTCTTTGAATTCATAAAACTATTCAGAAATCAAAAAAATAGGATAGGCTCTGATGCGACTAAGAGCTTTTATGAGGACTGACGGCGTTCAAGGCATTTTGCCGTTTCTACACAGGAAGCAGGTTTCAAGTTAGGCGGAGTTGGCATCCCTATTCGCATAACTAACTTCAGAAAAAATTAATCTTCGAAAAAAATGGTTTTTAGAAAAAAGTGATTGAGGAAAAATAAAAATTTACGATTACCTAGTTTTAGGAAAAATGACTTTTAGGAAAGATGACTTTTAGGAAAGATGACTTTTAGGAAAGATGACTTTTAGGAAAGATGACTTTTAGGAAAGATGACTGAATCCTTCACCCCCACCCCCTTTTTTGCGAGAGAGATCGGTGGTTCACCGTGTTCCAAAGTTGAGTGCGTGAAGGTGGAGAAAGAGGGTCAGTTAACCAACTGCAGAAGCGGTTGGGCTATGGGATACTCACGGGGCCCGAATTAACATTTGTGGACTGGCCATAATACCTTTGATTCTGCAAAAATCAAGCAGGCATGATAACGACAAATTGCGCTAAAAAGTTTGAAGAGACAAGGACCTCAGGGATTTTGCGCGTATGGGTGTGCTGTGCATCTTACGACGCTCTCACGTCCGCTCTTTCTCCATATCTTTCTCACTCTCTCATCTCTCTCTCTCTTTCTCTGTCTCTCTCTCGCTCTCTCTATGTCTCTCTCTCCAAGCTTCAACCGGAAGCACCATTTCCACCGAAAAATAAATCAAAATGGAGTATCGAAGCCATATTAGGCTATTCAATACGATACAAAATGAATTTAGGTATCGCATGGCGGAACCCATTTCTGGCCCTACTGCTCCTCTGCTTCTGCCTGGTCACCGTTGCCGGGAACTGCTTGGTCGTACTGGCCGTTTGCACAAAGCGATACCTTCGAAATCCGACCGGGTAAGAGCAACTCTAAGAGCCATTTCTTGAATGTTTGCAGGTACCTCATCATCTCGCTGGCGATCGCTGACCTGATCGTGGGGCTGGTGGTCATGCCGCTCAACTCGTTGTACGAGATGACGAGCCACGTCTGGATTCTCGGTAATTATCGACTGGGGCGCGAGAAAGAGGAGGGGAGTTTCAGGGTTGACGATGTGCGACATTTTCCACGCGCTTGACATCCTGGCATCGACCAGCTCGATCTGGAACCTATGCATCATCAGCCTCGACCGGTGAGTGAATGTGAACTGCGTTAGTTTACCAACTCGGTAGCCCTATTAACTCCCAAATTTTTCTAGATACATGGCAGGGCGTGACCCGATCGGGTACCGAGACAAAGTATCAAAGCAGCGCATCCGAATCGCGATTTGCCTCGTTTGGATCGCAGCCGCGGGTTCGAAACATTTTTTTGTTAACATTCCAAGTTTCAGGTCTCTCCTTTCCAGCGATTGCGTTTTGGAGGGAGAGCTCTCCCCATTTGTACACGGACCAGGTGCGTAGCCGAGCTGAAGACTTCAAAATATTATCGTTTCTTGACCCTTACGACCTCGATTGCAGACACAATGCGTCTTCACCGACTCGGCGTTGTACCTCGGTTTCTCGTCCTTCCTCTCATTTTATATACCGCTTGGGCTGATCCTGTTTGCGTACGGCAAAGTCTATGTGATTGCCAGGAACCACTCACGGGGGTTGATGAGCGGTATCAAGAAGGTTTGTGCCGAAACGAAAACTCGTTTTTTCTAGTCCTTACCCCAATGTTGGCCCCAGTATCCAACAAAATTACTCTCTAATATTGCTAATTCCAGATCAAAGGCGCCAAAAATGGGGAAGGGAGTCCGATGCTTGGCGGAGATGACGGGTCAGCAATGCGAGTTCATTTTGGAAGAGGGATCGGCCTGAATAAGAAGGGATCTCGGGGCACAGCAACTGGAAAGCTGCTTCTCGCGCAGGTATGATCATCGATTTGCTATCAGAATGCGGAAACTCATTTTGCCGAAACTTCATTTTGTCAAAATTTCACTTCGTCGAAACTCAAAATGTGGAAATTTGACTATATCGGATATCAATCGGTACCGGCACCCGACCAGCGAATTTGGTGCCTGAAAAACCGGGACGCGGTTCTGGAAATTTTCACAAAATGAATTTTCGCGGAAGTGGATTGCGACAAGATATTCCGAAAAACTGTTCTAGATCCCTTGCAAAGTCGTCCACCCGCCTAAGAAAGACTCGATCGGGAACTATAGCACCAGCTCATTCCGTGTCGTTTCGGTCAGTTTTTTATGCGCTCTCTTTTTCACAATGTTTTTCTTGGAATAGGCTAGCCTTTAAACTAAATTAAATCCAAATGGAATCTTGAATTTTACAGAAAAACGAGGAGGAACAAAATTTGCTAAAAGCGAATGGCAACGGCCGAGCAGTGTCGCTGTTGGCAAAGACGGTAGCGTTTTTGCCGTAGCACTTACAAAAGTTGCTTTTAAGCAATCGGCGCACAACTTCTTCCCTAGCGACCGGGAAGAAGACAGTGCGCTAATCGTCTCTAATCACCAATCTCCGATTCCATCACCATTCACCGATCGATCTCCATCGACGTCGAGGCGACCGATGCGGAAGCGGGTTGGAGTTCGGGAGAAAAGTCGACAGATGATGAAGTGCGATTTTTGGTCAATTCTAGCAATTTCCAGGACAGAACGAAACAGAACGCGCACAGGAGCGCTTTGTAGTCTAATTGGCAAACTGTTTGCAAGGATTATTGTTTCAATTTTGTCATTAATAATATTTTCAGATACGTCCACGAACAGCGGGCAGCTCGCACGTTGTCCATCGTCGTAGGCGCCTTCATCCTCTGCTGGACGCCTTTTTTCGTCTTCTCCCCCATCGCTGCCCTCTGTGAATCGGTAGGTGTTGTTCAACTACATTTTTCACGACCTTAGTGCTTTTCCAACCGCGACACAATGTTCACTATCTTTACGTGGGCCGGTCACCTCAACTCGATGCTCAACCCGCTGATTTATTCCCGATTTTCTCGTGATTTCCGGCGTGCATTCAAGCAGATACTGACTTGCCATCGAGAACGGAAGGTGTGTGAGGGCTTACTTTTGTGTTACTGTAGAAATTATGGAAAAATCTGGCTTAATAAGGCTCAACGTCCAAAAAATTCAAATTTAAGAATTTTGAGAAACACCGTACTCCCATATTGTTAAATTGGTCAAGATTCGGGGTTAGTGGGCGTAGTAGCATCGTTCATTTTTCTAAGAAGCGCCAGCGGATAGGCGGGGGAAACTTATCCTTAGTGCATTCAACTTTCCAAGGATCCATCCGGCGGATTAGAAAACTGAACCTTCTATGACTCCGATTTTTTTAAATTAGGCGCCGAATATTTAAGAGGATACGATAAATTTAATAAAGTGAACCTTTAATTCAAATTTAGACAAAAGCTGCAATCCGAACGCCACTCTCACTTGTCTTCACCCAACTCATATCCATCACCCAATTCTGGGAGCAGCCTGAAGAAGAAGAGCGGTGACTACTCGTCGATCTCATCTATTCTGCTGATTCCAAAAAAACTCGATCCTCATCCTTATCCCGCGATCCCTCTCTGCTCGATCCTCATTCTCGCCAAAACGGGTTCCACACTAATCACTAGCTTTATGCATTTCCGCCGGAATCTCATGATTTCCTACGCTTCACTTCGGACACATTCAAACTAGAATTGCGGCGCTTTTGCGTTTTCGGGGCTAGCGATTGAATTTTTCCATTTGAAATAAAAACTCACGCTCTGAAATTTTTTGCTTACTTCTGTACCTAGAAATCATTACAAACTTTTATCCGCCGGAAGTGTGAAAACAATCCGTTTTTCGACCAGTTTTTTTTGTAGCTCCACTAAAAATATTTAGTATTAAGCGTTTG
This sequence comes from Mesorhabditis sp. LJ9110, assembly GCA_038088335.1. Taxonomy (NCBI): domain Eukaryota; kingdom Metazoa; phylum Nematoda; class Chromadorea; order Rhabditida; family Rhabditidae; genus Mesorhabditis; species Mesorhabditis sp. LJ9110. Next base: position 147,565 of record JBBGBA010000064.1, read on the forward strand.
CTCTTAAAAATTTAGTTTCCCACCCCCGATAATGCAAAAGCATCGGTTTGCCTATCCTGCCACGATTTTCATGATGGGCTTCATCAGCACATTAATGGCTACCTGTCACCCCATTGATGCCCAAACGAATTGCTCTTCAAAACCGAACCTTCAAATTCCCTACTGGGCGCATAAGAGGTGCTTTTGAAAGTGCAAAGCGGCTAGGCGTAGTCAACGTGCAAATAAATATTTTTAATTTCTTTTTTCTGTGCACAAATCAACAAAACATTCAAAACATCGGTATATTTTTTATATTCGTTTCCTGGCCGAGCACGACTCGTTGCAAAGACATTTTCGCACGATCGGCACAACCGCCATTTTACTGAAAAATATTTAAATGCTTGGTGCTATCAACGTATTATTATTAGCTATTATCTATTATTATGTTTTTTTCTTGCCCACCTGGTACCGTTCTTGCAGTGTAATTTGATTTTTCGCCTTTTTTGCTTGACCGCCGTGCAGCAATTTCCGTTTTCGCCACAATAGCCATCACAACGTGCCGATTTGATCTCTTCAATCGACCTTGAAAATTCTCGATTTGTGTTTTTTTAATTGAGTTTTACCTGCAATCACCCTCCTCATAGTATTCCTTAAACTTCTCCTTGTTGCACTGAATTTTTTCTGGAAAATTGGGTTTTAAAGAGATGTTACTCATATAGACGCGATATCGGGATAACATGCTAATTTGGATGTAAAGCGTAAAAGTCGGATGGAAAGCGGGAAAGACAAGAAATTCTAATTAGCATTTTATCCCGAAGTCGGAATATATGCGAAAGATCTCTATTTTCAAAGCAGTGGATATGCGAGGCGCAAAACACACAGAAACACGTCGATGAATGCGTTGCTAGTTCGCGGTAATCATCGCGGTAGTTCGAGTTTACTAGTTTTGTGCTGCTCTAGTTCTCTAGACTAACTGTTCGATTTACAGTTCTCAAGCTCGTAAATTAGACTGACTCTGTGCGCAATTGGGCCCCATGAAGTCCGGAGGGCACTGGCATCTGTAGCCGCGCGGTGTCTTCACGTCGACATTACATTGCCCGGTGCCGCACACCATTCCCGCACAGTAATCCACAACTTCGTTGCAACCTGAAATAATACATCATTGCAATGTAGCATCCTGATTGCATGGTGCTAGCAAAGAAGCTACTCTTTCTCAATCGCTAACCTTTTTCAATATCCAGTCGCTCGACGACATTCGAGAAATCAACCATTTTCCCATCGATGACCAATTCCGAGATGCAACCTGAATCGAAAACATACGAAAAAAGTTCAGACGCCCACCCTTGAAGCTCTCATTCTGCCGGATCTGATATTCAGCCAGGGCCACCTCGGCCACAGCTGATTTCGGGCGTCCAAAATAGAAAAATTCCTTCGACTTCAGCGCAAATTCCGTGGCACTTCCCGAATTTTCGACCGATTGGACTGCTGTGTCGTCAACCTAACGAGATTTATAGGCTGCTTGCAATTCCTGTAATGCCGCATACCTTAACCGACAGGCGCTGGCCTTTCATCTGAAGGTTGATGTGGTGGGGCAGATTGTCGTTCACTAGAAAAATGCAGTGAAAAACATGTAGCGGACCTTACCAACGGAATAGCTGTACAAAACAGATGCTGGCGGGTTGCCAATGTCCCAAGAAACCTTCAGTCGGCCCGCGAATAGCTCCAACGAAAGATGTGCCATCTTATTTCCGTAATAGGCAACGAGACCGTTTCTACAAATGTATATATCGATAATAGAATAAATATAGAATATATAAAAGAAAATATAGAAGATCTTTCTATCTATATACGTTAAATCTAGATAAGGCTCACCTGCTCTGACTTGTCAATAGGAAAGTGACGTTGGCACTGGATTCATAAAGCGGTTCCAACGCTACGTAAGAGTTTTGGGAAGCAAAACCGGCAGATGAGAGAAGCTCGCACTAAAATAATATCGGATAAATTATTGTAGCTATACAAAATTTAGAGCCTAAAACGATTAGTAACTACCTTGTCCCCCGTGTATCCAGCGTGACATTGGCAAACGGCTTCCTGTTGATCGTCGTCCTCGCCGAAGACGCAGGAGCCCTAAAATTAACGAGTATTTATGTTTTGCAAGTCTCCATTACGTGAAGGCAAGAAGCCGAACAGTGTTGCGTCCTTTGATAGAGGAAATTTGAGGAGGGTGGCAGTTCGCAGTGTGGCCCGCGGAATCCGTCGCTGCACTCACACGAGTATGAGTTGACGCCATCCTAAACAAGAAGTAAAAAATGGGCATTATTCCGTCAAAAGTCCTAATCATGTTGTAAGGTGACTTACCATGCATTTCCCGCCATTCTTGCACTCATTTCCGACACAGTCATCAATATTGGTTTCACAGTCTTTGCCATAAAAACCAGGCAGACACGTGCACCTAGAACATTTGCTATCTCACTAATGGAATCCTTCTAACTTGTAGGTTCCGTTCGTGGCGCTGCAAGCACCTGTATTTTTGCATGGGTTCAGCTTCTTCGAGCAGTACTCCAGCTTCTCCTCGCAATATTTCCCAGCGAATAATTCGTTGCATTCACAGCGATAGGTGTTGATCTAAATTTTAGGCTGTATCATAAAGCAGTTAGGAAATAAACTTCTAATATGGATCAACAATTTTTTTTCTTAACTTACCAGATCCACGCATTTGCCACCATTTTGACATTTGTTTTGCGCGCAGTCATCGATGTTCGTTTGACAAAATTGGCCGTTGAAGCCCTTCTTGCACACGCAGGAGAAGCGCCCTTTTTCGGTGACCTGGAAGGGATTTATATACATTTCTAAACACCTAACCTTGCAGGTAGCGTTATTCATGCAGGGATGCCCGAAACAAGCATCAATTTCCTTTTCGCACCTCTCCCCGTAGTATCCCGCCGCGCACGAGCATCTGAAAATTCGGAGCTTCTAACGAATATGCAAAACAAAGTGTATGATACTTAATGTGGGACAAAAATCCTACGAATATTCGGCGCTGCTCTTCCGCTGGCACGACGCTTTATTTTCACATTTATGCTGCACGCAGGGGTCGCATTTTGATAGTATCCTGGGTGGGGTGGATTCGGTGCAGAGCAACTGATTCTGCTGTGCCGTCAGTAGCAATTGGTTTCTTAGTGCCGTTGGGCTTTCGCACCTAGCGATGCCGGCCTCTATGTACCTGGAATTTAAAGGTAACGGAGAAAAACGGAGAAAATCTGAAAACGGAGCCGAAAATCGTTCTAAAAAACGAACTTTTGTTTGATCCACTTCGAAAACCAGAGGATATTGCAGTCACAGTAGAGCGAGTTGCTGCCAAGTGCTCTAAAATGTGGCATTTTATTTCCAAAAAGTTCCAAACATGTGTGTAATATTTTCCATGCCCTCAAAAGCGGTTTGTGGCAAGATGGAGATGTCATTGCCATGCAGCGACAGAATCCGAAGGGTAGACATTCCTAAAAGTGTACAACAAATATTTTATCATTAAAAATATACAGGAGTTTGAGGAACATAACGGCATACCTCCGAAGGCCCGTTCGGCTAGACATTGGATCTTGTTGTAGCTAAGGATAAGCGTCGAGAGTCGGGGCAACCCTTGGAAGGTGTCGTTTTCGACCGAGTTGATACGGTTATTCGAGAGATCTCTAAAGATGGGGTTCACTTTTGAAAAGTCCCTTACAGCTTGACCAAATTCACGAGGCCGGCCAGCTTGCGTGGGTCGAGCTTGGTGATGAGGTTCGAGTCTAGGAGCAGCTCGGTGGTGGCGATCGGGACGCCCGATGGGATCGAGGTGTGATTTTGGCCGGAGCATCTAGAGCGTGGAATCAGGATACGATAGCATATATCTTGTATTAAAAATGCAGCGTTTTATCGCACTTACCTGACAATAGTGTCTTTACAAGTACACCCCTGTGGACAGTAATTCCCATCATCAGCACATTCGTCCCGAACGCCTAAGTGTTTAGAACGTCTAAGACGCGCCAAATTCTGGTCACCTTCACAAGAAATCGCTTCCGCATCAATATCTACAAACTTCGTCGATTGATCCCCGGTTCGACAGCTGGCTTCCTCGATCATCAGCGCCGGTTTTTCGCGTGACCACTCGACAAAAGACAATAGATGACAACCACAGGTGAAGTTATTTCCGGCCAGAATCCTAAAAAATATGAAAAACTATTGCCAAAACGCACAGTGATTCCAGCTTTTTCAAGGACGAAAAAGCCCTCTCCGCTAGGCACTTCAGATGGTTATTCGAAAGATCACTAAACAAATACAGATTAAACAAAAAGAAGATTTCACATTTGCGAGATCTGCGGCATCTTGGAGAAGCTGTCAATAGGGATGCCAATTAGCTGATTGTCGGACAAATCGCTAAGAATAATAATTTTTGGAAGAATTATTCCTTCTTACATTCTATTAAGATTCGGTAGATCGAGGGCATTGTCGCCAAGCTTCGTGATATGGTTGCCGTTCAGGAGAAGTTCAGTGGTGAACTGGGGAATGTTGTCCGGCGCTGATGTTAGTGACCGTTTGCTAAAGTTTATCAGCTAAGTTTTAATTTTCAACGAAGCACCGACCTGCAATCAACGACAGTTCCGCTGCAAGCACATTCCACCGGGCAATCGTGGTCGATCATGCATTCCCCAGCCCGATCCGTAGCGAACATCTCCGAGCCTAAAATAAAACTTCGTTTCAAGCAACGACACATTTTGCACACCTTTGCATCGGAATCTCGATGGTGGCACAGCCGATAACCGCTTCTTTGCCAACCGCTTCGGCGCCTCGCACCTCGCACCCGAGGTTTCCATTTTTCGTGCGTTCAGCAAATTTGCTAACCATTCCTAGAATTCGGGATTGACTAGCTTTTTCATATCCTACCAAATTACAATCACAAATCAACGGGTTCTTAGCCAAATGCAATGTCTGCAACTTCTCCAAGGCTCCGAATGTGCCATTGGCGATCGAGCGGATTTTGTTGTCGTAGAGCGAGAGCAGATTCAAATTTTTGAGTGGCGTCATTGAGCCTTTTCTGCAAAATGCAGCGTCGTCAAGAATTTCGACATTGATTAAAAATCCGAGTTAACCGACCGGAGACAAGTGAGCTGATTCGCGTTGAGCAGGAGGAGTTGCAGCGAGGAGAGCCCGTTAAAAGCTTCTTCGTGAAGAGATTGGAGGTAGTTACCATAGAGGACCCTATGTAGGAAGAGTTTATGGCTAATTTCCGGTAACTTACAATGAATTCAACTTTTCCAGTCCTGAAAAAGCGTTCGGGGCGATTTCGACGATTTGATTCTGACTCAAGTCAAGTCGGCGTAGATGGGGGAGATCATGGAAAGCCTTGGCCGGGATGAAAGTAATCTTGTTTTGCTCGAGACGCCTGAAAGAAATTTTAACCTTACTTGCCAGATTATGAGCGTTCTCATTCGTTTTTTTTTTGCAAGCCATGTCTGGAGCGAAAAAAACTTGAACTTACAGTTCCTGCGTCGACTTTGGAAGATTTGACGGTATATGGGTAAGGCCCCGATCTCTGCAATCCACCGTACTCTCCGTACAAGTGCATGAGATGGGGCAGATGCGGGTGTCTGCGCAACTGAACGACGCTCGCTTCTCGATCCCTGAGCATTTCAGCTCCTAAAGCCGCTCGTTGAACTTAGTTTTGCTTACCAGGATTTTAAAAAACCCTCATATAACATAATAACTCACGTCATCGCGAAGTGAGGGTAAGAAACGACCGTTCAGGAGGGCTGGTCGATAGCACTTGATGGCCGACTGCCATTGCGGGTTCATCTCCTGATGCACCCAAGACATTCGGCAATCACAGAGCCAGGGGTTATCGGCTAAACGGCTAAAAAGATCTGTTTTAATAAGAACCGCCATTAATGCGTGCTCTTCGTGCTCTACGTAGAAAGAAAGTGGCAAACCCACATCGCGCGCATCGATTCTGGGACCGAAAATTCCGGCAGCGTGGTCAAATTATTTCCATTGATGGCGAGCACTTCGAGCGATTGCCAAGATGACATTACGTCGGTCTCCATGCTGAAAAAAAATCGTGTCGCACGTGAAAAGAGCTTATAGGCCCAGGTTTCTCGTCGGAAGACTTCGCTTTCATTTTGTCTTCGACCCATTTGAGCCTAATCCCCCTAATAAGCAATTCCGAGTTCGTACTTTGCATCACTCCCCAAATACCACCAGGCTGTCCATTACTCGAACCATCGTGTATTCGGCAATGTGTGAATGGGCCCGGATGGTCTATGGGCTAATCCTTCTTCCCTGCTCCCCCACTGGTTGACCCCTTTAATCGCCCGGCACCCGAACACAATGCCCCCCGATTTGTGCCCCCGGGGCACAGTGTCGCAAAGTCGCGAGTTTGACACCATTCCAAGTCTTTAGCAAAGGCAAGTTAGGCCTTGAACTTGGCAAGGAGTGGACAATTAACCGGAGATTGCGGCTCGATTGTTCGAGATTTTTCGAGGGTGAATTTGAATCGCAAAATAAAGATGTGAGTATCTGGTTTTTGCCTTAAAGGGGTAAGGAAGGCTCAGTAATTGAAGGTTAATCTATAGGCAACGTGCCAACCGGAAATGCTAATGAAAAATGAGTAGAGAGTGGGGGCCAGGCAAGAGAGAGCAGAGAAGATTTATGCTAATTCGAAAACTAAAGTCCGTTTTATGCTAATCTTTCCTGGGCCTTCCTGATCCCTTTAAGTCAGGGCCTGAAGTTTGAACTTAATTGATTCCCCTACCAGAATAGTGCATTCCGATCGAGTTGCAGGTTACGCATGGCGGTCGGCCCACGCAGGTGTTCATTGGTGATGATGGCGAGCCGATTCTCGGAGAGGTCTCTAGAAATATCAATATCTCTTGCGTCCACACTTTTTAACTATTTTTCGTGTATTTTGTATTTTGTCCCCCTATCCAAGGTGATGCCCCTGCCTTTCGGCGTGACACCGGGCACCCACCCGGCTCGGCCATCAACTCGAATACCAAACAAACCAAACTGGTTCCGAGGCGCCGGGGGCTACTACCAAACGCGGGTTTTCCATATTTTCCGGCTGTCACAAAAGCCGACTATCAGCCCCTCAAAAAGACGGTGAAGGGAAGTCGCCAGTCGGCAGAGAAAGGCACATGTGCTGTACACGTTTTATGGGTAGCCGAATGGGTCTTTCCAGGCTGAGACTGAGCAGCACCATCATCTCGGTTGCCCGCTAATAGACCAACAATGCTGTTGATGCCTACGATTGGTGGCATTTTTTGGAGGGTGTGAAATGGGAAGGATTTGAGGGAAATTCGCTATTTGAAAATTCCATTCTGGCTGCCAATAAAGTACCGCCCTCTAGCGGACCGGAGGAGCAAGGATCGGGATGATTTTTATACCATTCAAAAGCGCTCAAAAGAAACGACGATAAGCAGGTTTCATTTTCTAAGATGTCCCATCATTAACGATCGATATAAACTAGTTTAATATCGTAGTTTTTCTAAGAAACTGGTAGGTTTCAACAGAAGTTTCTCAATTAGCATGCAGGCCTTGCATAAATCTTCCGTTTTCGTGGATTTCGGATGTAAAATTCGCCAATAAAATTACCCAATGAAGAAAATGAACCCTCCTTGTTTTCTCGCCTTTCCGAGGACTTCAAAATTTAAAATTCTATCTAAATTCTGCTGCCTCTCAGCCCTTTTGAATATCATAATTTTCACACTCCAGCTTTTTTAAAGTCACATCCCCTGATCCCCCAAACAAGCAATGCTACTTTTCCACAACCCCCTAGCCCTGCTCACTAAACCCACGACCCGGCTGAACACATCTGGGGTCCCGGACATTATTAATTCTTCGTGAGCCGTCCCCCGCTTACTCCAGCGAGTCTCCCACTTTTTTGCGCGCACTTTACGAGTGTGCCGCGCCACTCACTTAGGGCCCGGCGAGGGGCCCGAAGTGGAAATTATCGAGACTCACGCTCGCTTCGGCAGGGCTAGTCCTTCCCCGAAAAAGGAGGAGAAAAAGCTCTTTTCCCCTTCGAGTTGAATTTGGGCGAAATCCATTAGGCATAAAACCATTAGTCATAACCTCATTAGTCATAAACTCATTATTCGAAAACCCATTAGTCATAAATTCTTCTTTTTATTTTTTCTTCTTTAATTCCCTTTTATTCCTTTAATTCTTCATAAATTCTTATTAGTCATTAGTCATAAATTTTTGACTAAACGGTTTATGACTACTGGAATTTATGACTAATGAGTTTATGACCAATGAGGTTATGACTAATGGTTTTCTCGCCGTTCCGAGAGTTATCGATAGATCATTCAATCGTCAAAATCGGGCATGTCTGCGCCTCGCTAGAGGGGGGCCGACGCTGTAGATGCTGTAGATGTAGATTCATGGGAATCAATTCCATATCCTACTATATATAAAAAAATAGTGTTTGTGTGTGTGTGTGTGCCACTTTGCATCCACTTCCGGATGTCTGTCCGGAGGATATCTCGATAGGAGATGAATTTTAAGGTATGTATGATACGTCATTAGATGCGTAATGGCCTGGAGATGACTGCACGCATATCAGATTTAACAAAATCACCTATTTTCGACATTAAATTTAAGTTTTGTAAAACCTCTTTGTTAGGAACAATTAGCGTAGACCGGAAGTGGGGATTGGACTACATAAAGGGGCTCAACAGGTAGTTTTTCATTTTTTGTCATCTGAATTCAAGATGCAAAGTGAAGGATAAAACGGGGTCAGACGGGACTAGGGTTGAAAAGTCGCGAAGCGGCTTTTCAACCCTGGTATAGATAAAATTCGGTTAACTGAACATCTACCGAGTGTTCAGCTTACGCCTCCAAACTTTTTTTTGGCCTTTTTGCATACCCTCACCACCCACCAAGCCACAAATCAGGCGGCCGGGGCGCTGGTGGTGGCAGTGGTTGGTGGTGGGCCCTAGCCGATCGACTCGTCTTGCTTGTGGGGTGAGGACATTTATTAGCAGTTGACTGGTCCGAAGTGGAGGGGGGAGGGAAGAAGATGGGCCATAAGTCTCCAGCTAGAACAACAGTGCCCCCTTCGACGTCCCCCTCTTTGGCCACGAACAGTTGGCCCGGCTGCCCGCAATTGGGGGAATGCGATAGGGCCACGCGGGGCACTTCAAAGCTTCTAACCGGGAGAACGGGGCAAATCGTGGACACCGAAAAGGAGCACTATCTCTACTCCAAAACTGAGCTCCAACTGGACACCGACCCGATTTATTAGTCCGGATCGGCATGGGATACTGGGAGAGAAGAGAGACTACCCGAATCTTAGTCGACCTTGTTTTATGTTTTAGAGTGACCAGGGCTTAGGAGTTAAGGCTTAGGCTTAGGCTTAGGAGTGGTCCCCGACCACTTTACTTAGGTTTAGGCTTAGGCTTAGGCTTAGGCTTAGGCTTAGGCTTAGGCTTAGGCTTAGGCTTAGGCTTAGGCTTAGGCTTAGGCTTAGGCTTAGGCTTAGGCTTAGGCTTAGGCCTCGGCACCAGCTGCTCTTTTCATTGCTGTTATATGCCTTGCGAGTGGACCAGGTGGGGCGCGAGTCGGTGTCGAGATTTGGGGCTGAGTTTTAAGAGCTATATTTTTCAAAGGATTTAAATTCCTTATCAAGTTTTTTCTTTTATGGTAATCCTAGGCCTAAGCCTGGGCCCAGGAAAATTTTACTATTCACTAGGCGCAGGCTTCGGCTTAGGAAGAATAAGAATGACTCGATTTATCCCATAATCATATGCCGGACTCCGTGATGCACTTTTTAGGTCGTCAACGAACTCGAGACGAGGGTGGAATTCGAGCCGTTTGTCCAGGAAAAAAAACGCAGCGGGTACAGAAATTAAAGCGGCTTCCTTAGTCCCACTCTCTTCCTCACACTCACGCAAAGATAAGGATAATTCAGGTCGTTGAAGAGCTTGAGGGGAGCCTGTCCCCTACATAGTATCGACAAGCAATGTCTCCATCCGACGTCTGCCTTGAACGGTTGGCTTTCCTTATGATGGCGAAACCAAACCCTTCGCAATCTCTAGGATTTTGATATGTCAATGGTATGAGTGGCAGATGACATCCGACCACTCATACCCGGGGAGAATGAGCACATCTTAAGCCCCCCAAGATGTGGATGCCCATGAAGCGCCAGTGTAAGTTTAATAAGGGAGCCCTCCCGTCAGATCTATGCCCCGCCTCAGTCGGGATCTACTCTGATCGATGAGGTGTGAGGCTGGATGGATTAGGTGCCCGGGTGGGCACACCGGAAAAATCTAAGGAAAATTTGGGCCTGGCGCTATAGTCACGATCAAATGGATCAAAAGAAAATCACGAGGCAACTACGGAAAATACAAAACCCTTAAAGAAATGGAGTAAAGATTGCGAGAAGCTCGGAAAGAAATGGAAGGATGAAAAATAGTGGAAAGTTTTGAAAAAGCTGTCCTTAAAATCCTCAAGGTTTACAGCAAGGTGTTCGGAGTATAAAAATGGAAAATATAGGGATTGTCGAGAAAATTAGGCTTCAAAAACAAGAAAACAACTCACAATCTGTGTAGCCTGTCGTTGAACAAAAATAAACGGTCCGGCAGATCGCGCAGTCGATTCCGGTTCAACCGTCTAAACCCCAAGGTTGAAAAGTGATGATTTGAACATACATTCTCTCAAGCAGCGTCAAATTGTCGAACGCCATCGGCTCGATGGTGTGAATTTCGTTGTCCATGATTTGGCTAAAAATTGGGATTGCAGGTAATGGATGTCTTACAGTATCCGCAGCTGATGTAGATGACTGAGGTCATCTTTCCGGATGATAGTGATCTTGTTTTCTTGTAAGTCTCTGAAAATCACGGATTTGGTGCCACTTTTTGCAATATCTCGCTTACAATCGTTGTGTATGTTCGGGGATGCCGGCCGGTATTCGGGCCAATTTCTTGCCGGTGCATGATACGGTATTTGAGGAGCATTGACACTCCTCTGGACAAGCGCTACTCCCCAGCAGCAGGAGCAGAAGCAGCAAAAGGGCCCGGAGCATCGACGGTCTCCAATGTTGCCGTTGAAGGTGGGCTCGGGAAAATCTTGAAAAACTAACGCTATATGATTCGGCCGAATTGAACAGAAGCCGAACAATCAGATGACAATTAATTAAGAAGATTTTCAAAGCGCTTTACGGAATACATTTAATTGTGATAGATAATAGTATTGTATAAATTCAAAGGGTAAAATGTTGGCAGTAAGAAAGAGGGAGAAAGAGCAGGGGTGAATCTCCCCCTCTCCCCGTCCGGCACGACTCGCGGGACATGGGCCTGGCTCCGCCCCCTTTGTGAAGAACGCGCTTGTTACTCTCCAGCGTCCCATTCGGATACGCCGGAAAGGGATCAAGGATATTTGGTGATCCCAAAGTAGAAAGTAGCATTTCAAAAACTTCAATTAACTAAAAAATGGCTACGGTTTCTCATTTGTGATTGTTATTTTGCGGTGGAAACCCTCGAAAAGGATCTTATTCAGAGGCAGCGCAGCGAAAGCTTGTGGTGAATTGAATGACTTTGTGTGGGTCTGTCCGTTTGTCCCTTTGTCGTTGTGGAATTTCGGCAGAAAGATCGTCCGCCCGTTCGACGGCCCTCGGCACTGCCTGATTCAGCGCCCAGAAAAGGGCACAGTGGGGCCCGGCATCGATGCGGCGTTTTTCAAAAATTCCTAGTGACTTTTTTGATCGGCTGTTCAGCTATGTCATTCTAGCGTCGTCCTCCCGGCACGTCTCTTATAGAAAGGTTCAACTCCAATTCTCTCAAATCGTGCTAGACTATCACAGCTATTTTTAATTATGAGGTTTATCGTTATTTTGCGTAGCTTTTCAAGGTCGCACTGCCCCGGAGAGAGCGGTTGTCGATAGACTCTAGAAAACTCAGTGTTTCCGGAAGTTGCTGGACTAAAAAGTGCCCCCCTGGAGTCAGGGCAGATGGTAAGTGTAGGGAGCGAAGCCCAGTTTCGGTTTAATTACCCAGGTTTGAGGTTAGCATTAACCCCGAGACCTCCACGAGTTTCTCGAACAAATTTTGGAACGCACTTCGTTCGGGTGGTGCACAAATGTAGATGCGAAATGAATTCACAAAAATTATGAATAGCTCTACGCCGCAGTTTCTTTTTTTTTTATTGCCATTAGTCGCTTAAGAGTTGAGGCCACTTCTTTTTATGCAAATTAGCGCATGGTGTTGCCCTGACCGTCGACCCCGACCACCGTTCACAGAATGGCCTTGTTTCCCGGGAAATAAAGGGTAATCGGTTAATGCGGTGACAGCCTTAGCCCACCCTGTGCGACAGCCCTTTCCAGGATAGACCCCCGCAATTTCCATTTTTTTGCAATTTGTCTTCGAGGCTTGTTGGGGAAGCCTCTTTTCATGAGCCATTGCTCAGCTCGACCCAAGCTCTCACTTTATCGTTCACTTATGCTTATTTCAACTCTTTGACGAATCAAGATTTATGCAGAACAAGCATGAAAGAATGAAAAATGAAAATCTCAGATGGGATAGGGCAACGGCTGTACTGAGCATTGGCGCCTGTAGTCTTCGTTGATATTAACACGTCCCACTATTCAACACTTTAGCGCTTTTTGTTGCCAAGAGGATTGAACTGTTTTTTCCAAAACACCTTTTTTAAGCGTAGCTTTTTAGCCCCAGTTGTGCTGGCTGGCATCGCAATTTGTTTTAAGTCTCTTTCCCTGTTGAGCACCCGCCAAAAATCAATCTTTATGCACAAAATGCAAAATATATTTGTACAATATATCAACGAGGTTGAGCTTGAGATCTTGAGGTGGTAGTTGACGCTGAGGAGCCGGCTTCTAATACTCTTCTACTTGCACATAGTACCGGATGCTGTTGCAGAGGCATAGTGAGATGATGATGCCGACGAACTAATTATTTTTCCATGTATTCTTGGAGTATTTAGAAATTACCATGAAGGCAGCGAAAGAGAAGCCAAGTACCACAAACATAAGCGTCATGTCGTTGAGCCATTTGTGCAGTCGCTCGTAACAACCCTAAACGCGGACCTTATTAAAATTGTGTGTAGATAACTGTGGAAAAACTGACGCATGCGTTCCCGCACTAATGGCTGTTAGCTCATAAAACATCTCCATTATTCAAGCCGGTTTCGGCCACAAAAGACACACACACCTCCACATAGACGGACGAGCGGAAAGCCGTTTGGTTATAGTGGTAGGTGATGCACATCGGGTCAATCGGCTGGATCGACCATGCACGCGCCGCCTGCACAAAAAGAGTTAGTACGGGAGGATGCGGGACATTGACTCTCTGACGGGCTCGATTTGCATGCCCCTGAATTTTCAGGAGCAATTGGGGTCGTTTTCCGTGCCTATTCCGATTTGAAATTGAGATTTGAATTGAGATTATTGAATTATTGAAGGATCATTTGAAAGCTCCGAAAATATCCAAAATTCTGCGTTTTAACATTTCAAATACTATGCCGCCATACGCACCGCTTGCTACGCGGTAGGTTACGGAGGAGTAAAGCCCTTGCGTTGCGTGTAGCGGAAAGCACATGCCAAGTCCTCCGCCCTGAAATGCATAGTGCGGTATTGGCCGTCCCTTGAATAACAAGTTTATGTCGAAAAATTAAAAAGAGGCAACATTTTACCTAAAAGCTAACTTTAAACTTTACTTAGCTTAATTTTCCTTTTAGAGGTCTAGTTACCTGTGTTTGCCGACAGCATGATGGTGGCACCCAAGACACGGTGCCGCGTAAATGATTCGTAATAAACCAGAACGAATTCTCGTAATCTTGAGGCCCAGTCCCACCACAACATTGTTGCTAAAGCGGTTAATCATTTGGGTCATCGTGCTGCCAAAGCCGCCCAGCCAGACATCCAGAGTCAGTAATCATTTTAGTACACGCACCACGGCACTTACGAATACTATTCTACCCTAGAATGACGCCAAATCGCCGGCGCGTCGATTCGCTGGCATCGTGCCAAGCTTTTTGCCACCGGGATCAGAGGTGTTGCCTCCTTGATCAAGGTGCAACATGATTCGGGGTACAGCGGGTTCGTTTCGGTTTCGCTGACGAGGGGTACCTAAAATTCATGGGGTTGCATTGCTTCATTTTTTGAAGCATATTATGCATGTAAGGCGTAGAGAAATGATTGGAAACTCACCTCTATTTCCTGCGCCCCTTCAATCCGGGCCCTCCATCTTGAACTTGCCCAGTCGGAAGGCCCGAGCACCCCGCAGCACTCGCCCTTGAAATTCAAAATATCAACCGTGAAGACGAAAAAGGAGCCATAAAATATTATTCAACTCACATAATACTGTAGCTTGTCGATATCAGCGGTGACGCGGCGATAGTACGCGCCGTCCAGATTCACGCCATAATCCCGACGGGTCACCAAACTTATTGCCTCCTTCAGTTGTCCAGTTCTTAGCTGAAATGCCTTCCGGCTAGTAATCACCCCGTTTGCTAAACAAGGTTACGCGTACGACACATGACTATGGACACGGGGATGGCTGGCTGGCCGATTTTAAGTGTGTTTCCTCAAAGCTTACATAAAACTGGATAGTGTCCAGCAACGGCTGGACCCAATAGTCACGGCTGTATCGATTCTGGGTCATATTCGTCAGGTACAACTTTGTATAATCGAGGGTAAACTGAAATTGAGGGTTAGTAGCACGTGGACCAGGTTTAGAAGGAGGAAAACATGAATAAAATGCTAATCTCTCGCTCGTTCTCTTTCTCTCTCTCTCTCTCTCTCTCTCTCTCTCTCTCTCTCCCAGCCCCGTCTTCTCTCTCGCTGTCAACTTTTTTTTGAGGGCAAATAAGCGCATTTTCAGCACAAAAAATAAGCAAAAAGCTACCTGGTCTCGGTAAATTAACGCCAGCGTCGCGATGGCAATGTTCGCCATGAAAAATACGACAAGAAAGAGGATGAACTAAACATTTTGATAAAATTTTCCCCAGAAAAATCTCGGCCTAATTTTTCACTTACCGTTGCTGTCATACATCTCAAGCGTTTCACGGCCGCACAGCAAGAAACAAACCCGATCAGCAGCGTGAATACACCCGCTAAAAGCAGCGTTTAAAATTAAGGTACTTGATATGAAACTCACTAATTATACAAATCCAGGCAACCCATATTAAATACGGTTCCCGCTCGGAGAGGTGGACCAATCGCAGTACATAGCTTCTTCTCGGATCCACTTGGACCCAGATTCCGATGATGACAAGCACTACACCGCTGGCCTGAATATTTAAATCTGGAAATACGCCTTTACAAACCCAGAAAAGTAGATTATACAACATTAACGCTCGGGCTGACCATTTCCCGCCGGTTCGCTGTATCGTCATTTGGCGCTCCCTGAATTGGACAGTTGGTCATAATTTTAAATTGGCATTTTATCCTCAAGCGAGGGATATCATCACCAGAATAATAGAAGCATGAAGCCTCCGAAAATTCACAAAATTGACAACAGCGAACTATCCAATTAGGGCTAACTAAAAAGATGCTCTGCGCGGTTTCTTATTTAATAAATACAAGCTTCACCTGTATTTGTGACGTTCGATTCCCATTTCTGGCTAGTTGCCAGCCGGAATGCCTAGGGGAACACCAAGGGGGGCGATCGGTCAAATCGATAACATTTCCCTTGCCAGCCCAGCCACATTCTAACCCCCCATAACAAACAAGGCTTTCCTTGCATGACTCAACATCACTGGGTGCTTAGAGAAACTACACTTTGACATCTAAATTTTAATGTGAAGGTCGAATTTGGGAAAAATGCGCAGTTTTAGATCAGGAAAATTGGTGGCGTCTTTGAGCAAATGTAGACCCCGAGGCAGTAGGGCTTTTATACAATTTCCCGTAGAAACAGGGCCGCTTCATTAATGTGTTCCGCACAAAGCAAAATTATGAAAAGGTGAGGGATCAAATAACTAAGACCTAATTCCTTTTAAGCGAAGAAAAAGCAAAGGAAGGGAAAAATAAATAATTGGTCTATAGGCTGGAAAACACTTAACAAAGGGGACGAGACCCAATTTCACGAAATGAAACGACAATCAAATCGTAGCGGTGGTGTCCTAACCGCCGTCAGAGATTACACTATGGCCCCACCGGGGCTCAGACCAAGCACAAAATATGGGTGGTACCCTTGGCAAAGGGTCACCCATCTCCAGCCTCCACCAACCCAGTCCGCAAATAATCCCTGCCAGTTGCCCCAGTTCTAGCATGGCCTTTGCTGGCGTTGTGCCTAATGTTTGCATATCTCGGCGTTGTACCTTCGGCTGAAAAATTACCGATTTTGCTTTTTGCTGAATTCAACACTGTCTGAATCTTTAAAATATTGCAAAAAGCTTTCTGGCTTTGACGTTTATAGATTTGATTTTTCACATTTATGTAGTTCATCTCAAGACACCTTTTTTATTAAACATTCACGAGCTAATTGATTGTAGCCTAAAAACCGGCAGTATTAACGCGTCAGATCAAAATTTTTATTCAGAAACACCCGAATACTCGTAATCGCAAGGGAAAACAGCTGACATGTGCAAATGTGGTTTTTGAAAGACGGAAAGAATAAATAACTTTTTCAAACATCCGATAGGTTGCTGTGAATAATGGTGATGATAAAAACAACCGAAAATCATTGTTACAAAGTCTTCCTGATCTCGGACGGCGATTCGGTCTTTGGGAGCCCCGCATCCGTCGAGAGTTTCACCGCGGTGAGTGGCGGCTTTAATTTGAGATAACTGAGCAAGCAGAAATACTCACCGATCGGCAAAAATCGTGCTGATAGGCTGATGGACCCTGGAAAACTATTTTATGAGATTTATAGCTACAATAAATTATCTAGCTTAGTTTTCAACCTCCAGGTCAGCGTCTAGCATTTGTGGAATAGTGACCGTATCCCGGATGACAGTCTCCTGGCTTGCACTGCTGTTGTAAGCGTTTGTGAATTCACTTAAAATCAATAAAAGTCATGACTAAAGAAACAAAACCGAAAATGTGAGCTGATCGGTTTATCATTCGACTCCAAATCCCGGATCTGTTTGTATCTAAATTCTAATATACTACCATTCAGCTAAAAATTGCCTGATCAACGATATTGTCGTGATGGCGATAATTAGAATGACCGTCAAGCACAACATTAGCACCATTACACTTCTGAAATAATGATTTTTGAATACTAGAGGCTTTCAACTTGTTCCCATTCTCCAGCACGATAAATCCGGGCTTTTTCTGATGATGCTGTCGTGTCTTCGGTTGATTCTGACAGCGTTTCTGATGTTTGCGGCTGAAAATGAACGATTGGA
This sequence comes from Mesorhabditis sp. LJ9110, assembly GCA_038088335.1. Classification (NCBI taxonomy): domain Eukaryota; kingdom Metazoa; phylum Nematoda; class Chromadorea; order Rhabditida; family Rhabditidae; genus Mesorhabditis; species Mesorhabditis sp. LJ9110. The sequence continues at coordinate 164,878 of JBBGBA010000064.1, forward strand.
GAGGGCGCGCGAGAGAGAGGGGGATAAGCGAGAGAAAGAGAGAGAGCGAGAGACAGAGAGATATGAAAAGAGAGAGAGAGAGAGAGAGAGAGAGAGAGAGAGAGGGAGCCAGGGAGTAATTTACCGTTTTAAAAACTAAATCTGTATCACCAACCACCGGCGCTTCAGTCGGCGGCTCGGTCGGGGTTCAAAAATCTTCATCAGAGAATCGCCAATTTTCTCGACAATTTGATTCAGCACCTGAACACCAGATTAATTTAAAATAGAAATCTGCCTCCATATAATTCTTCTCGGTAAAAGGATTGGTCGAGCTGTTAAACGCCTGTTCCATCAGGTCGGCCGGCATTCGAATGTGCCGTCCCGTCTGAAGCGTTTGACGTTTAGAATTTTGTGCGAAAGTCATCATACCCTCGCGTATGCCGAATGAGCTGTTTCCACGACAATCAACACTAGGAAATTCTTACACGTCTGATTGTTCAGCCCCATTTGTTCGACCAATCCGTCGCCGAAAGTTTTCTAAAATTTTTATGTGGAATTCGGCAGCATGGAAAAATCGATCAGAATCCTTTAAAGTCAAGGGTGACGTACCAATTCGTCGGACGTGACGGTAGAATTTACGGTAGCATTTATGCGTCTAGCGAGCAGGACGTACATTTGGAAGGACTCGGTCTCGTTCATGCACTCCTCAGGGGCGTCGTCGACGTATTGGATGCTGTACGTATTGGACGTATTGGATGTTCTGGCTTTGACGTTTATAGATTTGATTTTTCACATTTATGTAGTTCATCTCAAGACACCTTTTTTATTAAACATTCACGAGCTAATTGATTGTAGCCTAAAAACCGGCAGTATTAACGCGTCAGATCAAAATTTTTATTCAGAAACACCCGAATACTCGTAATCGCAAGGGAAAACAGCTGACATGTGCAAATGTGGTTTTTGAAAGACGGAAAGAATAAATAACTTTTTCAAACATCCCGATAGGTTGCTGTGAATAATGGTGATGATAAAAACAACCGAAAATCATTGTTACAAAGTCTTCCTGATCTCGGACGGCGATTCGGTCTTTGGGAGCCCCGCATCCGTCGAGAGTTTCACCGCGGTGAGTGGCGGCTTTAATTTGAGATAACTGAGCAAGCAGAAATACTCACCGATCGGCAAAAATCGTGCTGATAGGCTGATGGACCCTGGAAAACTATTTTATGAGATTTATAGCTACAATAAATCATCTAGCTTAGTTTTCAACCTCCAGGTCAGCGTCTAGCATTTGTGGAATAGTGACCGTATCCCGGATGACAGTCTCCTGGCTTGCACTGCTGTTGTAAGCGTTTGTGAATTCACTTAAAATCAATAAAAGTCATGACTAAAGAAACAAAACCGAAAATGTGAGCTGATCGGTTTATCATTCGACTCCAAATCCCGGATCTGTTTGTATCTAAATTCTAATATACTACCATTCAGCTAAAAATTTGCCTGATCAACGATATTGTCGTGATGGCGATAATTAGAATGACCGTCAAGCACAACATTAGCACCATTACACTTCTGAAATAATGATTTTTGAATACTAGAGGCTTTCAACTTGTTCCCATTCTCCAGCACGATAAATCCGGGCTTTTCTGATGATGCTGTCGTGTCTTCGGTTGATTCTGACAGCGTTTCTGATGTTTGCGGCTGAAAAATGAACGATTGGAGAGGGCGCGCGAGAGAGAGGGGGATAAGCGAGAGAAAGAGAGAGAGCGAGAGACAGAGAGATATGAAAGAGAGAGAGAGAGAGAGAGAGAGAGAGAGAGGGAGCCAGGGAGTAATTTACCGTTTTAAAAACTAAATCTGTATCACCAACCACCGGCGCTTCAGTCGGCGGCTCGGTCGGGGGTTCAAAAATCTTCATCAGAGAATCGCCAATTTTCTCGACAATTTGATTCAGCACCTGAACACCAGATTAATTTAAAATAGAAATCTGCCTCCATATAATTCTTCTCGGTAAAAGGATTGGTCGAGCTGTTAAACGCCTGTTCCATCAGGTCGGCCGGCATTCGAATGTGCCGTCCCGTCTGAAGCGTTTGACGTTTAGAATTTTGTGCGAAAGTCATCATACCCTCGCGTATGCCGAATGAGCTGTTTCCACGACAATCAACACTAGGAAATTCTTACACGTCTGATTGTTCAGCCCCATTTGTTCGACCAATCCGTCGCCGAAAGTTTTCTAAAATTTTATGTGGAATTCGGCAGCATGGAAAAATCGATCAGAATCCTTTAAAGTCAAGGGTGACGTACCAATTCGTCGGACGTGACGGTAGAATTTACGGTAGCATTTATGCGTCTAGCGAGCAGGACGTACATTTGGAAGGACTCGGTCTCGTTCATGCACTCCTCAGGGGCGTCGTCGACGTATTGGATGCTCGTGTTATGAAGCCCTTAACGCAAGTTCGTATATCGTGTTTTAATGGAGACTTACTTTCCACCTGGGTCCGCACTGTCTCGTCAATAGTTGCCCGCCATTGGTCCGATAGAAGATGGTCCGGGTCGCAAACCTGAAAATCATAGCTTATAGCTTGGCTTAAGTTAGTAAGTTAGCCTCGGGCCAAAACTTTTGTTACGTAATTATACTGTTAGCCTAAAGATAGGATCATACCGTTGAATTATCTTTTGAGTTGCAAAGTGTCGCGTTGACTCGAGGATCGGGATACGTAATTGGAGTCCAAAGTTCCGTATCCGGTCGTAGTACCGTACCAGAAGCGATGAGCAGGGAGAGCAGGGAGAGCATCCCTGATTTGGGGTTTTTTAGCTGGTTTAAGCCAATTTTTTTGTAGAGGCAAGCATCACAAAAATCAAGAAATATATGCGTTTCGTCAAATCAATAGGCTCGATCGGAAATGCGGTACCAAGCAGCGGAGGCTCTTCCGGATCTGAAGGGTCCGAGGGCTGTATCCGCTCGCACGCGCCTTTGGAGATCAGCACAAACAGCGCTTTTTGGGGGGCTCGACGCAAAAACCATCAGAGCACCGATGAACCGATGATTCAGTAATAGTCGGAAGCCGGATAACTGACATTGTCTACAAGTATATATCAGAATCTGCAGCCGGACTGATCGATGTGGATGTCCAGAAACAAAAATATCATTCACTTTTCATCAAAAAATTGCCAAGAAAAGGCAAAAATTCCCTAGGCAAAATGAGGTTTTCATTTTCGATTTCTTTTGCAAAATCTTCATTTTCTCTAAATGCATTTTTCCTAAAGTTCATTTTTGCTAAAATTAGTTAGGTTAGTTAAGAGGGGTAAGAATATCAAGGACCAAATGCTGTCATTTTTTGTTATAAAAGCAATTAGTTGGCCTTTCTAAAACTATGTCTTATTTTCCGTGATACTTTTTCACATTTAATATAGCTAAATCTAGGCTAAACGCACTATTAAAGGGCTGCAGAAAGATCGCACGGGTGAGAACGCAAAGAAGGCTGCACCGGACGGGGGTCGAACCTGGGTTGGCCCGCCCCGCAGTCTGATGCGCTAGCCACTATACCAAAGGGTCGATTGGGGATGGGCGGTGGAGGGTCCCCAAATGCCTTGGGGGCGAACCTGGCCCGCTTTGGACGTGCCATTAGAAATACAGCAATTTCGAAGAGATAATAGCTAAAAATGTTGTAGAAAATCCAGCCAAAGGATAGCAACGTACTTTCCACCTTTCCAGGGGTGTTTTGCCGTCGATGCTACTCTTTTTCAGCCGAAACAGCGTCCCAAAACCTCTTATAGCCCAGAACTTGGCCGCCTTCTATCCAATCCGGCTCAAATTTTTACCATCGATGGGTACCAACCAGTCCTTCATTTATGGAAATTTTCAATTGAAAACATTGCGAAATGAAAAACTTATAGCCAATAAACTGGTTTCTTCAAATGCGACAGGGGGGTTTTGGGGGCGCTTACGCGAGGGAAAGCGTCGATGGGAGCGCCGCGGCGGTCCGTCACCCCGACGGACGCCGGCCCATCTTCCTGCAGCCCTTTAAACTACTTCCCACGACATTGCTAGGCAAATATGAATTATTTTGGTTCAACATGTTAATCCTACTATATATAAAAAAATAGTGTCTGTGTGTGTGTGTGTGCCACTTTGCATGCAACTTCCGTCAGGGTGTCCGGAGGATATCTCGAGAGGGAAAGGGTTTTAAGCAACGTATGATACGTCATTAGGTGCGTAATGGCGCTGAGATGACTGCACACACATCAGATTTTGCAAATTATGCTATTTTCGACGTTAAAATTAAGTTTTTGTTAGAAAATGAGCACCCACTTTGTTAGGAATCAATTAGCATATGTCGGAAATGGGCGGAGGGAGAGATTTTCATTTTTTGTCATCGGAATTCGCGAGCCTTATGTAAAATGAAGCATATTATGACGTTAGATGAGGCCAGGGTTGAAAAGACGCGAAGCGGCTTTTCAACCCTGGTTTTCTTAAATCTTTAGTTTAGGAAACAAGATTTAGGAAAATGACAGTACTTCCAAATGCGTATCAGCACCCGCATGGTGCAAATGGTGCGCAAAAGTGGTGTGTTGCGGACAGGCGAAATTCGCGAACCCCCGACGGAGTGGTCACTTGAGACTGACAAACAAAAGAGAGGGGGCCACAAGGAGAAGGCCATGACCCAATCACCCGTCTTATCCCGTTTGGGCCCTTGACAGTGAAGTCCTCGAGTCGTCGAAACCGATCCCCGGCATTCGAAGCGTTTTAAAGTTTTGTGCCAATTAAGACTCGGCTTTTTCGGGTTTCCCCACGATTAAATTGCTAGTGTAGGTTTTTGAAAATTTTTCAGTAATTTCGTATTTGAAACGTGTGAAGAAATAGCAATTTTTCTCCAGCAAGTGTGCCCACTAAATCAAGGCGGACAATAACTTCTAAAATTTTCTTTTGGAAAAATGGCCAAAAACAACGGTAAATCGGCATCTGCAACCAGTAAGGCATTAATGAAATATAACATTCGAATCAGAATAAAAATCCCCATCTGGTAGAATCATAAAATCATGTTAAACGATTAAAAAAATTATTGGTAATACAGATTACTTCTTGCGGGCCTAAAAATTGCTTAGAAAGCTATATCTTTTAAACCCGGCCATTCAGCAAAAATCGGAAAAGCGTAAAGTTATGCACAAGATGCGCCATGTTCCCGATTTGCCACCTTAGCTATCGATCCAATTAGCTAAAATTTCTCATCGACCGCTAGACGCTATTCCTGACTTTACCAACGTCCAGCTAGCGCCCCATCAAATACGAAACCCTTAATTTGAATCGCACCCCGAAAACAGGCCAGGTGAGAAATGGCCATGCTGCCGCTCATCTATCTTCGATGGCCTCCGTCCATTCTCTTCCCAGTGGCTGGGGCCATCCATTATGCGTGCACGCCAATTAAATCGGTTTCTCGTTTCAAAGACATCCCATCAACATCCCATAAATCTATGCGTGCGCACGGGTCGTCAACCTTCCAAGAATTGGCTGGGCGTTGAGGCTTCAGGGCCTGGCATTTTCTGGTAGATGTCCTCAGGAGGGTATCTTTCTCGTATATTCCGATCAGTTTTGACGCTCGGATTACTTTGGGGCTTCCACACTTTAAGCCTAACTCATTGATTATCTCTATCTTTACATCTAGTTCTATGAAAATTTTTAGCCTATTTTTAATTAAATAGCAAATAGCAGAAGAAAATTTAAGCCCTGCGGTCGTTACAATAGCGCGAATTGATGCAAAAACGGTTCTCCAAGTTAATTCAATTTCAAGCTCTTTTGGGCATGTTTCGAGCCCGGTGCCGGGTCAGCTGCCCAAAAACGGCCTCACGACGTTCCTCTTCGTTCACTGCGTCCCCAACCCCCGTGCCCTTATAGCTCAGTGGCAGAGCGTTGGTCTTGTAAACCAAAGGTCGGTAGTTCAATCCTGCCTGGGGGCAAATCTTTTGCTTCTTGAGAATTAATACCGGAACATTTATCGATTTTTGCTGATAAGCATGTGAGAAGCTTTTCCAATTTCCAAACTACTGCCATTTCGCCGTTTTATTTTTCAGGGTTTCCGGAAATTGGCCTTTTCGCCCGCGTATATTCAAGTCTGAATCCAATCGTAATGAATCGAGTTGATCCTAAGAATTCTTTTGGTTTTTTAGAACGCAAAATACATTGCGGCTTTCTATCAGCGCATTTATTTTCGCACTTTTCGCATCAAAAGTCGTGCAAAGTCAAAACGATGTAAGTTTCCAACCTGTCTTGTACCTTTAAAAAGCGTTGTGCTGCAACATGAGCCACTGCAAAACTTTTCCGAGGTCCCCCCCCCCTCCGCGTTGTTGGAGGGCCCTAATTGAAGGGTTCTTGGCCCAGGTGCGCGGGCCCATTCATCGTGTCCTCTTCTGCCTTCACCACCTCCTCCTCCATCCTCGGCGCATAGAACGCTCGACCAACCATCCGGCCGTTTCTTGGTCTTTCAATTCTGTGTGCTGCCCCCCAAAGGCCCTTATTTTTTCGCGAGGGTCCAAGAATTGGCGGCTATCCTAGAGCCACGTTCCTGGCCAAAGATTTCGCTTTTCAAGAGCTAATTCATTGCCGTCAACTAAGAGGGCAATTTTCTGAAAGTAACACTAGCTTCTTCTTCTTTGCTGGCACTCGTTTTGGGCTAAACTTCTCATCTCATATTCGGGCGATACCTCGCGCCGATTTGTGGCCGGCGTGTCGTATAATAGGAATTCGATCAACGGCCCATTTGTCGGGCGGGTCCGCTCTCGATTTCTGCTCAGGCTGCTGGAAACACGTCTCCTTCAACGCTATTAATTTGTTTGTGATAATATTGCAGCAATTGAACCTTGTTTTGGACTCAATTTCCAGTAGTTTTAAGCGAAACCGCCACCGAGTTTTGCTTCCGCTTCGACCTGAATTTGACAGATTTGTAAGCTCGCCGCCAATTAGCATGGATCATTCGTGAAAACTAAGTATCTCAGTCGTACGCTGCAATTTCGACATACATACTTTCTTCACGTACTTTTGGTTTGATCCCACCTGAAAGTCCATAAAATAGTCCTCTGACACCTTCATATGATCCTCGCATCAAAGTGCTGGGCTAAGGGCTCAATTACGTGCGGGGCCATCGAAGCATTCCCGTGGGAACGATTTATTTATTTCCCCGCTGGCCCGCATACGGGGCCATCAGCTCAAATCCCAATTGGCCTACCTCATGACTCCACTTCCAAACTGGTGCCGACTGCCCGAAAGTGCCGATTAAAGGGCTAGTTCAGCCAATAAAACAAAAGAATTTCCGCGGCCGGGGGTCGAACCCTCTCTGCGTTTTGTCTGCGCCTCTCTTATTTCCCCGATCTCTAATAGCTGCCGTAATGGGGGACTGTTCGGGCGCACTGTGCCTACGTCCATAGTTTCCCAAGGTACCAGCCCAAGCTCTAAAAGTTGAACTAGCCCTTTAAGGGATGCCTACAGGGCTTTAGCATACGCGAACATACGCCCAAAACACGCTTTACTTGTGCGGATGTCGAGGCAACTAAACATGTTTTATCAAAACCCAGTGGAAATATCAAAATTTTCTATTTGTCCAAATGTTGCTGCGCTGAAATTTCAATTTTTTTAGGCGAATAATCGATGAGAAAATTTGAAATTTCGACAAAATGTTTCAACATTCCAAAAAAACAAAATTCAAGTTTTCAAACTTCAATTTCGACAACCGCGCGAATTTCGGCAACTCCAGCTGGATTCTAGTTTTTTGATCGCCACCATTTTGCTGGACATTCCCCGCAGACCAGAGATGAATACGGGCCCCCTCACGTCGTTGCCAACTTTGCCCAGGGCAACTTGCAAAAAAACCGCGGCCCGCGACAACGGGAACTCTGGAAATGGCCGGAACTGGGCGCTTTTTAGCGGATTACGGGAATTTTAGAATTTTCACGGCAACATCTTATTGGGGGAGGTGACCGTGGTTGTTCCTTGCATTTTGTTGTGTTCCTTAGAGGATTGTGGTTCCTAAGAGGGTCCTCATGGAATGTTCCTGGAAGAAAGATTTGTCTATGCAAATAGTAGTGCTAACAAAAGTGTTTACTTCTAAGCCCAGATAGCCAAGCATGCAAATGAGCTTTGGATTTTCGCCCCCATTCTTGGAGGCCCATCTCGCCGGGCCCGGCGATCCATTGAGCAAAAAGGAAGTGCGCCTTGGGGCAAATGCAGAACCAAGCTACGACCCCCGCATCTGGGATTGATGGCTTGTAATTGGGGATTTTATGTCTCCGACTTAAGCCAACGCTCCGAATGTCATTGGGAAGTTATCTTGGTGCCTTTGATCATGTTGTCTTTTTTCAATGCATATGTCTTTAGGTTGCCAAAGTCTAACCCAAGCCTAGGCCCACTACGAAAAATTACATATTTCCAATGAGCTATTCGTTGGCCCAATTTAGGCTAGCTTCAATTTCCATCTTCCGGTACGCGGCGAAATTTGCGAGAGTTTGGCGGTGAATAGACAAGCCTCCAGGTGGAGCATAGGAAGACCGCATCGCGCATTCCGGGCGGGCCATTGTCCCACCTTCGTTGGGCCGCAGTCGCTCTCGCCTTCCGTTCGAGCGCCTCGCACGATTATCCACCCTCCTTTTCAGTATATACCTTGACGCCCACGGCAAGCACTACCTTTTTGGGCTGCCACCCCTAGACGTCCGTTTTTGACCTTTCCGGTCACCAACGCGGAACGAAAAAACCAATTTTTCCCGAGGACCTAAGCCTAAACCTAAGCATATACGACAGGCTTTGGTATCCAAGCGAATATACGGGGTTGATAGTGATCCTTACGAATTTGGCCATTTGTCAACGAACTATTTTGGGCATATTTTTAGAATTCCCCGGAAACGAGGCTCCCTAAATTGGGAGCGGCTCTGCAGCTTCTTTTACAAGTCGTCTCTCTCTTTCTCTCTCTCTCTCTCTCTCTCTCTCTCTCTCTCTCTCCTCTCTCGCTTTCTCTTTGTTTCTGATTTGGGAAAGCCAATAATAAACGGCTCCAGGAATGGTCTGTTGTCCACTCCTCTTCCAGTACCCACCATCGTTTGTAGGTGGCCTCTGATGGTATCTGTAACTCGATCTCGTCCCTCTATGCTCGAGCTTTTTTGTGGCGAGTAGAGGTTACCTCTTGCTCCTGAGGCCCAAACTGGCCCCTTGGCCACATAAATTATCACCGAGCCGGGACATCTGATACTCCGGCTTCTCCGAGTCCGCCCCAAATCCGGGTGGAGGGGCTCCTCCGAAGCTAGTTCCTGGTGAGGCACGACATTTTGGACGTTTTGGAGATGACGTAGCGGTTACGATTTCTACGATAGTTTAATGATATTGAAGGTTTTTAATAGATAAAAATCTATTTTGATATTTTAGATTTTACTTTTTTCATTTTTAATCCTTAGTGGCAAGTTTCCCTATAATGTTTGCGCTTTTTAGCGCAGTGATAAGTCTTTTTCCTATAACGAATTTCCGGTACAATTTTAGTAAATCAGGAGGAGTAACCTTTCTAAAAGCTTATAGTCCCAACATTTGCATGATTGTTATAAAATTTTATCCCGAAAGCGGAAATTGGGCAGAGAATGAGTGATTATTTCTTACGCTTTATGCCATTAACTATCCATATAATTTCCGATCGATTGATTTCTCAAATTTTAAGATAAAACTGAGCATTTTTATTGCTCTCCAAAATGCGTCAAGACCATGGCGGTTACGACCCTAGGCCCTAGCGCGGGCGATGCCCTAATTCGTGTGCTGTTTTGTTGCCCCCCGCTCGTCAAAAGAAACAATTCTCACGCAGGTGGCGTATGGCTTGAGCCCTCGCGGGGGGCATCTTCCAGGGGCACCCCCGAAATTGGAGCCCCCTCTTTTTGAGGCCCACACTGCAGTCGGGCTTTTACTCTTCCGAAGTCCGCGAATGGGTGGGGGGGGGGCGCCGTGGCGAAAAATCTACGCGTTCCCCCCCCCCCTCGAGGTGGTCATAATATTTGCCATTTGGGACCGCCGCTTCATTGGGTGGCCCCCGTCCCTCCCTTCTGATGGCTCAACTCGGGGCGCAAAGTGCGCTTTTGTTTTTGCGAAATCTCGATTATTGAGAGGGGTCCCATCTTCCTTGGGGTCCTGGCTGCAAACGCACGTCGTCTCGCGCGGGGGGATTCGGCCGTTTTGCCAATTTTGGGCCAATGAGTTGAAGTACAACTCGGCTGGAAGATAACCGGGATGGGGGTGATGTGATGGAGCAGAAGGATAAGATGCTCTACCTTAGAATTTTTGGAATTTTCCGAATTGGTTTGGGGTAGGATCCAGCTGATTTGGCTTTCACGACCCTGCATTTTTTTGCAAAGTTGTGCGGCTGCCTTGAAAGTTGCAGCCTATTATCCGGAAATATCTCTCATCTCTCCCTCTCTCTCGCTCTCTTTCGCTCCATCACTCTCGCTCTCTCTATCTCTCGCTCTCTCTCTCTCTATCTCTCCCCCTCTCTCTCACTCTCCCTCTCTCTTTCTGTCTGTGCATTTTTTGGATATCACTAACCATTGTTGTTTTCCTATCAACTTCCTTCCCGAACCAAGCCTAACGTCCTCACTTTCCCCCATGACTTTTGCCCTTTGGGCGACGGATAATTCAGTTAAATTTTAGACCGCGCTTCATGCGATGCAGGACCCGTTCGACCCGGCCAACACGTCAGATGGTTTGGGCACCACTAGCTGGTAGGTATTTTATGGAAAACTATAAACCAAACATGATCGTATCTTCTAACAATTTACGAAAATGTCATGCGAAGTAGAACAACGTTCGGCCGCGTATCAAGAGCCAAATTGCTTTAAACAAGCTAAAACGCCCAAACCTTCTGACCACATATCCGCTTCTAGCTTCGGTTTCGTTCTCCCATTTCCTGCATCTTGTCTTTTCTGTCGACCGGGCCGTCGTCGCGGGCAGCGTTGTCAAGGAAAACTTTTCCGATTTTCTTGTGTCGGCGGGGAAGAGCCCGTTTCCGGAATCAATCTACCCACCTCCTTGCCACTTCCGCATATCCAACGAAGTTCCAGCATCCAGGCCTGAATTTCTCAGCGATACTGGGGTTTTTTGAGGATACGAAAAATCGAGAGATAACTGGTAATTGCAGGGATGAGCTTCAGAAGCAAATTTATTTATTTTTAATTTGGTTAGGCACAGCATATAGACGGATTTTGGTAAATTAAGAATGGTTTCTAAGAAAGCCGTTCCCATCCGCAAAAGCGGAACGACCTCAAATTAATTTTTGCCACCCCGTGAATGTTAATGGAATGCACCGACAGTAGACAACTCATCCGTGACAATTGGGGTGCCGGACCGAAAATTTTGCAATATTTTCGCGACTAAGTTGTCAGGCTCTCGCCCGAGAGCTCGCCAGACGCACGAGCTTCGCGTCGCTCAGGGCTTCATTCGGAAGTTTTCGTAACTCCTAATATCGCAAATCTATATATCTTTTTTTTTGCTTTGAAACTGACAAGGGAGGGCCGGTTTCACTAGCGAAAGCGAAACATTATCGCGACATTCATTACACCGAAGTTCACTGCGTATAATCTGAATATGCAGAAATCCACTGCGCTGAAATCTATTAAGTTTCATTACGCCGAAAATTCACCATGCCTAGATCGGGGTTCCATAAAAAGCTTTTAAAAGTGGCCAAACTAGGCGATAAAATGAAAATTTGGCATCGCTGAGCTCGGAATCTTAAACTTTCGCTGTAATGAAATCATTGGAAGACTTTCTCTTTAGAATAATGAATTTTAGAAGTCATGGATGTCGGAGTGTTAGTTTGCTTCCTGACAAAATTTCGGCTAAATGGTTTTCTGTTCCAGAATTTTTAGCATGACCATAACAAATCATCAGTCAGTATCGGTAACATTAACACGCAGCGCCAGTAAACCTCAATAAAAAGGATCATGCGCGGTTGACTTCAATTTTCCGACCAACCCACCCTACCCCCTCGGTTTTCCCTAGCAAGGGATTCCTCCTCCTTCTCGTTGTGCATCGGCCAACCCCGCGAGGGCCCACACCTCATTTCACTTAGGCCGATTGCCTGACTACGCAAAAGCAGGGGGGCTGAGGAGGTCGAGAAGGACGATGTGGAGATGCCCCCCTCCGCCCCGACCACTGGCCCCTTGAGCACCTCTTCCTGTTGTGTGCATCGAGCTTTTGCCTTCAGACCTCGATCCCCCGTCATCCGTATACAAATCCAGAATCCAATTTAAGCAAACCATTGCAGTAACTTTTTTTTGAAGACAACGGCACAGCAAAATACCTGGAACAATTTTTCGATATCTTCCCTAATCTTGTTTCCGTTTTTGCCTAGTGCCACTTGGTAATGTGCTAAGTGAAACCGAACGACAGGATGTGCATCAAAAGGTCGAAATTCATAATTTAGTGGTGTTAAGGTCTGGTTTTTTTGGCAAAAAATTATAGCAAATAAATCATTTAACGGGTCAACCAACGCCAGTCTGCGAACCTTTCACACAGATTGCGCATCAGCGAAAAAAACTCGGTCGGATTAAATTGTGAGTCAAATTGCGCTTACATCTAGGCGTAGGCTAAAACCCATCCAAGATCCATCCAGCCAAAATCCGGACAATCCAAAATTTCGACACGATGCCAACTAATGGATGTTAATACGTTTTGGTTTGAATTCAAACTAAGACACCTTCATTCAGGCAACCGTTCTGCATGTCGTGATTTTGTCTTCCGAATTATGGCCAGATTCTGATGGTGGTATGGCGTGATTTTGGTGTCGGTATTTTGAACTAGCTCCATACTCCCCTCCAACACCTCGCGGTCAAAATTGCCGACAGACCCGTGGTTTCCACCAAAGAACAAAAGAACGCGCTGCCCGCCTCCAGATGGAAGATGTGTGTCTGCACGGCCAAGTACCTCTCGGGGCTCCCCAATGACGCTGCTCCGTTTTCTGGCACACGGAAACAACCCTTAAAGGATGCGGTAAGGGCACCTGTGGGCAATGATGGGTCCTCCGCTCTATCACAGCCGTTCCACGACCCTCCCTGCCACCAAGCCAAGAAAATTGAGGATCTGACGGCGGGCAGGCAACCCAGGGGGGGGGGGGCTCGGCCCCTAACCCGCGGGATGGGAAGACGAAGACTACCTTTGCTCCGGGGGGTCATCTCCCCTTTTCGTCGCGCTAATTCTATTTTCCGCGGCCGAGATGCGCCTATGGGCCAGATTTCCTCTCGGAGAGCCCCGTGGACCCTATCCCTCCACCCACATACGAGCACGCTGGCAAGGTGTGTGGGTGCCTTCTGCTTCCTGCTCCACACTTTTTCCGGGTTACGAAGATATGCTATGTTTTACGGGTAGATCAAGAAACGTTTTGGGATTTCCTCGCAATTCTTAGCAGATATCCCCCGCCTGCGCAAGCGCCTGAAATTTTGGGCAACCATGACCTTTAAAAGAATATGGATGATCGCTGTTTTGAAGAAAATTTCTCGGAAAACGAGTTCTATCTTGTTACCTTTCATAGTTTAACGAATTTAATTACTTTTAATAATTAATTTTATTACCTAATTAACGTTAATCCTTCAGCACATTTTTGATGGGTTTACTAGGAGAGTACTGTATGGCTCACGTTCGTTCAGTTTTTTTTTCTAAAAAGGTCTTTTCCCTGCGTTAAATTTTTTTGCCTTCTCAGCAAAATCTTCGTTAAGCTTTTAGAACCTATGTGTTTGCCGCAGCATCGGCAGGTGGGCCTGACGTTAAAAAGATATTTGAAAAATATCGGAATCCCTAGTGTACTTATGCCATTGATTCACGCTCAGGTCTCTCTGATCGTTACGCTAATTTTCCGGTTCCGCAAGTTGCATCCTTCTATTTTGTGTCTCAAAAATCGGGCCTTCCAACTTGTCTTTTCTACCACTATAAATCTTTTACACCTTCCCACGGGCCTACCTGGGAATGGAGATAGCATCGCTTCTCTCCACTTCGGAAACAAGTCGATTCAGTGCAACCCCATTCGTAACTTTGAGCCGACGACTGATCTCTAGTCCTTCAAATATTCCATTTGTCATTCAAACACAAGAATGAAGCTTTTTGATCCGATATCTGGCCTGACGGTAGTAGGAATTGCGACGGCGCTTGTCGTGTACTAATAGTCGCTGACCTGGACTCATGGCAGATGGTAAGAGCGGCGAGCCAATCACAGCTTCGGTTTAATTACCGAAATTTGTGGTTGGCATTAACCCCGAGACCTCCGCGAGTGTCTCGAACAAATTTTGGAACACAAAATTTGTCCTTCGGGAGGTGCACAAATTACATACACCCTGAAGCTTACATTATAGTGTTTTTGATCAGGGGTGGAAATTCGGAATAAGACCATAAAACGTAGCGTTTTTCTTTGATTTTCAAACAGATTTCAGAATTTGCAGTATTTCAAAAGTTTCAGCGCATTTTAGGGCGTTTTGGGACGAAAAGCTGCAACTTCTGATAAAAAATCGCAAGAGAGAGCATCAGCAAAATTTTATACACCGCATTTTGCTCAGCAACGAACCCTTCCCCTGCACTGCCCCTTTAAAAACCCCCGATGTTATTTCGGGTTATGGTGGGTCTCGGGCCATGCCGCTGGACGTATGCTTTCTGGCAGGGCACTAATGTCCCGGATGGAAATGGCGTCGAATGGTCCCCTTTTCGAGGCGATTGGCCCATTACTCGGGGCTTTTTGGCCCGGATCCACTCGCCGTGCCGAGCCGCCCGATTTCGGAGCGGGCGAAATGGCCGACGCTGGTGGAGTCCGAAATTTTTGGTCTGGCTTAAGCAAACGGTCATGTGTCTTTCGAGTGCGTTTTCACTTTCCCATTTTCCGCGTATCGGTTTTACAGGGGTACGACGGATAGAGGGAATCTTATCACTGATAACCGAGAAAATGCTGTCTGAATTTCGATACCCTAATAGATTCGAATTTTAAAAAACTGTAATTGGAACTTGACACTTCACACTCCCCAGCATGACATTTACACGTGGGCGGGGTGACCAGATTTTCTACACTAGCAGCACTTTGATTTTCGTTTTTTTTAGGGTTGCGTGTGACCAGGCGCGTAAACGACCAGAATATGTGAGAAAAGAAGTGCGGGGGAGGGCGCGAGGAAAGTTGCGCCGTCAATTGGCCACGATGTTCTAGGGCCCATCTTGGGCCCTTCTTTTCGAGGCGCAAATTGCAAGGGGGGCATCGGTCCTGCTTCGCCAGCGATTTTCAAGAACTGGATAAGGAATTTTGTTTATCAAATTCTGGATGCTTAGGCTTAGAATAAGGCTTATCTGCGGCCGAGCCCGACATTTTCACTGGACTTGGCTCCCGCCGTTGGATTCCTACGCAAGTCCACAATGACACGTGGCGGGGCGCTCAAAAGCCCTTCAAGCATAAAGATTCCTTCTTTAGGCGCTTTTAATCATCCAAAGCGTATTTTATTTTCCCCGTACCCTCGGCACTTCCTGCCCAAAAGCTCAGCTACGCGAAACCCGAAGCCCGGCGATGAATGGGTGTTTTTGTGTCAAATATCCACAGACACTCGATTCCCAGCGCCTAATTTTCGTCCCAGCCGCGCTCATGTGTCCCCAAATTCCGAACGTTTTATGACAAATCAGGCGTGTAGCCTGCGCAAATAAATGCCAACTATTCTACAGGGTGTCCCAAAAAAACGAACCATCTGGCATTTCGCCGTGTTACACCCAATCGGTCCCAAAATCGGGCCAGAGGTGTATCAGACCGTAAATAACAACAATCCTGACTTATAGCCCTGTAGCTACAGTCGTTCTCGAGTTATAACTAAAATACTGTTTTTCCCAGAATTTTGAACGATTTTTTCGGCTATGTTTTTGAACTTTGCATCGATTTGCATCGACTTCCGGCTACGAATCCCTAATTTCGCCTGATTTGGGGAAATTTTGTGTTGTAAAAATCGCTAAAATCGGAGCTGATTTGATTAATTTTAATCCGGAAAAAATTTTTACGGTAAAGAAGGCCTACCGGATCAATTTCACTTAATGTTTAGGGGGTCAAATTCCACGGAAACCCTATGAAAAATGGAAAATAAAATTTGTACTCGAATACTACTATAGCTACAGGGCTATAAGTCAGGATTGTCGTTATTTGGGTTACGAGACACCGCTGTTCCAAATTTGGGACCGTTTGGATGTAACACGGCGAAATGCCAGATGGTTCGTTTTTGGGACACCCTGTATTTAAACCATTGATAAATTTCCCTCACCTCGACGATGTACTTTCGCATGCTCCCGCGTACTCTGGCGGATTTGTAGTGGGCTGGGCAGGGCCGACACGAATATTTCGTGAATAATTAAAAGTGTTTTCGCATTTTCCAGGCTACGGTTTGACATAGTAGAACTGGCAATTTGGAATCGGCCCGTCTCGTTAATCACTGTGCATAATTTTCATGTATCTAGCTCTTGAAACTGGATTTCGATCCCATATGTAATTTTGCAAAAGATGCTTAATTATAAGAAACAGATAATGAGGTTTATAATCAATAATATCCCGTTTGGAAGGTACAAAAAATGTTGTTTGCCCGGCCCTGGGAAACCTTTCGGGACCAGAATATCCCGCTGAGCTTTGTCCATTCCAAGGGGATTAGGCAAATGGCCTAATTCCTGGTATCTGGTCCATTGTTTTCTTCTACTCCCGGAATTGGGACAATATTTTTGGGTACGATGAAGTCATGTTTTCTTTATCCGCCCAAAAACCTTGTATCGTACTTTCAATTAACCTTTCAGGCGTGAACCGATGCCCGGCGCAGAAGGTGTCACTTCGAACCAATCGCAACTTCACCACTACACGTTCCGTTCATTATTGTGGGCAGTTTTTCTGATTGAATTTATTTGAATTTTTTACTTTTTAATAGAAGATCAAAAACTGTATTAATATCTTAATTACTAGCCTAAATAATGCAATATAAGAATTTGAAGCGAAAACAAAATAGATCACAACAACAGATAGTTTTCGATATTTTGAAGATGTTCGATAGAGCATCGCAAAATATGATAAGAATTTTAAAATTCGGCTTAGAAGTCATACTATTTAGCATAGTTGAAGCATAGCTATCTCAAAACGTTGTTGCATACATTCAAATCCCCAGCCAATCGGGATTTCCAGCACCGAAGAGGACCGCCGCGATGACCTGATCGTCGTTTCCATTTGGCTTCTCATGCTTACCTATTCGCTCGTTTCCAATATTCTAATTTTAATTGGAATTCTACGAAATGCCAATATGCGGATGGCCACGAGGTAGGGGGTTTGATGTTCAAATTATTAACATAATCGCTAAAATGCCGCTCATCTGAATGCACTGAATAGTTTTTATACTCAAACCAGCGCCCAAAACCCGCTTCGCGGGCCTTGGCCGCTGGAATGCGACCTTTACATGAGAAATTTGACTTTCCGATGGCACCCAGCCCCCGCCCGGACCAAACTCGCGAGTGCAACTGGCAAGCATGAATAATTTCTATTTTTTATCACATTATGCAAATTAGCCCTCCCGGACCCCAAAATTGAATAAAACCGGCGTTATCTTTGTAAAATTGTATTTGAGCGAAATTCTGAGAACGCCATCGGAAAGAGGAAGGTCGATTCCCCCTGGTGACGAAGAATTGGGACGTTTTGGACACGGGAAGGGCCTCAAATCTGGCCTCGAAGCTAACCTCCGCACACAAACATATACACAATGATTTGCGACCAAATTATATTATACTCAAATTTCAGCTATTGGTTCATCATATCTTTGGGCATTTGCGACATTGTCATGTCCTTAATATCTTTGGTACATCTCGTGCCGGCGACCGCTTTCCATTCAGGTGCCTTTTAGGAAACAATTTTCACCATGAACCTTTAGCTTATGTCGAATATGGCTCTTGGCGCAATATACTGATGATATTCTTCTACGACCTATTCTGGTACACGGGCGTGCTACAACTCGGGTTGATGGCGTGCAACCGGTAGGGGACACTTTTAGGCCTTCATCGCCAAAAACAACCACGTCTGAAGGGCAGTGTCAGTTAGACAAGCCTAATGGTGCGCATCGAAGCGTTCCAGAAACAAGAACGAATCTATCGCTTTAGATTTGTGAGTATCGTCTACCCGATGGAGTACAAGCGGATGTTCTCCAGAAAACGATCAATAGCCATCCTATTTTTCGGATACTTTTTGGGTATGGGCCTGCCCAAAACTGTACCTTAGAACGATCGTTTAGGTTTTCTTGTCTCCCTCCCAACGCTTTTCCCATGCTGTCACACACTATGGAATAGTGATTATTACATCACCGTCTATAGCCCGATGGATACTTGGTAAGTCAAGAATTTGAAATCTCATTGACGTTCTCATTGAAAACGTTAATGACGAGGTTTCTAGGCGAAAGCATTAACCAGCAATTGCTCATAGGTACAAATATGTGGACATGTCGGTGAACTCGTTTTCCTTGGTCCTCATGATCTTCTCGTACGCCGTGATCATCTACAAAGTGCGCGAGAGTGGAAGGGCGATGGCCAAGTACCAGCTCACGATTCGGACACGGGTTTGTAGATTTTTTTGATTTTTTGTTTTTTGTAGTTTGCCTTTGTTTTCGAGGTTAAGGAGTGCAAATCTCAGATCAGAGTCCCAGATTTGGTCTTTGATCACGTTTAACCAAGGCTTCGACGTCCTAATCAATAACTTTAGCAGCAAAACGCGCTAATGAGCGGCCTGGGAGTGACCAGCGGAGCTGCAGTCGCCGGAAATGGAATGGTGCCTTCGCCCTGCGCCAGGATGCTTTCTCTAAGACCTCCACGAAGCCAAGTCAGCAAAAAGGAGATGCGGCTGTTTATACAGGTGCCGTTACCTCGACTGGCCGACCGAAAACCTTTTTCAGTTCTTCGTCGTTTCCGTGGTGTTCCTGTTGACGTGGACTTCGTGGCAATGGCTGCCGCATATGTCCACCTCCAAATGGGCATTCTTTGTGATGACGTCACTCTTTTTTATCAACAACAGCGTCAATCCGACGGTGAGGAGAGCAATCAGTTGAAGCGGTGTGGCAACCAGCATGAGAGTAGAGGGCAAAATGGTGCTTCCAGGTCGACGGGGGGCGGTTATTTTAGCGGGGAGGGGACGGTTGCAAACTTTTCTTTGTTTAGCCTATACTTGCCTAGTCATGAAGTGTAGTTATTTTAATCATGCTTTTAGTAGTTTTCTACAAACTAAAAATTAAAAAACATTTATCCTACGGTCAACAAAACTTCGGGGTTTAGCTGTTTTCAAAACGTTTTCAGATACATTGGACCAAAAAAGCAAAAATTTTCAACATTTTTTATGATGTATTTCTTAATTTCTCCTCCCCCGCTAATAGTCCAGAACCATCTGGGGCGGCGTACACGTCTATGAAAACGGTAAACTTTTAATTAGTCGGCCCGCACGAGATTATGGAAAAAAGTTAGCAACCGCCCCCCGCGAAAATAACCGTCCCCCGTTAACCTGGAAGCACCGGCAAAATTAAGAACGTAATGAAACGACACGGGGGGACATTCAAATTTTCAGGTGTACCTGATCTTCAACTCTCAACTCCGACGCGAGCTCCATTATCTTCTCTGCCGTCAACATGCCATAGCCGTCAACCAGCAACGCAAAAAGCGCCCAACCGGCCTGGATTTTAACGGAAATGCCGTAAGTACGTCAGTCAGATAAAATCTCTTTTAGGCAAAATGCGCGGTGCTCGAGGATGGGTCGATCAGACGCGCCCAAGAAAATGGAGCTCACTCTTCACAATCGCAGAGCAGCAAGACGAGCACCACCGATGAACAGCTGGAAAAATTGCATCAACGATTGTTGGAGACAAACATTTCGACGGCTAGCACAGCATTATAGATTTGCTAATATCACGTCGTTTCCTATGTTTTCTCTCTGCGGAGGTGACACGTGAACTTTAGACGTAAAAATCTTAAACCTCACCATCCGGTCACCAAATATTCAGCTCCCAATTTTATAGAAACGGTAATAGGAAAGTTCAGTTTTCGGGAACGAGGCCCGCGGGAATTAACGAAAATTTTGTGCATTAAGGAGACGGCCTCGCGTTCGTGTTCTCGCGTTGGTTTGAGTTCGAGACTTAGAATTTGTGAGTTCGAAACCGAAAGAGATTGGTGAGATTCGAAAATCCTCGAATAAACAATAGAACTTTCACCATCCGCCGAAGTGGATTCATAGAATTGGGAGCGAAATTTTCTTGACGGTCCGCACCTTTCTTGTCCCACCGGTTTTCCCAAATTTTGCCATTATTTTTTTGTGTCTTTCTACCTCTCCTTGTTTATCCAAATCACGGCTCAAACTGCGCGGGTTCTTTCACACATTGTGTAGTGCAAATATTCTTGCTTGTATAGGTATGAGAATAAAGAGTGATTTTCGGTTCATTATACTTTCACGCTGCCGTTTTTCAAGACCATGGAATGAAGAAAAAGTATGACACATTTATTCGTCGAGGATAAGAAGATACCGGCCATCAGGAAGTGGTTGATATGACTCAAATGCGAACATCAAAAATTATATGAAGCAATGTTGGCCGCAGCCGAATAGATATGGTATTGCAGAGGGGGCATTCGCAAGGTGAACACCAGGTACTTTCGCATTATCGGGGGAGGGAGATATTTTCCTATAAGCTTGGAAATACTGCTGAGAGAAAAGCAGTCATTATGTCAGTCTTTTGATAGCTTTGGCTATATCCTACTATATATAAAAAAATAGTGTCTGTGTGTGTGTGTGTGTGTGCCACTTTGCATGCAACTTCCGTCAGGTTGTTCCAGTCTTATCCCAAGAAGGAGAATAATTAAGGGGAATTTTTATACGTCATTAGGAGCGTAATGGTCAGGAGATGACTGCACGCATATCAGATTTATCAAAATCGCCTATTTTCGACATTAAATTTTAGTTTCTGTTGAAAAATCCGAGAGCCACTTTGTTAGGAAAAAATTAGCATACACCGGAGGTGGGGGTAGCCTATATAAAGGAGTAGAGAGCGCCATTTTTCACTTTTTTCAGCGTGGGTCGGGCCGAATTATGAAAAAGTATAAACTTTCATTGGTCCAGAACGAGGCCAGGGTTGAAAAGTCGCGAAGCGGCTTTTCAGCCCTGGTTCCAATCTAAAAAATCGGCTAAAAATCCTGGCAAGATTTTTAGAGAAGGAAACTTTGGTTGAAAATCGATTTTTGACAAAAGATCTAAATTTTTGTAGTTTTAGGAATAATTTGAAAAGCTGGTCACGTCTGGGATTAGCAAAGAATCTAAAATCGCTTCATGTAAATATATTAAGACAAAAAATCGTACCCCCACCCCAGGTAAGACGAAAGCACCCCGAACAAAGATTGCATAAATTTCATTGCTGTCTGGTAAATACATCCGAGAAGCAGTTATTTGTAGAGATTTGCAAATGAAGAAATGGCCCGCTCGAGCTTTCGAAGCTGTCGGCAGAGGCCGCGTTTGAACTCGCGGTTGAATACGGTGTAGATGACAGGATTGATGCCCGAGTTACAGTAGCCGAGCCAGAAGAAGAACTTGAACACGATATCCGGCGCCGCCCACCCGAACGCTCCCAACAGATACATAAACTAAAAAAATAAATTCTTTACAGATATCTGTTTTTTTGCCAGGACCAAAGCTTTTGGCTCATATTCGCATCATATATCCGTCGCGAGCCTCAATTAGCCTTAAAATAAACCTACAAAAAATGGCAGCCAAGACAAAATAAATGCCGACAAGATGACGCCTAGCAACAGCGTAGCCTGCCGTTCTTTTGCCTAAAGGAAAGGCGTCGCGTGTCCCAAGCGAAATGCCTTACCTTCAACTTTCGTTTGCGCTTCTCGATGTTTTGCTGCCGATCGCACTCGCCGTTCTCTTTGCGATTCGTGAAGAATGAGGAAAGCTGAGAAGAATGATGGAATCATTTTTTAAATACCTGTCGCTTCTTGTCTTCATTCGTCACCTGCGAGAGTTCCTCGGAGATTTTTCGCAGATGCCAACAAACTTGGTTAATGGCCATCTAAAAATATTTGATTGAAACCTTGAGCTAGAGAAAAATGCTTGGCTTCTCAGTGCCTTTAAAAAATCCGAACTGACCTTATTGTTGTCACGTTCCTTCTCATCGTCATTTGGGTCCGAATTCTCTTCGAAATCGAGATCTGGCGTCTGCGTCTTTTGGGTTGAGTCCGACCCTAATCCGCTGCCTAGAAATTGCAAACATGAATCTATTTAGAAAGACATTTTCAATGCCCTAAGATTTTCAAATTTTAAATCTACGAATTAAAATTGAGATTTCTAAGCATAATTCTCCAATGTTTACTCACAATCCGTTGTCCGGTTGGCGGTGCTGATCGTTGCAGTCAACCGGACCAACGTCTTGTCGCGTCTCTCCGTCTCCTTTAATCGTTGCCGGCTGAAAAATTGGCGCTTGAATTTTCCCTGCAAGCCAGATCGCCAACCTATGTTTGATTGTGATGCTGTAGATTTTTGCATAAACGCAGACTAGCACAATGACCGGTATGTAGAAAGAACCCATGGCTGAGTAGAGGACGTACCCTACAGCTCCTTTGGTTGGCCGTTTCAAACGATATTACTCACCAATATCTGTACTCAGCGAGCACTCGCCCGGCTTGCGCTCGGGTCGCCAGCCGAGAATTGGCGGCAGGCAGATGAGCAACGAGACCAACCAGGAGATTGCTGTAAAATTCGGTTTCGAAAAGTTCGTAAGTTAAAATGCAGCTTCAGCCCGGCTTAGGGATTGACTCAGTGCACCAACCGATCATGGTCATCATCCTGTGCGGCGTCCGCTTGGCCGGGTACGTCAGCGGCGACGTCACCGACCAATATCGATCGAGGGATATGGCACAAATATGTAGGATTGACGCGGTGACAAATAGCACGTCGAGTGCTAGCCATGTTTCGCACAGGAGCATCCCTGAAATCGAAATTATTACACCAGTTTTCCAGTATTTTAGTTCATATGGTCTTTTTCGAATTTCCAACCGTCGATGCAACATCAACTTAATCTCGAGGGTGCCTAGATCATTTTTTAACATTTCACTAGGTTCATCATCAGTTTAGGCCGGAAGCTCAAAATTAACTTTCGCGAGCGATCCACGCGCTCGTGTAATTAAAATAAATAAAGTTCCGGTTTGTGGGGTTATTCCGGGACCTCGCTAGAACTGGTCTGCGATCAAAAATTATAGAATTCATTGGTGCTGGTGTTGCCTTAACGGAGTTTTTTCGAGGCGTCGATTTCTAGCTTTTAGCTTGCAAAAAGTATTCCAGTGTGTGCATATAAACAAACTAAACCTACCCATGCGCCACTCGCCGTAGACTTCATAAGCAAGCGTCAGTGGCATGACGAGCAGTCCTACCAGCAGATCGGCCACTGCCAGCGACACGATCAGCCAGTTCTGACGTTGCATCCGAAGCTTGCGATCCCGGTACACCGTCACGACTACGATCAAGTTGCCCAGGACGATCACCTAAAAGCTATGACATTGGATTTGCTAGTTTCTCAGCAATTTTCACAGCAATTTTCTACTGGATGCCTGGTCTCGCAGCTATACAGAACCTTTTCAGACCTACGGCTATCAACACTTTTTTATAATGTATGAGTCGGGGTCCAAGTTCAAGAGTCCTCCCTACACTCCGAAGCCCAAAGTGCAAATATTTTCTGGTGGCCACTTGTTGGTCATTTTGTCAACACCTTCTTGGGAGAACCTTCTCTAGGTATAGCACCGGCCTTCTCGAACCCAAGTAGACAGTTTGATTGACAGAAAGCAATTTAGGCACTAGCTGCTTTGCCGTCACAGGGTCGCAAAAGCTTTTCGGGTTATGCAACAAGATACAGAAGGCCAAAGTTCAAATTGGCCCTTTTTGGCGAGAAACTCGGATAGGTAAGCCAAAAGGTCTTAGCCAAAATACTTCGAACCATGTTTTTGCAAGCAATGCCGTTCGACTTACTCTGAGAAAGTGATAAACCGGGAACTCTTGTTTTCAGGGCGGTCGCGTCCCCAGAGAAGTCCCAGGTCAATCCGCTTTTTGGGCTGTTGATGGACATGACGCCCATATTTCAGGGCATTCTCAAGGGAATGCGGCGTTCCCACTAGCAGCCTATGTCTAAGGGAAGGGTAGACAAATAATTCTTCAACTCGACTGACATGCAGTAAAATCCAGCGGGTAAGGGAGAAGTTTATAAATTGCGGCTAGAAAAAACTCTCTTTCGAGTAGATGCTTCCGTTAAACCTAAACCGCCGCAAATCCTAGATAATAACACTGCCACGTTTTCGATTTCCACTAATATCATTTCCCGTATTGCAAGATTAATAAGCTCTTAACAAGCTCTCAAACGCCTAATATTGCCCCAAATCTATGGAAGTTACACTGGTCTCAACGCCAAATTCCTCCAAAAATCTCCCCCGGCTGCCCCCGCTCTGGGCCCTCAATCTTTTTGCTCCTCTTCAACCCCCGGGACTCCGAAATACATTTTGCATAAATAAGTAGCGCCCCGAAAAAGCCACCTCCCGCCTGGATCCGGGGCGCCCCGATATTTTCGGGATATTTCAGGTGGTGGCCTAGGGGATGGCTCCGGAACGTTCCGAAGGAAGTGTTTCGATGTCATTTCCTCAAAAATGCATGCCAGTTTTCTCTGCGGAACGATTTCAATTGAAATTGGAAGAAGAGCGCGAATACTGGTCATCGCTGGGTGTCAAAGGCTTTTAGAAATGCAATTTGGCACTCTAGTCTTCCATCGAAGCGTTCGATTATCACGAAATAGGCTTTATCAGAGCCTTAAAAACGGCCAGAAAACAAGCGTTTTTTGGCGTGTTTTTTTCCGAAACGCGACTGTAATGTTTCTTTGAGCGAAAATCGTGAAGGGGGTTTAGGAAACAGCTAATCTAGTTTTCCATGGTGCAAACCACGCGTTTTCGAACGTTTTTGTGCATGATAAGATTTATGGACGAAGGCCCGCTAGGGCCTGTAGATTTTTAGGGTCATCTAGTAGGAAAAGTAGTTTGATTCTGACAGAATCAAAGGAGAAAGCGAGAAGCGGAGCGAAAAGCATTCAACTATAAAGCTCGCAGAACCAAACGGCCAGGTCTGGGCAACACCTGGTAGAGGCAACATGTCCTGGATATTGGCCCACCATTGTGAGGGCCAAAGCCGTAAGGAGAACCTGTTATGGTTAAGCTCGTTAAATACAGGGTGTCCCAAAAAAAACCCCCCCTCGGCATTTGGCCGTCTTCTATCGGATCGGGACCAAATTTTTACCAGTGATGGGGACCCATAAAAACTATGTGCGGCCAAATTTTCTAAGCAAAATATTGTAAAACCAAAAAGTTATCGCTAAAAAACTGATTTTTGGAAAACGCTGGTACTCGTTTTTGGCTATGTTTTCGCAATTAGCATGCGGATTTTGAGTAATTTTCCAAAAATGGTCATTTCTCGGGCAGTTTCTGGCAATTTCGATAATAAAAAGTGATCAAAAGGCCCAATTTAAACGTAATTTTTGTAAATCAAAAAATTTCTACAGGTAGAAAAGAGTGCCCTCTTCATTTTTGCTAAACATTTCGAGGCCGAAATCCGTCAAAATCGTAGTGAAATCGGCAAAATAAACCTTAATTTTGATATATCTTCTTTTGTTTTACAATATTTTGCTTGAAAATTCGCCTGCACATAGTTTTTATGGGTCCCCATCACTGGTAAAAAATTTGGTCCCGATTGGATGAACGACGGCCAAATGCCGAGGGGGGGTTTTTTTTTGGGACACCCTGTAGATAATTACAGCGTAAGATTTAAAATAAAAAGTCTATAAGGAGAAAAAACCGAAGTTAAAAATCGGCATCTCACCAGCATGACGGCGACGGCTGACGCGACGGTGATAAGCGCCTGCGGGAAGGGGAGGCACGCTACTGGAGGTGAGGTGCCATGAGGCCCCAAACATAACTCTGGGTTCACCGACATCCTCTAGCGCCCTGCCATTTGCATTGCGTCCTGAAATATGTGAATTAGCAATTTGGCAAATTCCGATGGAGAATCCGGCACAAAAAATAGGAAGCAAGGGCATCAACACCGGCTGAAATTTATTTGAAAAAAAAGTGGCAGCAAAAAATCCGGGCGGCTTTTCTTTAGACTTGGGGGGTTATACTCCGTTCTGGCTTGGAAGCAGTTATCTTACAAAACAAAACGTTTTTAACTGATACAGGGAGCATGTCGTTATTAGAGCAATGGAAAAAGCTTACAGTGGGATTTTATGGAATGACAGGCATATAATCTCAAGACCTTCAATTTTTCATGTAAACTCTGGTCGGCGTTTGCAGAAGCGCTTTACGCAGAAAGAAAGAAATATTGAAAGGACATGTGAATCAAGGCAGCAACAGATTGTTTGGCTTTATGTTCCGGTGTCTTATCATCGGTTCCAAAAAGTTTGGGCACAATTTAACACAAAGAAGCGCCAAACAGGATGCTCCGCGCCTCTTTGAAATCCCAAACTTTTTGCGCGGCGTTCCAGGTCCCGAATGCTAAATCGCCAGTGGGGCCGTTGGGCGGAATTTTTCCATCTTGTCGGGGAGGCGCCTTTTGGACCCAGAGCCCAAGGGGGCTAGGGGCGGTCCGTGGGCTCGAAGTAGTTTTTAAACATCCGCGACGGAAAGTGAAGTAGGAAAATGCGTACACGTACTGACAACAGATCCATAGTCCAGAAGGGCAGCTCATTTGCCCCGACCCGGTGAATCTAATTCCCTGAGTCAAAAGCACGGCAAAAAGCGGGCCACGGGTTTTGCCCCCGAATGGCCGTTTGATTTGGTGGCCCCAATTAAATGGAAGGGCGGGGCAGGAGGAGGATCGGAGGCGAACGGCACTTGGAAGAATTAAGAATTCATTGAGTCAAGTCTAGGCCACCAGGCCAGTGAGTTATCGGGGAGGCTCGGTGATGACAATACGAAAACAGGTCACCCTTGAATGTAGCAAAATTCTTTACCTACTCTTGATACACCTAAATAGAGCAAATTTTTACAAGAATTTTGGCATCGAAAGTAAACATGCGTCTAACTGTAAAGTGTTGTTACTCAGGCTGGAGTTCTGGGATGGGACCAAGCCTATCTTGTGCAGAATTTTCCGCTGATTCCCAATCTGATTTCCAAATCTGCTGCCGACTTTTATTTAAAAAGTTATTCGATATGTATACTATAAAGAGTGCCAACATTTGGATTTTTTGCGTTATTTTTAAGTTGTCGTAGTATCAACGTTAAAACTGGGTCGGTAACGGTTTTAGAGGTCAAAGCGCGATTTTATGCAAAAATCATGCGTTTTTGTGCAAAAAGCAAAACAAACTGTGCAGGGTGGGGTTCGACAAGCGAACACCTTGCCAAGGTACCGTGGTGCCAACTAGGCATGGGGCTTCGGAAGGGTAGATAAGGGGCACAGCAATAATGGACCCAGACAGAGTGGGCCAGCATCCGAATGTATACCGTTTTTAAGCTTAATTTCGACCTCAAATGACTTTTAACGCAAAGTCCGCAGCAAATTTGGAAAACGGGTTCGGAAACAGCGAAAAATTCTGAACAAGGTAGGCTTGGTCCCATTCCAAAACGCCAGCCTGAGTAAAAACACTTTAGAGTAAGCTTTATAATTAAATCTGTTGAAGTTTCGGTATGCTTAACTTGATATCAATTATAGGAAATTGAACGCAATGATCCTTTGAAGGTTCGGTTTCCGGAAATGCCGGGTCGGCCCCTCTTCTGATGCCATGCGAGGGGGGCACCAGTGAATCGGGAGCCGCCATCTGGGCATCTGGGAAAACCAGAGACCGCTCCCACCACCCCCTATTTCAGTTGCATGAAAAAAGGGCAACCGACCTAAGAACGACGGGTCTATGAGGGGCCGCTAGCATGCATTAGTCATCGAGTGAAATTGGTGAGACGCCGGGGCGCTAGTAGTGAAAATGGCCGTTTTTCGGAGCGTGGACTTGTCTTACTCCGCGGAATGTTTGTTCTCGTTTTGCAGTGCGGAGGCAGCCTTCAAAATGATAGGTGGGTATGGCATTGCCGGCGTTCGGCCACTACCCCGAAAAGGCGCTACCCCGGATCACCACCCCGAAATAATTTGCATTATTTTCCTCGGAATTCCGTATAAAAACTGGCATTTTCCGGAAACAGTTGTGATTTTTTGGGGTAAACGATTTCGGGGTAACGACTTTTCGGGGTAGCGCCGTTTAAGGTAGTGATTTTCGGGGTAGTGACATTTACCACCAGCGTATCCGTATCTTTGACCCTTGGCCACGATACCACCCCGGATCAAAGCAGAACAAAGGCCAATCGCTTTGCAACCCGGCGAATGATCCAAAAAAACAATGGCCCTCATTCTAGGACGCCGAGACAATGACCCGGGTTTGGGGGTGCACGAGGCAAAACAATCAGATTGAAATTGGGCGGTGAATAGCGCCAAATTCGGGGCTCACAAAATTAAGCGTCCTGGTTGACTGCCAGCCATCGAAAGCCGATTTAAAGCATGTCATATTTTCGGTGTGGTATGAGGGTCTGGCGGGCCAGCAAATTCGGAGAAAAATTAAAATTAAATCATAGAGCAAAAGAACGGGGATGCTATTTATCCGGCCCTTAAACGCCGAGAAGGAGGGGGCAGGGTAGGCAGGGCTCTATGATTGGTCAACCGCTTCTTCCCCCTCAGCACTTTTCCCGGGCCGGGGAATGGGCAGAATTAAAAGATTACGGAGCACGATGGACCTTTTGCCGTCTCAATAGATGTCAACCAAGTAGGTGTCAATGACGCTTTAGGGAGGAAGCTGATGTTTTTTCATTAAGTAGACGCCAACCAAGTGATTAAAGGTACAACAAGGCGCCGGTTCTGGTTGGGACCTTTCACAGATTCTGCTGTATATTGATATACACTCCCAATAAATTAAAACGTCGTAAGTTTTTTAGCCGTCGAAAATTTTTAATTTAGTTCAAGCTTCGTAAGCAAAAATTTATAATGATTATCAGAGCAAATAAAAGGAAAAGCTGGAAATAGATCAATATCTTACCCCGCTGCAAAACAGTAGAAATAATTTATCCAATTATTGGTTTGATCTGTTTAGGTTAGAGTGCAGTTTCCCCCCCCCCCCCCAGCCGCAACTTTTCAGCCATACGTCCTATTAATGCGCCGAGTATCTAAAAATGTTCGCCGTGGTCGAATTACTATAAAAAAATTGTTTTCTTCCATTTAAAAAATTTTTAAGATTTTGAAAGTTGAAAAGATTAAGCCGCTATGCTTCGATGTACTAGGAGTCTAAAACTCAAATATTTTTATTTTCCGCTATTTTTTCGACTCAAACGTACTGTAGGCTTATTCTCCAGAGCAAGAGCTACATTTTGGTACTATTGACAGCTCTGTACGTCAAAAGATAGCCGAGATACGAAAACTCACTTTGGAACAGCAAAAATTAACTAAAGGAAACCCAGACTTATAATTGTTATAAAAAATTTTCTAACAATTTTTGATGTAAGGAAAACAACTTTTTTATAGTAATTCGACCACGGCGAACATTTTGAGATACTCGGAGCATTAATAGGACGTATGGCTGAAAAGTTAGGGCTGGGGGGTAAACTGCACTTAAGCCTCTGTTTAAGTTCACGATATCCACAGTAAGAATGAAGAATGTCAAAATTAAACATTGCTACAAGAAAGGAGATAAAATCAATGCAAAGAGACATCATATTCTCGTCGGCCGCTTTGGCACCCTTTCCCAGACTAATGACAAGGAAATTCCTTTTTTGCAACCCAAACTAAACCCTTTGCCACCCGACGGAGTCCCAGGGCCCAAGATGAATGGGGCCCCGGAAGCAAGTCAGAAAGAAGGGGGTTACTAAAAGTCTCGTGCTTCTGAAGACATATTTCTTAGTAGGGCCCCCCGGTCATCTTAATGGCAATATAAAGTAGATGACAGGTGGCGGTGGGGCGAGACGAAAAGCTGCCAGCCTGGGTAGCTGTCCCCCAAAAAACAATTTGTCATTCTGGGTTAGTGTCGCCGGTACGAATACTCGGCAGGAATAACAACACAAAAGTCGGCTACCGGGGGAAATGCTGTCGTTTCGAACAATTGCAAACATGGACACCCGACCGACTCTCCGTCGGAAAATTGAAAAAAAAACGAGCTCCCAGCTACGTCAACAATAATAGCAAAATTAGGCTGGGGATATTCGGTTTTATTTGAGGATATGAAAAGATTACGAGAATTGAGAAAGTCTTATAAACTAAAAGACAAATTCATCTTTTAGTAAATACTCTTACAAGGGGGTTACTAAAAGTCTCGACCTAAAAGTTGTTAGCGTCCTAAAACTGGCGGTGGGCTTATCCCGGAAAAAGCGTACCATACATGAAAATAGTTGAACCATGACAAAGATAAATCCGTGCCACCCGGTTCGGAAATCGATCGCGTTCGCCGGAGGGTTTTTTTTCTGGGGGGAAACCGAATCTATGGGCGAAAATGGTTGGGCGGACGATTGTGGATCATCCGGGATTAGCGGCAACTTTTCGCACAACCTCTTTCTCACGAAGGCATTATCCGGTGTGTTCACATGAATCACGGATCAGCCGGAAACACACCGGTGAAAAGTCAAAAACCAGTTACGTCCAAGGGTCAGATGATATGAAGGAAAGTCTGGGTCAGGGCTCAAGAAGACGTGAGCGTAAAAATGGCTGATTACCGGTTTTGTTTATATAGTGGTTCGCTAGTTGAAGCAGAAATTCGATGAATGCCCTCGAGTTTTCCATGTCGATTCTAATGCCCAGTTGGCCGTGGGAATTTGCTGTTCAGCATACACCATAGTTCCCCAAAAACGTTCCTCTTTTTCACCCCGGCGTCATCAGCGGAAAAGCGCAAAAAAGTGAAAGCGGATGCTTTGCGGCTGCCACGAGGCCTGTTGGCCGTCTGTTGGCCGGGATTCTCAGGATGGATGGAATTTCCAAAGGAAGATTGGAAATTAGTATGCCCCTCGGAAAGGCGCTGACTATTAATAAAGATTAAATCCTTTATTATTGCGCCAAACTTAACCGAGATTATTTTCGCTAAACATGACATTTTCGTACTCCTTCTTTGCTTGAAGGTTTTCTATCACAATGGCGAAAATTTTTTTGTTCGCCAAAATTGCTCCTTTCCTGGAATTGTTTTCTCAAATTTAGTATGTCGAAAATCAAAATGCTGAAATTTCATGACGTCGAAAAGCAAATGTCCGCCTTATTTTCACAACTTATTTAGTAGCTTAGATACTTCCGATATTTTCGGTGACTATGCTTTCGACAAAAATTTATACAAACTGAGTTTCGACATTCCAATATGCAACAAATTAGTGTCGGAATTCTAGCTTTCGGTAAATCCAATTTTGGGGTTCTTATATACGACAAAATAAACACAATCCCGAAGTTCCGTAAGAGCGAAAGCGAACGCAACAGTAGCACCCGACCTCGATATACATGTATAGCTTTGCAAAGTTCCGGCCTTGTCCCATTAAAATGATATCAGCCAACGCGTCGCATCGCCGTTCTGCAGCTTCTGCATTGAACTTTGCGGACTAAAGAGCAGGCCAAAAACGTCGTCCATCACACCGTGAGCACTTCAGAGTCGGCGGGCCATTTCGGTTAAATTGACTCTAGCCCGGGGAGGCGAAAACAGACATCTTGACAGGGTAGACGCCCCCGTGCGCTGGCTGACTACTAGGTGGCAACCGCCCGCTCAGAGATTAGAGTAAAATTCAGAAATGCGGGGGGCTAATGGCCGGAAATGTGCCGGGCCATTTCCAGTAATCCCCTGAGAAGGTGGCGCCGGTCTGAAGGTGGATGTTGGGAGGTGGATAAGGCCATAAACAAAGAACAGGTCATCAAATTTGAGTTTTACATGTTGCAAGCAAAAAGTTGCGGTACGAAAAAAACTGGTAATTTTACATTCGGTAACCTGGAAGCAAATCAGGCCAAATGCGTAAAGGTTGATGACAATGCAAGTCGAGCCCCGAAAAAAACCTCGCCAAACGCACATAGCCCAAACGGCACTCTAGTTGCCATACACGAAGGGTTGGGGCAAAATATTAAACCCCGTGACTTTAGCGAGCGGTCCCGACTTCGGTGAACATCTTCAAAAATTCTACGCGCCGAGCTGGGGGCCCCGAGCGGCAGCCCATCTCGATATTGGGCAGCGTTGCGCTGCTAGCCGTGGTAATGTTTGTATACTCTGACGCCGAATATTTTATGAGTTGAGATGACATTCTCTGCTAGGCTGCAAATAAGTGATATGTTCGCAAAGGAGGCTCCGATAGCCCAAGATGAACGTCATTTTGCCTAGGGTTTGAT
Organism: Mesorhabditis sp. LJ9110; assembly: GCA_038088335.1. Classification (NCBI taxonomy): domain Eukaryota; kingdom Metazoa; phylum Nematoda; class Chromadorea; order Rhabditida; family Rhabditidae; genus Mesorhabditis; species Mesorhabditis sp. LJ9110. The sequence goes on from JBBGBA010000064.1 coordinate 197,247, forward strand.
CTCACAAATAATTGCGCGTGAAAATTAACGGAAGCACATACAGCCTAGCCTTAAAGAGATGAGGACGGCATCTGTTGAACCCCCCTTGGGCAGGGGGGTTCAACAGATGCAGCGGCGAGAGAGGGCGCCCAGAGGAGAGGCGCAGAGACATTTTCTTTCCCGCGCGTAATCGATTGACTTATGCCGCCCCTATCCCTTTAAGGCGTGACTGTTTAGGAATTCATAAAACGGAAAATTCTATTGGTGTGAGGAAATTCTTTTGCAACAAGTATGCAGAATTACCGTACCTAAAAACCTGGACAAGCCAAAAAAATCTTAGAAGGAGTTTTCCGAAAACTGGTCTCACTTGTCAGATCGGGAGTCAGTTGGAGCTTGAGAGTCTTTGAGAAACTGAAACACCGTTCCGTGGGAAATGGCAAAGCCTTATTTTTGTAGAAACCTCAGCAGACGTTCATGATAATGAACTGTGGTCTAGGGAATTCTGGACCAAGCCCCTCGGGGTTCCGATTCCATTGTGTCTAATAAACGGATTCCCGTCTTGAACACATGGGACCTTCGCGATGGACACGTCTGGTGACCGGGATGATGCATTATGGCCGATCATCGGAATGGGAGGAGGTGGTTTCCTTTGAATAGAGAGGGAGAGAGAGGGAGAGTGAGAGCGAGAGACTGAGAAAGAGAGGTATTGAGAGAGGGTGAGAGTGAGAGAAGAGAGAGAGAGAGAAAGAGAGAGAGCGACATGGATAGCCCGATAAGATGATAAACCTAATCTAACCAGGAATGCCGGTAAGAATGAAGATAATAAAAAGGACGACAAATTTCAAGTCCGAAAAAATCGTAATCGAAAAGCGATTGCTTGCATTGATTTATGCAAGAAAAGCTATGAGAAGCCTGCCCGGTGTGCCCCATCCTCCCCGGCCAGATTTAAGATGGAGGAGCGAGACGTCAGCCTGTCACGCAACTCTGCGCTTCACCAACCCCCCCGTCTACCCCTGGAGCCAATAACCCACTCCCATCCCGGAAGCGCCATTTCGCCCCAAAGGGCGAATGCTTGAGCAAGTTTTCCAAGGGCTACCGTGGTGAAATCCTATGCCAAATTATGGTTACCCATCGATTGAGCAAAAGTTTCTGCATGCTGTAAGGTCGCTAAACAGGTTTTGAAATGCCTTTGAGCCGGAAACGATGGATTAGGTCGAGGATTGCGGAAGTTTCGGGCACATCATGATCAGCAAAGCAGTCCTGTTTAGTAATATTCTTGGGAGATTTCTGTTTTTTGCATGTTGTTGTGGCTGCCAAGTTGTCAAGGGTTAAGTTCGTAAAAGCGGAAATAAGAAAACGTTTTATAAGCTAACTCGGCAAAAGCAAAATCGGCAAAAATAGATCGTCAATCAGTCATTAAACAATCCTAGTTTTAAATTTGCATATTGGGAACGCACCTCGTGAAGAAAAGTTAATGTCTAAAAGCTAAAAAGCCTCGAAAAAATGGCACCGTTTGAACCTTAGCATATGGGTCTCACACGCTCTGAGCCCAACATATCAGCTGAAGAGGAAGTGATTATGTAGGCCACACTGAATTATGGAAACGTTGCATCGAAAGGGCCGCATTTACGCCGGCTGGCACCATCGTATGTCTGGGTCATAAATAATTTCGGAAATCCGTTCGATGTGACAATAAGAGATTAGCTACAGCCAATCGTGGACAATTGCCGAGCGAAGATGTTGAACTTGGGAAAAACATTTGCAGCTAACAAAGAGTCTTCTGAGATATCTCCAGCCGACTTTTCTACTTTTCTACCTTATTTTTTATTTTTCGTGGTTTTTCGACTTAAAAGCAACGTCTTACTAATTAGACTACGGTCCCCATTTTCGTAAAGATTAGAGCCACCTACAACTGAGGGGAAACTAGATCCAGCCCACTGTGCTTCAAAAAAATTACCTTCAAACCTCATAAACCGAATACGACCTTCAAGAGGTTGCAGCAACCAAGAATGTTGGCGAAAAATTACTGATCTCCTCCCCTGCATCCGTATAAGCTTGTTTTTCCGGCACCGAGCGCACGATCCGCCACCCATCCCTGAGGGGCAAAGATGGCCCTTGTGCGGGCCTTAAGTGACTAAATAATATTGGATTTGAGTGGGGTGACAAGGGCAGGGGAACCTAGATAGCGTTCGGAAATTCGTGTTCTGATGGTGCTTGGCTTTAAACGGGGTCTCGGAAGCATTGAAAAAATTAGCTAAAGTACCGCGAGACCTATGAAGTGCTTCGGACCTGGATTCGAAAGTGATCCCAGGATCTGATTTATCAGTGTAATGAGTGTCTCAAAATGTGCTCCTGGTTCCAACCCCATCAAAAACATCAACGCCAACAATGGCTGTTTCCCGCCCAAATTATGCAGAAACTGACAAAACTCCAGGAATCCATGTCAACGTCGATTGCTGCTAGCGGCATCCCTTTAAGAGATCCAAATAAAAGGATCATGGAGCCTGAAATCCCATGCCATTAAGTTTATCCAAATATTTTTTAGGGTTAAAGAACCGGAAAGGTTGAGCGCGATTTTCGCGATGCTCTCATATGCGGAGATTTTCGAGCCCGGGAAAGAGGAAGGAAAAGGAAAAGGGAAGAGGAGTTCCTCGAAGCGAACGACGGGCCAAAAGATTCGTGTTATATGCCGCCGGGGGGAAATGGACGGGCAGTGGGCAAACATTTGGTCCGTAATCAAGGTCGAGCTGGGGCCAAGCCACGAACCGGGTTGGGCCTCCTAAATAATTTGGGGCCACGGGGCAACAATGGCCAAAAAGAGTGCCCCGGGTTTAGAGGTGAGAGAGGAAACTACGAACTTGCATACTCGGATATGCCGCGCCGAGTGACGAGTGCTGACTTGTTGCCTTTTTTGTGAAGCGCCGGGAGGGAACGCTGTTTCTAGCAGCGTGAAAGGTCATCTGTATCTTGTTCGAGCATTGGTTATTTTTGTCATGACTTGGATAATGATAAACCCCAAAAGCTACAATCCATCGAAACCGGAAAGTTGTAGAAGGCCCAAAAAACCGTGGAAATACCTCTGTGGTCTCGTCGGGTTTGCTTGTCGATGTTCATTTCGCGAAATCCCACTGCTTCTTTGCCGCTTACAAGTGTCATTTGGCTTAGTGGGATCGAAATCGAATGGAATCGAAAAAAATAAATTAAAAAATGATAGAATCCTTGAATAAAAGACGGTATGGAATTTGCCGAAAATTCCTGATGGGACTAGAAAGATCAGGTGATGTACATAGCCAGGCGAGGGGAATCTGTCAAAATCTTGACACTTCCGTAGTTTGAATCAACATTAAAAACTTTAGGAATTGCACGATTACGCCATGTAATTTTCGAGATTCTGAAAATTCGAGATTCTAAGTTTCGAGATTCTGATAGGTAATCAGGCAAGATGTTAAATTGCGCCTTGGCGTTTGTTTTGAGTGAAACTGCAAGTAGATATAAATGAGAGGCATTTTGATTAAATGTTACATTGGATATCCGAGATGCTTTGATGGCAGTTGCTAACAACAAGACCGACGTGCTGCTCCCCATCGGTTAACAGCCGCCCCCACCACATCCCCGGCCCCTCATGACGGCCCGGAAATTTGAGCCTCGAACTGCCTTTCCGGTCTTTCCCGCCGACTGAGAGGCCCTGTTTTAGCTGCCTCGCAATCGGCCCCTTGGATGGGAAATTCCCATTTTGCTGATGATCGCCATGGTGCACGTGTTGGGTACATTCCAATTGAGATCAACAAAAATAGGACTTTCTAAAGAATTTACGAAGTAACGTTATTGACGAGGTGGGAAGTTGCTACGAGACAAACACCATTCGATCGAGAATTAAAAATAAAGATAAGTCTTAAAAATTAGTTTTTTTTCCTGCGGTGGGATGGCCAACAGAATATTCGACTTTTGAAGTGCATTTCTAACCAAATTCGCAATAGTCAGACCCAAATATTGCACCCAGCTTAAGCTGATTTTTTTCATTACAAGGAGCTCTTCAGAAAAATTTTTATTCTCTATGGACCTAACCACTTAACACAAAATGTTTGAAAGGTTAAACATTACCGCGAAGAGACGAGCTCAAAGCCGCGGCCTGCTCAAATCTGGACTACAGACCGAAAAAATCCATATTATAGTTATACTAGAATCAAGTGCCCTTATATCGGGCAGACCGCCACACATTCAGAACACATAGTGAAGCTGACTCAAGTACCACCCCTCTGCCCTCCATCAAATCTTCGACGACCCCCGTAATTTTTGCACCTCACGCCCTCATTCGGGGGCCCCGATGCCCTCCTCGTGGCCTACTCATAAAACAATAAAATGGGGCCCAACGCGTATAATTGGGTGAAGGGGGCGGGAGGCGCGTGATGATAAATTCGGAGCTGCCAAGCGGATCCTGGCTGGGCGGCTCAGCTAACTTTTTGGGTGGTTCTTGGAAGCGAGAAACTGGGTGTGCGAAACCACATTTTTTTTGCTGGAGAAAGCGAGAGCGAGAGAGAGACAGAGAGAGAGCGAGCGAGAGAGAGAGAGAGCGTGAGAGAGAGAGATCGCGAGAGCGAAAGAGAGCCCACAGATAGCGAATGGGAGCGATTTTTCTTGTAAAACCACGAAAAATCACACCCGAATAGGGAGGCTGACAGCGACGATAATACGAACTTTTTTTAGTCTTTTAACGGCGATCCAATTCCGAAAATTTAATTGTTTGGGTAATCATCTGCTTTTGGGAAGTGAATCAATTTAGGGAGAGGAAATGGATGTACCAGATAGCCCTGAGAATTCAAAAGCTTTTGCGCACATCTCGAAACATCAACAAAATAGGAGTAAACGCATGGTGGAAAATCCATAGAGTTCAACAACCCCCTAGCAATGATCGGCGGTCGGTAATTCATGGCCGGGCGCGCCGAACAAATTGGAACTATTTTTTTAGCGGGAGAAAAATCTAATTAGCCCGACGCGCCCCTAAGGATAATAAATCAGTGGAAGGATGGATATGGTGAGAAGAAGAGGAAAAATTAGAGGAAAGACAGACAGACGACGGAAAAGAAGTCTTCATGGCCTCAGGGGACGGAGGCGCCGGGGCTGAAAAAGGGGAGTCTTGTGGTGCCATGATGAGACGTTAATTATTCGACGGAAGTCGCGCTGCCACCGACTTGGCTGCTCCCTTTGTGCCGCGCTTTAATGAACCCAAAATAATTACTTCAAAATTGGTGCCTCGAGGCGATGTGGCCGATGGGCTGTGGTATGAGGTGGCAGTGGCTTTTGGGGTTGGGAGTGGAGAGCAGCGGCCATTGGCGAGGAGGTTTGCATAGAAAAGTGATGTGGGTAATTCGTCCAAAAACCGTCTCATAAAAAATCTTAAAAGGATTTTCTGTGAGCGTGTGAAGAGACCAACTACTTCTCTGGTTTCCTTTAGCTTTTCCGGCAGTTTTGATTAAGTTATCCTTACTAGTATTTTTTTATGTACAAGTCGAGTTTTATTCGATAAATACCGTACCCGTCAACGGAAAACAAACAAAATGAAAATTGGGAGATCACGAGGGCGTGTCGAAAACAATCAAAAGTTTCTCAATATATATTTGAAAAGACAGGAAATCGGACAAATTTCACATGCTTAGGGGTCTAAAACGCCCAAAGTGAACAATGAGCTGATCAAGGAAATATTTAGATCAGAAAATTAATGAAGGAAACTGCAAGAAGTAACAGAGATGTGATTTTGAAAGAATTTGCCGACAGTTTCGTTGCTTCGGGTTGCAGGGAAATGGTCTTGGCAGTCGGTCTGGCGGACACTTCTAAAAAATTGATCTAATACAATAATTTGTTGCGGCTTACTATTCTTCTCCTTTTCCCTTTCTTCTTGTTTTTGTTGCGCTCCGGCGACTCGTGGCCTTGGGTCCTCACCGCCAGCGATTAGGTGATGAAAATTGCATAGGTGGTCCTCGCAGATGCAATGTCTCGATAGAGGCTCACTAGCATTATGCGAATATTCCGTGGTGCAACCCACAACGACTTTCTAAAATGGATATTCAGTATCAACGGCTGAAATTATCATGAAAATATTCCTCAAATGATCGAAACCCGGAAAGGAGCGCAATTTCTAGTCTTACCTTTGGATCATCAATTTTCAAGCAACCCGCGATCAGCTCAAATTTCGGCCTCGCAATCCCAATAAACTCCTCGTGATCATCGTAAGAGTGCTCAAAGTCAGCACTCTCGAGCACAATCTCCGATGTGGTCATTGAAATGAAACAGTACTGTCCCTCACATGTCGACGATCTCGAGAGAATTATGTGGGATCAATGACAAAGATAATTACTTTTTGAAGATTTCTGCTCCGAAGGGCTTGGCAGATTTGTGGCTGACGCTGTAGCAATAGTTGAGCTTAGCCTTCGGCCGGTCGATGACTTGTGTCGTCTTAAAAAAGATTTTTCAGGAAGGCCTGTGCTCTGACCTAGGCGAGAAAATGCTTAAACTCACCTGGTAATGTCGGGTCTTGTTGAGTTCGTTGCAGGACCCGGTGAGTCCGGTGCATGTGCAACCGTTCATCACGGTCGTGGGGCCGGCCTCGTATCTGAATGAGTTGGCTTTCAGGCAAAAAGGCTGTTCATACTGATCACACAGCGTTTTTATAGTAAATTGATCAATACCTGGCACAAATTGGCTCGCCCTGCCAGTCCAGATAGGCAGGTATTCGGAGAAAACTTTGGAGACGGGGGAAACCAAGGCCGCATCCCTGAAAGAAGTATATTAAAGAAAACCAACGAGCTATCAGTTTTAGAAAACCGATGTTGGGTTAAAACTTGGTGAGTTTTTCTTAATGCACCCTTGGTAGGCCTCTCCGGGGTTTCCTCCAGCCACCACGGAGAGGTCTTCGCGCCTATTTCCTCCTATTGGATTTCTCCGCCTTCAAAAACCCGCCCATACTCTCCTGCCCGTTTTTGAAAAAAAATCAAGAAAGCAAAGAACCTAAGAATCAATTCATAAACACCAACCTGTTCAACCCCGTCAAAATCGACTACACAATAGTTGCCGCGGCACTTGTGTAGACATCCTGTTTTTGGGCACACATCCCCGTGCCGTTCACTGCACCCACAGCATTCGACTGTCGGCAACTTGGACGGCACAAAGTCCGAGAACTGAAAAGCCAAAATAGTTACCCCACGTTCGTTAAGCTTTCACCCAAAAATCGACAACTCAATGGGCGTTGCTGGTAAAATGATGAAAAGTGTACCCCTCAGCCGGTTTATAATGAAACTTGGAAAAGTGGCTTGAAGACACCATTAAGTAAACGCACAGTATTCCGGTTGTTGCACAAATTGCCCTCGCAGAAACAGTGAACCGTCTCCGAGTTACTCGCGTACTGGCAGCCGACCTGGCCGCCCGGAAGTTCTGTGATGCAGCCTTTCTAAAATACTATCAAATTAGCAGCGTTCACGTTCTGCAACCCACCTGCAAAATGGCCGTCTTCTCTTCGGGGAAAAGCTCGAGCTTGGCAAAACATGCATTCGATTTGCACTTCTCACTTGGTTTTCCCGCGCAATCACATGTTTTTGCGTCGACCTGTCGGAAAGCATATTTATCAGTGATTTTCCTACCTTTCCATCAGGTAAGATTTTACACTGTGTAATGCAAGAATGGCAGTGGTTTTCTGATGCTGTGACAGTCCATATACATAACAGCGCCAAGCAAATGTGACGTCGCATGGCTAAATAAATAGGATGTCTACACGGTAGGTCATTTTTGGGCAACCAATATTTAAAAGGCGAAAATTCGTAGAGCGTTACCAAAGATAATACGGGACGACAAAAGGTTCTAGCACATTTCCTAAAAAACTAAAGTTTTTTGGGCGTGTGCTGGGTGAAAAAGTGGATCTGCCTGGCGGGGCGGCTGGAAAAAGCCGAAGGATTAGGAGAAGAATGGGAATTGTTGACGCGTGAAAAAAAGTCATTTCAGCATACTAATTGGGTGGGGAGCCCCCAAGGTTTCGGTGGCCCGGGGGTAAGGCTTCGCCCCAAAAATCGAGGCTGGCTGACAAAAAAATTAACATCGTTGTTTCAAACCAATTAACAAGCTTTTGAACTGAAAAGCCAATATGTAAGTGCCGTTAAAAGTCCGAAACGAACCAATCAGGGGCGAAATAGACAACTACGGCCGAATAACTGCCCATGCGTGAAATGGCAAATTATTTGCGACGGACAGCCGATGCGAGGGAAAGATGACATTCGAGATAGTAAGATGGATCGTGCTCTACTAAGACGCAAAAGGAGGAGCAAGGCTGGGGAGACAGCAAGGGAGGGAGGTTCGCCTTTTTTGTCGCGCAGAGAAGGGGATCAATGCGAAATTCCAGTTTGTCGGCCCTCACTCCCTTGTCGCTGCTGAGTCATCCACCCTAGGGGCATGGCAATGGCATCATCGAGGTTTGCCTTAAGTTATCGGCCACCCATGGAAAATTAGATGTTCTACTACGGCAATTATTTGGAGGAAAATAAAATATTTAAATCGCCCAGTCAGCGAACCGGCTTCGGGGATAGAAAACGATTTTCGGAAATGTCACAAGGCCTCTTTTTGTCGAAAGTATTTTCCATATAGAACAAAATTATTACGTGAATTACGAGAAATTTCAAGATGAAGTTAATTATACAGCAAAAAACCGACTTTAAACTTGCTATATTGTTGCAACCTCTGCAATATTGAAGCATATGCCCTAGGCTTAGGCTCATATCGGAAAGAATAGGGGCCCCCCGGCGGCCGACATCCTTGCGGGCCCCCCTGGGGACCGAACCAACGACCCCATCTCGCATGCAGATTGAAAAAGGGCCGGAATAATACAAGTGATTCAACGTGCCCGTGCGGAAACCACTTTTTTGGGTGCTAAATTAAACCTGGTGCCGGAAATGCCACAAAGCAGCTGTTTAAAAATGACTTTTTCTCATTTTATTTTTTGAAGGTTATGTGGATGGGCGAGTTAAAATACAATTAGAGCTGGATGGAGCGAAGGTCTCAAGCTCATCAGAAAACACTTAAACCGGCAACCAAAATTATGATCGTTATAATGGTGCCAAAACTATGATAATAAAATTCGATAGTACGAATCGAGACCCTTCCCCAACACGACGCTAATTGCAGCGCAAAACCCAGCGGAAATACCCAATCAAACCCCCAAAATAGGCAGGTTGCCGATTTTCAAGTCTGTCTTTTGGAAAGGACCGGGTACAGGGGCCCTAAACGGGCCCTAGTGGCCACAGGCCCGCATGCTAATTGCGGGCTCTTGCCGGGTGAGCTCGTGAAAAATGAGAAGCCAATAAATTCGGACCGCTGGCGGTCGTGGGGGGCCAGGGGTAACTGCTTGGATCCCTGGGTGCGGGTGAAGTTAGAGACTTGAAAATAAGTCTTAAGAGACTTAAGTCAAATCCTTCCGCTGATTAGGTAGCGCCATCTAGGGGACAGACCAGATGACGCTGAGCGCCCGTGAGACAGGGCACGAACTAGCCCTGTTAAAGGTTTAAAAAAGTTGAAGGCCAAGAAGACCTACAAGAAGATTGAGAATTTCCCAAGATACCTCGTTGTGTGGGCAGTAGAGTGACCCCCACGACCTCAAGGGCCAAAGATTGGGGGCCAAGATAGGCTCACCCATTGTGGCCAAATTTCCGCCGCCCCCATAAGCTGCGCGGAGTGATCGCGCTTAAGATAAATTTTGGTGAAAGACGGGTTGGGTAATATGCTTTATGACAGGAATATTTGATGCCTTTTAAACTTGAAGATTGCTCGCTAGTTTTCGGACTAGGAAACCGAATAGAACCATGTTCATAAAAGTTTAAATGTTAATACAATGCTTAGCGTTAAATGTTGCTAAAACACAGGTCCGAAGGTATAAAGTGTATCGAGTACGCGAACATTTGTTGCCTCGATTTTAGGGTGGGGGGAGGTGGCTGATTCGGAGCGGAAATGCTGTTACGAAGATCCCCAGGATGGCTCCCCCTTGCTGGTCGAACAATTGCCCTTAGGTCCCAGAGACTGACTGGCGTCTTCGGACCCTCGGTCAGCGACACTTTTGGCATCCGGAAGAGCTGAAAGAGACGGGCGACTAGTGGCCATTCACCGCACCCACTTGACAGCTATGGAGCAAAAGGGGCGCCTGCTACTATTGCATCTCAATGCTGGGAACTTATGCCAGATTATGTCATAAAAACCCGGCTGAGACGTTCATGAAAAGCAGCCATTTGGATTTAGGTTTCAAGAATTCGCTAAAGGTATTGCGCGAAAAATCTACAAATTATCCTGGAGCTTACGATTTTGTGTTTAGATGTTGGGCTCCTAACAACCCTCGACTCATCTCGGTGCACTAATGAGAGCCGGAGGTAAGCATTAATGCGTGCCCTTCGGTTATTTTTCGGCTGAGGGCAGCATTGGTGTCGCAAGGGAAATCCCAGTCAGACATTAAAATTTCAAAAAAAAAATCAAAATCAGGGCCGTGGTGATGCTATGCATAGGCCTCAGCCTAAGTAAGTCCTAAGCCCGTGCCTAAACCCATGCTAACCCCATGCCCATACCTAATCCGATGCCTATGCTTATGCCTTTAAATAATTTGGAAATAAGCTGTTTCGATGTTTCCGCACGATCTCAATGGAAGCCTGAACGCTCGCGAAGGCCCACCCACGGCTCTTTTTGCCCGAGTGGAGGAGAAAATGCTAGCTCAAGATTTATGGCCGGGCCGGCATACATCGCCAAACGGAATACCCATGAATTGGGTAGTGGCCCGAAAGCCATGCCATAAACGCGGTAGTTTTTGCGAGGGATGATGAAGCGGGCCCCGTTTCATAAATTTCCCTTTATTAGGTTCAAAATGGAAGGCCGGGACTACCAATTGAAAGGTGATGACAATACATACCGGTTCAAAACGGTGCCTTCCGGATATATCGAAAAATCCGGTCGGAAAGGTGGTACGGTCCGTTGAAGACAAGGATTAGAGTGCGGTGACTACCAGATGCACACGTTAGAAGTGAAAATCTAGACTGATTTTCAAAAAATGTCGTAATTCATAGTGTCGAGGTGTCAGAAATTCAAAATTTAAAAAGTCGAACTTTTCATATGACCAGAATTTCGCCTAGAATAGAACCAACAAACCCAAACTTCAGGCTATCGTTATTACCAAGGACATATGAAAAAAATAATCCCGACAATACTATCCCAAAGATTTTGCGTACGCGATTGCACCTGTGCCTTTTCGGCGTCATTAGAGCAGATAAATAAATGGCTTTTACAAGGAAAGTGAATCCCACGATCGCCATCCCCACGATTGGAAAGGTAGAACGGTCCTCAGAGTCGGAAATACGACCTTGAAGTCCTCTGGTCAAGCCATGTCCGACCGCATAAAGGGTCCCCCTATATTTGAAGAGTATGCCCTGGGAGACATGGATGTTTTTGGCGGGTCCGCGCCTGGACTGGCGAGAGGGGGATCGGATGCGTGGTGGTGGTGGAGGTGGTTATTCGAGCCGACGAGGGCTCTTCGTGTGGGATACACCTGAACACAATGGGCCATCTCTCGTTTGGGCACCCGGACACTGGCCATCGGCTTCTTTATACAATGAATGAGAGTGGGGCACCTGGTGATGACGTCGAATGTCGGATCCTGCGGTTCCTAGCCAGAAATTGTACTGCTGCGCCATGACTTGAACCTAACTAGGCCCAGGCTTAGGTTGAGGCTTAAGCCTAGCTAACAGGGCCGTAACAAACCCGAAATTTCGGAGGGGGGGGGGGCGGCACCAAGGATGTTTCACTAATATGACTAAAATTGCAGCGCCCAGGCAAAATTTTTGAAAACATCGGTTTATAACACTAAAACTAGTGTTGAAACTAACCAAAAACAGCGCCGCAGGGAAAAATTTTTTTTGGAAAAATAAAATCATAAGGGTCCCCCCCTCTTACAGGCCTGGTAGTTAGGCTTAGGATTAGGCTGAGTTTAGGTTTAGGCTCAGGCTAATCTTACGCTTAGCAACAGGCTTATTTTCTGATATTTTCCTATCTCCGGCCAGCAAAGACAATTTTTAGGGTTCTACCATACTATGCCATTTACTTCATCAGCTTCTGCTCGTTGCAATTACAGACGACAACTGCCGATAACCGAATCGAGACGGCAACACGGGAGAGATTCCAATTTAGGGTTTGGGCCCCAAACCGGGGGACAAGCCGGGGGCGAAAGCTCCGGGCGCATAGCCGCGGTAATTTGGGCCATCCAGGCATCAGCCCCCAACGGTCGTTTTAGAAGCCATATACGGGCGCGTGTGGGGCCATCCGATGCTTTCCGCCTTGGCCCCTTCCCCCGCTGGCAACTTTCCATTAATTCGACCAGATGTAGCCCCTGGGGGGGCCCATTGCTATAGGCCCACAATCCGTCGTTACGCACGCTGGAGCGTATTTTTAACCGCGGTACTGGGTTTGGGCTTTACGGTAGGGCGGATGCGGAATGTCGGTGTTTTCTTATCCTGCTTTTCGAGAATTACCATCCGGATCATGGTGTCTGGATGTTTCAGAATCAGAATTACGTGTGCGTCTGTGTATACCGAATAAAACCCCCGTGACAGCCATAACTCGAAGGCGAAATGTTTTATGGGCTAGAAGTTAGGCAGTTAGCGTATTCGTAAGCTTAGATTACTTCACGCTTCAGTTTTTTGACCAAACTGATGTTTTATACGTTATTTTAACCTTTTAAACACATACCGAACTAATTTAATTGGTACACGAGTATTTAGAATCCTCAAATACAACCAGTTAGCTATCCGATGGAAGCTCATTTTTAGCTGCCTTTCACATACACCTTTCGAAAGCTGTCGAAAAACCAGAGGAAAGCCTTTCCAGTTTTCAAACGTTTTGTAGCTTGTTTCAATGGAGATCTATCTAAACCATAGAAATCATGCATTTCTCCAAGAAACTAGTAGGTGCTTTTTGTGAAAACATGGCGAAGAAGATCAGGTAAACGATGAGTTTCTTTCCCTCGTGCTTCACTGCCAATACATAGGTCTCGAAGTCTCAAAGAACATCAAAAATTTCTCAGGGCGACCTCGCCGAGGCAAGCTTGCCAGCAGGAGGCAAAAACAGGCGGATTAATGAAAAGCCACAGCCTTCGCGCATAGTAGACGGGCATCTGGAAAAAATTATCACATCCCCCATTCATCGGAAAGCCCTGCACCGTGTACCCAACAAAACCCACAGCCAGGCCCGTACGGGAGCCGAGATTTCGGGGCACCACCAAAAATTTTGGCGACCCCCCGCGTTCCGCGTTCGTAATGCTTAAATTCGTGTGAAAACACAACGGAAACGGTGTGCCAGGCGAATTTGGTTCAGCAAAAATGGTGCACTAATGAAAACGAGCGCCGCAGGTAGAGAAAAATCGTCTCGAAACAGTAATAAACAGCGCCGCAGGCAGAAAAATTTTTGCGAAAAAAATCATAAGGGTCCCCCCTTATGAACTTTTCGGACCTCGACCGATTTCGGGGCACCGTGCCCCCGGTGCCCCTCGTACGGGCCTGCCCACAGCATACAACCAATTTTTTCTTTATCTAAAGAAAAACGCCTCCCCTCAAACTCATCTGAAACCCCGCCGCGGCAAATATCCTTCCCCCAATGCAAAATTGCGCACCTTTGGGTGGATAGCAAACAATTTGCGCTGCTTGGCGATGCGCGCCTCGCTCCCCTAATTGCATCAAATTTACATAGCGAATCCGAGAATTGCTCTCATTTTCTCCTCGGGTTCTGAGAAGGAGCCGAGGCGAAGAACCGAAAAAATTGCTGCGGTCTCGTTCCCCCGGCTAATCTTGCATCCATTTTCGATTTGCCGACATCTAGGAATAGCCCAGCTACCGTTCTCCGGAATTTTAAGGTGCGCGGTTGCGCGGACGGATTTTTTTTCATGTGGCCATCGAGTCGCGGCTTTTAATCTCAGGGTAATATTTTGGATTTGCAAAAATGCGGCCGATTTTTGGTTTTTTAGCGTTGGAAATGGGGAATTCCGGTCACTTCGCCTAAATCCGTTTCGCCTAAACCCGTTTCGCCTAAACCCATATCGCCTAAAACCCGTTTCGCCTAAAACCCACTTCTCCTAAATCCCATTTGCCTAAAGCCCATATCGCCTAACTAGGGAAGTCCAAGATACCCGCAACACGGATCGGGCTGAAAATTTGCACAGTTATAGAACCGGCCATGCTGATCATCGCCTCGTTTTCCGAATTTGCTACCGAGCTTAAATAATTAAGATATTAAACTTTTAAAATGGGCCAAAAACCCGCTGCCCTGATCCTGGCTCACTAGAGCGGGTGGGGTTCAAGAGGTCTTTGGGAAGCCCCCTTTCCAGAGCTTCGGTAGTCTACTGGTAACCGCCTCGCTTCCCAGGTGGAGGGTCCAGGTTCGGACCCGGTCCGCGGATTTTTCTTTTGCTTTTTGCTAATTTTGCGCCGCACATGTGGCGCGTGTCCAGATTGTTTTCTACTACGCAGATGAGCCGGTTGCTGTCGTCGAATTACGGAATACCGGTTTTTAACAATTTTTTAGTAGTGTTGTTTTTATGAACTTTTTCATAAATTTATGATTTCGCTGAATTTCATTTCTAGGATGTACGTAAATGCGTGTGCATAACACAATCTGGACACGTGCCACATGTGCGGCGCAAAATTAGCAAAAAACAAAAGAAAAATCCGCGGACCGGGTCCGGACCGCTACCTGGAGCGAGGCTTACCATGAACCGAGCTGGAAAGGGGGCTTAGACTGACCCGCTCTGGTGAGCCAGGTCAGGCAGCGGGTTTGGCCCATTTAAAGTTTAATTGCTATTATTAAGCTCGGTAGCAATTGGAAAACGGGCGAGATCAGCATGGCTCAAATTGTGCAAATTTTCAGCCGATCCTGTTGCATTGACTTCTATAAAACCGTTTCGCCTAAACCCATTTCGCCTAAATTTTGGTCATTTTCATATCCAAATTTTTAATTTTAAATCTTTATAATAGTTTAAATTTTAAAGAGATTCCTTGAAATTCTTCATTAAAAGCTATCTAATTGGCTTCATAACGTGGTTTTTGACAAGGAATTTGCAAAATTATGTTTAGAAAATCCGAAAACACTTACAAGTATTTCGAAAAATGGTGATTTTTTTTTGGTCAAAAATGCAGCAGTGCGAACGGTTAATAATTTAGGCGAAATGGGTTTAGGCGAAACGGGTTTTAGGCGATATGGGCTTTAGGCGAGATGGGATTTAGGCAAAACGGGTTTTAGGCGAAACGGATTTTAGGCGATATGGGTTTAGGCGAAGCGGGTTTAGGCGAAACGGATTTAGGCGAACTGGCCGTCACCCGGAAATGGGACATAACTTCCGCTTTCAAAATTTTCCTCTTAGAGCTGTGGTTGTCGCTTTGCATTCATTATCAGACCATTTATAAAGTGGCTTTTTTCAGTCATTAGGACATCAAAACTAGTCCGATTCTCTACTCAGTTCCATTCTGATTTCGATTTATGTTCGTTTCGTCAAATACTCGTCCGATTACCATCTCGCCGAATTTTTGCTGTCGTTTTGCATCATGCTTTCTCAAATTCTCAAAACCGATTCTCCCAACAAAAGAGACGCCCAAAGCTCGAAATTTTATGGGATTGGTGAACGAACTAATCCAGTTCTGTTGATTTTGTAGCAAATCAACGCTAAGAATTTTAGAAGTAACCAGGGTTGAAAAGCCGCTTCGCGACTTTTCAACCTTGGCCTCGTCTGATCCCATGATATGCTTCACTTTGCATCATGTCATCAATTCCGCTAACTGAATATGAAAAGCGCCCCCCTGACCCTTTTTATAGGCTACCGCCACTTCCGGTGCATGTTAATTGTTTACTAACAAAGAGGCACCCGAAATTTTTACAAAAACTGAAATTTAATGTCGAAAACAGCTGATTTTGTAAAATCTGATAAGCGTGCAGTCATCCCAGAGCCATTAAGCACCTAATGACATATCATGCGTAGCATAAACTCTTTCCCCTCTTGAGATATCCGCCGGACATGGTGACGGAAGTTGCATGCAAAGTGGCACACACACAGACACTATTTTTTTTATATATAATAGTAGGATGATGGGTACCCCTAATTAGCATTCATAAATTGACGTAAAATGCTATATACAATTCGGCGTAATGAACATTCGGTGAATTGGCGTGGGAGAAATGAAACATTGCAGAGTTTCTGCGCAGCGGCTGCGCCCCCCGCTTTAATATCCCCGGCTGATGTATGATGAGCAAAAAGGCTCTAGGTTGTCGGGTCGTTCTGCTTTCCAAGGCAAAAACATGTGTGGGGTGCCGGGGGCGACATCTTCTCCTCTTCCCCGCCCTTCCCCCTGCCTCCGCCCTAATACGCGCCAATTTTAGAAGTGCTGCCCTGAGATGCCTCAGGCTTTTTGTCCCAGCTTTTCACATCACTTTACTACATGAGTCCGGATGCGGCATTAGGCATCGAGGTTCTCATCTCTCCCCGCCCCATACGGCATATTTTCCATTTCCGCGTGACGCATAAAAGTTTTTATGAGGGCCATTGTCGCTAGAATTTTTAATCGATTCGAGCTGCACCGATCTTCGTTTTATTCACTGTAAAACGTCAAAATTAAGAAATCATCGATGGCAATTACATCCTTTCTTCTCATCATCAGCGTATATCCCCAGAATGCATGCTGAGATTTTTTTATTTGAGGCCGATGGCCATCGAGAATCCCGACATTCAACATACCATCAGCGAAAATCTAAAAACGACGCAAATAGTAGTTTTTGAAACATCAGTACATTTTTTGTACCAGTAAATAGTCCGAAGCTTTTTCGGCACTCCCTAATTTGTCGGGATTTTGACTACGTCATTCGATACGGCTTCAAAAAAATATAGTAAGAGTGCTAATTCCAGCCCAAAATACAATTAAATCAAAAGGTATAGCGAAAAAATTTTGAGAACTTACGGCGGGGGGATAAAGTAACGTCTGACCCGAAGCGTATTCTTGCGAATCGAGCTTTAATGAATAATAAATCTTGGACGCTGGTTTGGACGCCACTTTCTACTAAATAGCTATTTTGAATGTTTAGTTTACGACTGCCGATATTTTGGCAAATGCGATTTCGGCGTTTCCCCTGTCCCGATGCCACGGACCCTCGCTGTCGTGGCCCGCATCAACATTCGTCTCCTAAAGTAATTGACTCGGCAACTCCCTCTCTTGCCCCCGAATCCTAATCAGCATACCGACCGGGTCCATGCCCCCCAGGCGTCCGTCGGTAATGAGCGCCGGTTTTTGCCGCCGATCCGATGAATATGCGAGTGGTGGAGGGGCGCACATAAAAAATGAACCCTCGGCAAAAACGGCGTGGAGCTGAGGTGTAGTGGGCTGATTTAGCGCGCCATTTGTCAATGGATCGCATTTCAGAAAGTGGCGGCGCGAGTTTTTGGATTCTGCTCTTCTCTGGGGCTCGGAGTTTGCTTTTTTTCTGGCTCATGATGGTAATGGATTGCCCTATTAGTAATGCACTTATCTCTCTCATCAGCCTATCGCCTTGGAGTAATTTTTTGACCGGATTGAGGCGATTGAGAAAACGCTCATAAATTTTCAGTTTCTTTGTCGGATTCGAAAAAGGCTGCGCGATTTCTCCACCCTGGTTCCGTCGTAATTGTTCGATAGTACATAATTTGCATACTTTTTTCGGAATCGCGAGGTAAAAGGTACGACATACGAGAAGTATGTTGCCACTTACTTTCATATAGGTTTGACCTACTTCCGGTGGATAGTAATTGCTGATAGCAAAGCGGTGTAACCGAGATTTTCAGACAAAAGTTATTGTAATGGTGGAAATTATATTTTTGCAAAAGTATTTTTTGTATATTTTCAGTCTGCATCTCTAGAGAAGCACTTCTAGAGGGTAGCGTTCACACCCTTGATACCCAAACGCCCCTATTTCAAAAAGAAGCCATCGGCGAAGTTCCTGGACTCCTAGCGGAGGGGGGGGGTTAGCAGAGGGGAAACCAGTTTCTGTTTTTGCACCTATACTCGTTGAAAATAAATAATTTTAGTGCTTGCTTTTAGTGGTTTTTGATTGCTTACAAGTTATAAAAACATTTATTTAAAGCTTGAAAATTCCAAAATGTTTTGACCTTTTTTGGTCCTTTTTCACACATTTTTGAGAAAAATTTTTGTTTAAATTGTTTATTTTCAGATTGTTTTTATATTTAGAAATTAGGCAAAATGTGTAAAGATGGTTTTTGTTTCTCATAGGGCCGTAGAGAACCACAGGGGAAAATTTGGCTCCCCCGCTAAAAATCTCCCTCCCGCTAACAGTCCAGAACCTCGACGACTACAAAAGCTCCGGTGTGGGAAAGGGGAAACGGGGGGAGGGGGCAAAAAACGGGTTGGCCAACCGGCATGGCCATCTTTCGGGAGGGTTGATGCTGGCCTCTAGGGAGAGTGATTGAGTTGTGGCTGTCGTATATTCGCCGCAATATTTGCCCCCCGATTGCCGTCGCCGGGAATAGCCGTCCTCCCCCATGGGTGTCGACGGGGAACTGATTATGTTATCCGATGCTACCCGGGGAGGATCATGACTTTTCCTCTCCTACTACATCGCTATGAAGGAGATCCGCCGGAAAAGCCGATGGTCATAGCTGGGAACTTTTACCCGCAGAGCCTTTAGGCCATTATTGTTCGATAGTCAGACACCTTTTGATAAGACTTTACTATACCCCCCCCATCCCCCCCCCCCCCAGTCGGCGGTTCACAAAAGCTTTCGCTAGAATTTTTTTGTATTAAATTATTTTGCGCTTCAATTAAATTTAAATCGAGATTAGTATTTTTGATGTTCTATCGCTTTGATTATCCAAAATCCTGACAAAATAGCGGAAATGTCGAAAGGCCATGGTTTGGAAAATCCGAATGCTTACCGTTTGGGGGTTTTTAGTATTGAGAGCTCAAGGCAAACTCTTGAAATTATCGTTTTGAGCAGATTATAACCTTGACTTTGTGTCAACGGAATTGGCCTAAGAAACAAATACTTTTCGAAAAAACGATTATAATTTTCGATTTCCGAATTTTTGTGAAGATGTCCTCCTCTTCTTTTCATGTAAACATGCTTTCGACTGTTCGCAGAGATTATGTTTATCTGCAGCCCGGGCCCGTTTTTCACCTGCAACGTGGAAATTGGTCATAGGCTGCAGCAGAGGCCCGCCAAAATGTTTTATTCCATTTGCGGCGAGTCAGACCCAATTATCCCACTTTCCGTTCGTCGAAACAAAAGAGTGCTAGCCGCCGTTAACTTCTTTGAGCGCGAGTCTTTTTGGTGTCCAGGAAGCATCCATTAGATCTCTCAGTTCCTCAGCTTTACTTGATGTGTTTGGCTCGATTAACTATCAGAATCTCGAATTTTCTGAATCTCGTATTTTTCATAGTATGAAACAACATTAGGAGCTGCGGGAAATACAATTTTCAAAAGTCGTTATTTGGCTAGATTCCCGCGTGACCCCTTTGAAAACTTGGCGGATAAGTACGCATCTGGGTGTTAAATCCTGGGAACCGGGGTCCAAGCCTGGCGACTAACTAAGCAAAATGACCCACAGACACCGTGACCAAAAACCTTGGCTCCTAGGCCTCGAGATTCGCACCACACGGAGCGTTAGGCCGAAGCCGGGGAGCGAGGGATGTCGCTGAAAGCAATTCGGCCCATTCGTTGGCTAATTTGATTGGCATACCCTGGGTTTTTCGAGGAGGCCGACTCGGAGGAGGGGGACTTCAGCTTTTTGACACCTGCAAAACATCGATTTGTCTAAGTAGCGGCCCTGGGGTCGGAATGTCGCTGCCAACTGTGCCTAGGTTAGACTTAGGTTTAGGCTCGGCTTAGGCTTGGGCTTGTCAGTAATGCCTATTTCTCTTTTTCTTAGTTTTTTCATGTTCTTATCAATTGATGCCACTCACTGTGTTTGAAAATTAGTGTCGCCGAATTTTTTGGATAAATTTTAGCACCGAAAACAAGAACGGCTTTCCCTTAACCCAGGAAGAGCAGATGACGGCTTGCCAACGCATGAATATCTAAGACATCGGCTCATCATGCCTGCACCCCGATCTCCCCTCTCCCCAAATATCAAGATATTTTTCGGTGATCCTACCTTATATAATTTTGGCGTGTATCTGTGTGTGTGTGTGTGTGTGTCCGGACACCACTTTCGAGGCCCGATTTGAGGGCCTTCCCGTGTCCAAAACACCCCAATTCTTCGTCACCCGGGGAATCGACCCTCCTCTTTTCGATGGCGTTTTCAAAATCGCGTTAAAATAAAACTTTACAAAGTTAAGGCCGGTTTTACTAAATTTTGGGGCGTTGGAGAGCTAATTAGCATAATGTGGAATAGAAATTTCCTCATTCTGGCCAGTTGCACTCGCGAGTTTGGTCGGGGGAGGGGAAGAGTCCGAAGGACCCGAGCTATCGGAACGTCAAATTTCTTATGCAAAGGCCGCATTCCAGCGCCCAAGGCCCGCGAAGCGGGTTTTGGGCGCTGGTTTAGGTATAACTTTGGCCCTCAGGTCAATCCAAAATAAATCATGTCACTTCCCCCTTCAAAACAACCCTTGAAAGTTCGAAACTTCGGATTAACCAGACCACGGATTCGGTGGAGAGGCGAGACACTAAGCCGGTCAGGCACTCCTCATTGATCTGTCAGGGTTAATCCCTTGTCTCGAGAGCTTAGAAACACTTTTCTCGTAGCCCTTTTCTCATCGGAATTATGGTCAGACTTTCAGGTCTGGTGGTCGCATTCGGAAAAGTTAAGTCAATTTATCCATGTTTCAATACCTACATTTTTCTGACCGGATAGTTATTCCGTTCAATTGCATATCTCATTTTATCAAGATTTATCAACGTTTGAGACGGGTCCCCGTTCTCAGCAATATAAAAATGGCATTTGCAATTTTAGGAGAGTTCTAGCGGACGCACTGTTGAAAAACTTATCGCACGCTTTCTCTGCATTATAAATTTTCACTGTTTCAAAGTAAATTTTGAAGCGACATACACTATTTGTCAACCTTGTTTTCCATGCCGTATTTCCTCTAATATGGTCCCCCCCCTATAATATACCAAAAAAATGACTACCCCAAAAAAAATTTATTTGGAGTTGCCTTTAATAACAAAAAAATGCCTAAAAGATATCTGTTTAATTCGTACTGTGTTCCCGAGTGTTCGTGAGCATTTTGAACTGCTAGAACTTGTTGTGATTGCTCAAAATCACAAAACATATATTCACCCTGCTAATACAACCCCCCTCCCCGGAAGTGATTGAAAAAGAGAACCCGCGAGGTTCTATTAAAGGAAATACAGTATATCTAACCTTATCAGTTTATTTAGTTTACCGTAATTTTCATTCAAGTCCAAAGGGCCCCTGAACACATTCTTGTGAGGAGTGCGGCGGGGCCAAGGTGGGCGAGGAGGCGTCGACTTCTCCTCCTCCTCCTCCTCCTCCTCTTGCATAATATGCCGACGGCTCTCGTATCACAGCCTTTCCTCCCCCCGTTAATGGCTGTGTCTTCCTGTGGCGCATTCTCGAGTAACATGTCGCCCATCTCACTGCCGCGCACCCTCTAAATAATTGATTCTATTACTGAGCGCCTCGCCCACAAGAGGCGCCTCAGACTTTAATAAAGAAGTTGCACTCCTTGTTCACCTCGAGCTTTGACTTTAGGATGCTATCGGTTTTTGTATCGCCGGTTTTGAGCTTTTACGAGGGTTGAAAATCCACCTCGCGACTTTCCAACCCTGGCCCCGTCTAGCCTTGTTCTATACTTTGCATATATCTTCACGAATCCCAATGATAAAAATAAAAAGTTATCGCTTTATATAGACTATGGCAACTTCATGGTTTCCTAACAAAGCGATTTCCCAAAAATTTTTAAAAAAGGAAAGCTAATGTCGAAAATATCCGATTTTGTAAAATGTGATATGTGGGGAGTCGTTTCAGTCTCGTTACGCACCTGATGACGTATCATACGTACGTTAAAGTTCGTCCCCTCTCGAGATATCCTCCGCACAAACTGACGGAAGTAGCATGCAAAGCGACACCTGGGCTTGTTTTAGATGTCTGAAACTCATCTCCATAAAGAGATAAAAATCTTAGAGATAAAATCTTAAATTGATGGATATACAATTTTGCGTTATTTCCCTCAAATTTCTTCTCTAAAACTCTACGACGACAGCTCGAGCAAGCGGCATTTAATTAGAGGTCCGAGACTCCGGAAATCCTGTCCAATTTCCCGGATGCCCCCCCATCGGTACTACCTAGCGTCAACTACATAGTTCCGCCAGGACATGTTGCGGTTTGGGTTTTTAGGAGGGTGTTCGGCGCTCAAACCATATTTCTTCAATTCCAAATATTTTTAAAAACCTTTGCGCCCGATTTTTTTTACCCATATCAGCTTATTTTGCAGTGTGAATTCAAGACTGCAATCATACAAATTCCCCAATTCGTCACATCCTGCTTTGTCACCTAGAGAAAAAAATTTGAAGGTTCGCGTTTCTAGATCCCCCTCTCCCCTCTAACACAGCCCCCCACCCCTCAAAACTTCGAAATCCTTTTGTGCTTGCAAAAATGGAAAAAATCGTTCTGTTTAGGATTTTCACTGTGATCCAAACTGGTTATGAGCACGTTGAGCTACTAAAAATCAAAATAATTAAGCAAAATCACAAAAATATACCTTTCCCGCTGATAAACCCCTCATCGGGGTGAGTGAAAAAAATGGAACCGTGATATCAGAGGAAATACGGTAATACGGTACTGGTTAGGGATCATGGCCGATGTCCTACTTCACTTTTCGATGGCATCCAAGATCCAGATCATAGTCGTGGGCCCTCAAAGCACACTCTTCCCAAAAGCAGAATACCGGCACACGGAGAAGGAAGTTGAGGGGGGAGGGGGTCCGCTCGGGTCGGCCGACACACTCGCTCCAATAATGGCCCGTGAGGCGGCGAAGAAGGACAGATTGACGAAAACAATGGCCCATATCCCGGGGGGTGGCCCCCGTCCTGGGGAGGCCCAACACACTGCATCCCACCCACCCACCTTCGGCCCACTCCTTTTCTGGTCGGCTGCCCAATTTGCATCCTAACCTTTTCGTTCATTGCTTGCCGATCCAAAGAACGCGTTTCTCCGTGAGAACGTTGACCCCGTTCACTTCCCCTGCAACATCAATCAAGTTCATCGTGCCTTTAAACTTTCAGAATATTGCAAACATGTGAGAAAACCAGAATCCGCCGAATTCTGCAATTTTCCGAATCCCATTTTCCGAGAGTCGATGCAGGCATAGCCGTGCAAGTTCCCGAAGTTTTTATTACTGGTTCAGACAATGAAGAATGCGAGATTCTGAAAACTAGAATTCGAAAAATGGAATTCGGGATTCCGAATTCTGTTCCTCTGAGATTTTGAAAAAACCAGTGATTCTGGGTTCCATAATATCATAGATAAATAGATTTAGATTTCGATAGATTTCGATAGAAAATAAACACTAAAATTTCGGTAAAATGAAAAACCTTAATTTGGCCATACCTTAAAAACCATTTGCAAGGGACCATGAAAGTCACGGTGGCATTTCGATATGGGACCTGGCTTACCTTGTGCAGAATTTCAACTTCGAGCCTGTTTTCATAAACTGCAAGTTAGCTCGAATTCAAAATTTATGAAGCATCTAAGTGCGGTTTTTAACCCCCGACACGTGGGCCAAGATGCCGTCCTTTTTTGTTGTACTGTTCTAATTTATCACAAGTAGCCTATCTGATAGGGATTTTTTTCTGTTTCGAATCACATATTTCATCAAAATGCGCTATCAACCCGTCATGCATTTTAATAACATAAAAACGGCGCTTAGTCGGTGTTAATTTAAATTCGTATCCGATGAATTCATACTACCAATTCAAATTCTCGCTCACCGCTAAAAAACAGCCATTTCCAGGTGTTTGCCCCGAGCCGCAGGGAAATGTGACTGCCCCATGGCCGACGAGACACTTTTTCAGGCAAAGACCATGAGTCTTACAAGTTATTAGTTCATTTCAGGCATTCAAGGGGCTGGCCCTGTTCCTCCTGGTCGTCTGGACGATTGGGGCCAATGCCTTGGTGTTCGTCGTGCTCAAGAAGAACCCCCGGCTGCAGACGGTGCCGAACTTGTTGGTGAGTCGCAAAACATCCTGGATTGTCGATGTGTCACCTCCAATAAACTCCATCAATGATTCCAGGTGGGAAACCTGGCGTTCAGCGACCTGTGCTTGGGGCTCATCGTGTTGCCCCTATCTTCTGTGTACGCGATAGCCGGCGAATGGGTTTTCCCGGAGATGTTGTGCGAGATCTTCGTATCGGGTGAGTGCGCCTTAAAAATTCAAAATGCGTATAGTTTGGCTACGAACCAAAGTTAGCTCCGCTCCAAAACACACAATCGCTTGCGCGTCTATAAAAATTTGTCGCGGAAGGCCTGCTGGCCCCAGAGCACGGTTGAATTCGATTCTGAATTTCTTCAAATTCTAACGCGTTAATTTTTAGATCCATCAAATCCGAATGATCAATTCTCCAGATAATGGTGCACACTTTCAGCCGACATCCTTTGCTCCACGGCATCCATCTGGAACCTCGGCATCGTCGGGTTGGACCGCTACTGGGCCATCACTTCCCCGGTTGCGTATATGAGCAAGCGTAACAAGAAAACGGCCGGGATCATGATCCTTTCGGTCTGGGTCTTCTCTTCACTTATCTCGTTGGCTCCGATGCTTGGGTGGAAGCAGGTGGGTCGCTTATTATTGCTGTGATGCTCATGGTGACTTTACGCTATGAAAGTTTTTATCCCAGCAGAATTTTTACACTTGTTGCCTTAGCCTAACCCTAATCCTAAGCCTATGCCTAAGCCTAATTTTTTTTCTAAGAAGCTATCTATTTAAAATGCTTATTTTGTCTTGTAATCGCGGGTTTCTCGGCTATAGACACATCACAAGTGGCTGAAGGTTTGTGCAAAGTGAACGTTTTTGTAAGCGTTTTTGGCGAGCGAGATGGCTTTCGAGTGAACTGCTTTCCGAGTCTTTATTTTACGAGAAAGCCACGAAAATCACCTTTTCTCAGGTGGCCCCGCATGGCAATATGGTGCAACAGAACGGCACCTGGCAATGTACCTTCCTCGACCTTCCCTCATACACTGTTTATTCAGGCAAGTATTAATAAAATTTAATACGGCGTATAACCCTTATCTCCAAAGCAAAAAAAAACTTTATTTAGCGACCGGTTCCTTCTTTATCCCACTGCTGCTAATGTTCTTCGTTTACTTCAAAATCTACCAAGCCTTTGCTAAGCACCGGGCACGCCAGATCTACCGCCAGAAGGTAGGTTCGAGACGGCCCGGGTTGTTTTTATTTTTAAATTGAAAAAGATGCACGAGTGCATGTGCATCTCCATCTTTCTCTAATTTCCTTCGCTTTTGATGATTTTCGGGCCAAGCCTCGTTTCCGGTGGTTTCTTTTTTAAGTCAGGTCAAAAGTGGTCACGTCAAGTTTTCCAGCGTAGTAAATATGATAGCGGTACAATTTATCATGTCGGAACGTGTGTTACGCCAAAAGCAAACCCTTTCCGTGCCTACATAATTTTGGCTTTCCCTAAACGTCGCTATGATTTCATTTGGAAGGTACCCCCCCACCGGGACATGGCCTCGTCTTTCTATAGCTTAATTTCTTGAAACAATCCAAACTGGACATATCAAAGAAGACGAGATAATCAATCGTTGCTCTTCTCCACCCGACTCAATGCCGTTTTTTTAGCTCGCCGTTTCGACGCAAGTAAGGGTCTTTCTCTGAATGTCGCACGCTGGGCACTTTTCCACTGTCTCTCCATTTGTTGCTTCATCCGTTTCGCGCCGGCATTCCCGATGGCCGGAGAGGTTCTCCGATTTATCGACATTTGGTTGGAGCCCTTTCTGACATGCGCGTCGAAAATTTCATTATACAGGGCGTATTTTTCATGTTGTTTGTTAATGTCATTTCATGTTAATGTTTCATTATTATACATCTCAAAACAAACCGCCCCTGGGCATTTGGCCGTGTCTTCCATCGGATTGGGACCAGATTATTATCAGCAATTTGGAAAAATTAAGGCTATGTGCTGCCAAATTTGCTAGCAACATGTTATAAAAGAAAAAAGTTATAGCAAAACGAAGGTTTATTTTGACGAATTCACTAGGATTCAGGCGGATTTCGGCCTCGTAAGCTTTAGCAAAAATGAAGATCTCGCCTTTTCCGCCACGGAGAATTTTTGATTTACAAAAATTACGTCTAAATTGGGCTTTTGATCACTTTTTATTATCAAAATCGGCAGAAAACGACCCAAAAATGATCATTTTCGGCGAATGGTTTAAAATCGGCATGCTAATTACGAAAACATGAGTACCAGCGTTTCCCAAAAATCAGTTTTTTTAGCGGTAACTTTTTTGTTTTACCATATACTTAGGAAAGTCGGCTGCACATAGTTGTTCTGGATACAAATCGCGGGTAAAGTTGTGGTCTCGATCCGATAGAAGAAGGCCAAATGCCGAGGGGCGGGTGTTTTGGGACACCCCGTAGTTGATGAAAAAAGGGGTCCGTCAGAAAGCAATTCCGAGCGCATACTTCATCGCAATAGCACAACCAACAAAGTGTGGGACCTTATAGAACAAGTCGGTGTCCGTTTACAATACCGTCTCGACCTTTCCAGCCTCGGGAGCCGGAGTCGTTTCCTACTTTCCTTTCTCTAACAAAACTCTTTTTGTTTGTTTGTTTCGCTTGCTGCTCGGTTAGTCTTTCGGTAGTTATGTGTTCCGTCGGCCGCGTTTATTCTTCAGGGAACGAGGAGGAGACAGAATTGGCACCCTAAGCCTAAGCTGCCGATGACCGGTCGATGCAGTGGTCGATTCTAAACATCTTCAAATGAGAAAACAAAAATTTAAACAGCGCCGACGGAATGCAGACAAGACCATACCCTTTACTAATCTCAATCCAAATCTAATCCACATTCCCATTTCCTTCCCATCCAGGTCATCTACCAAGCTGTGAGGGTTTGAGCAATTTCATGCACGGACGGACTAACAAGAAATTAACACAAAAAACTGTTGTGTAGATTGGAAACTGTGCGGCTTCGCGTCTTGCTTTCCGGATGTCTGAGAAAAGCGAGGAATTTTTGAGTTGAAGGGATCGTGTAGGCCGCAGAGTGTAGGCTTATGATTAGGCTTAGGCTTACTTCAAAGTCCCAAGCGGCCTAAGTCCTCATTAGTGCGTTGGGATGTTGATCATGGCTGTTTGACGCGCAAAATCCGCGAAATATGGAAAATTTCTAGGTTTGAAGTAACAAATTACTTTATGCTTGCGCGTTCCCTTCAATAAAAAAATCGAAACTATCAGGTTATCCGGAAGCAAAGCGCCGGTCGTTCAAGCTTGTAGTGTGACAAGTTCCGAAACTCGCCATTTTCGAAGCGCTTTTCTAACAAAACTGGTTTCCACCGAGCAGGAATTCAGATTCCTAATTCTGACAAATTAGGGCAGTCAAAAGAATTTTCATGTAACTAGAAGGAAAAATGAAAATGGTGTCTGCACGGTACGTCGTGTAGGGAGTCCGTCTCGCGTCCTGTGTTCTATCGCCGCCTTGGAGATGTGTTTCTGGCATTCGGCAGCCAATGGGAGAGCAGGGGCCCATTTCAGGTCATCCGTAAACACATCGAGTCGACGATACTTCATGAAATATCGCACGTGCTCCCTAC
This sequence comes from Mesorhabditis sp. LJ9110, assembly GCA_038088335.1. Taxonomy (NCBI): domain Eukaryota; kingdom Metazoa; phylum Nematoda; class Chromadorea; order Rhabditida; family Rhabditidae; genus Mesorhabditis; species Mesorhabditis sp. LJ9110. The sequence continues at coordinate 225,038 of JBBGBA010000064.1, forward strand.
GTCGGATGAGTTTGCGAAGGAAGAGGAGGAAGACGAAGATGATAGTAAGCTAAAAAATTATGTGCTTTTTTATGGCTTCATTGGCTATATAGAAACTTGCTTAAGCGGCAAAAGCCGAAGCTTTAACCGGAGCCTACTAACGCCCGATATTTTTCTTAGGCTCGAGCTCGGGAGCAGTGGAGAATGGTCTGGGCAATAACGATGCAATTCCGGAGGAGGATGAGGTACCCAAAAAACCATCAGCCCACATCTAACCAATTAAGATGGAGGCGGAAAGTAGCGGTCGGGACGAACGAAGTGACGAGACGCAACACACAACCGCCGGATCGTCGGTCACGCCTACATTACCTGGAAAGGTGACATATAATGCAAACATCTAATATCTGATGAATTTAGAAAGAAGTAACCATGGCTCGTAGCCTGCCGCCCATATCCGATCGAAAGAAGAAGCTGGAGGCCAAGCCGGTCAAGAGTGTTGTTATGATCAGCTATGAGAAAGTGAAGCGGCACAAGATACGGTGGGTCACCGACGACACCCCGGAAGTCGTGGTGCTGATTACGAGTATCAGACCTAAGTAACAGACCCTAACTAACCACAATCCTGAGTTATAGCCCAATCGGGGCCAGGACGCCTTTTTAAACCGGAACCCCATTCTCTGGCCGGCGCGGCGCTAGGACCCGGGCCAAGGACCTTTTCTCTGGCCTGCGGCGCAAGAGCCTGGGTAAAGGACCGATCCTTGGCCTGCGGCTCTAGAGCGAAAGCCAGGCCTAATCCTCGCACACCGAGAGCCTAGAATGATGTTCTGTTGATAAACCACCAAAAAGCAAAAAGTCATATTTCGCCAGGATTCGAACCCACGACCATTCACATGGTAGGCCGAGCGCAAGACCACTACACCATGGGGCGAGATGGGAACAGGCGGCGGGGAAGGCCTCTTCTGTCCTGGGGATGCAGCAGAGAAATGGGCGCCCCAATGAATCCGGGAGGGAGGCCTACTGGTCACTTTACCAAATTCCATTTTTTAGTCTGAAACTGCCAAAAATTTGTCAAAATAATAAGATGCGCGTGATCCCCACTATCGATTACATAAGTGCCCGAAATTACAGCCCGAAATTCCATCCGGGCTTCGAGTTATGGCCCGGACACCACGGCACTTTGGCCATTTTGTTAAGGATTTTTTAGAAAAATCCTGATAAAAACCTTATTTTAAAGAATTAACGAAAATCCAAAAATAGTATCGAGATATTTGCATTATGCATCAACCCACCAAAATCAGGGTCTAACTCCTTCAGGAAATCGAGATAGCCTCTGAACAAACCTTTTTTTGGCCAAAATGTTAAGGGTTTTACACTATTTTCCTTGTAAAATAGTTAAATGAAGGAATTTCGAAAAACAAAAAAATGCGTATAAAGAGGATGTGTTTCTCCGCCTCCATGCCAAAAATCAGCGCGAAATTCGGCCTGGCGGCCGAGAAATCTTCATTACAGAAAACACACATACTTTTCTCGCTTATAGGATAGGATACTGTTTTCTATGCGATTTTTACCATTTTTCGGCTATTCTTATGGACTTTGCCTCGAATTGCATTGACTTCCCGCTCGGAATCCCTCATTTCGCTCAAGGTCCGGTTAATTTTCGTTTGTAAAAACTGTTTAAATAAGCGTTTAATTAGTCAGAAAAAGATTCCTAGGGGGAAAGCAGCCTTCCCGCATCATTTTCACCAAATATTCTTAGGGCCTACTCCGACGAAAACCCTGTGGAAACACATTATAAAGTTTACTTTTATTGTATCTCGAAAATTACTGTGGGTGACGGGCTATAACTTAGGATTGTCTGATTTAGTGTATAATGCACCTCTGGCCCAAATTTGGGACCCATCGGATGTAATACGGCCAAATGCCAGAGGGGTGCTTTTTATTGGGCTACCCTGTATACGGCTAGGCATTTCGACGGTCAGCTTCAACTGTAAACAACGTATTTTCAGAAAAGAACGAATGTACCGAAAATCCTTGCAACGAAAGCCGAAGGCCATATCTGCGGCCAAGGAGCGGCGTGGTGTCAAAGTGCTCGGCATCATCCTCGGCTGCTTTACGATTTGCTGGACGCCGTTTTTCATGTGGGTCATGAAGAATCTGCAAGATATCATCAACGAAATTTTCAGAATGTACATAGTCGTGCAGTTCTGTCGGGAGAATTGCCACGTGAACCCGCACATCGAAATGTTCATCACCTGGCTTGGTTACTCGAATTCCGCAATGAATCCTATTATCTACACGGTGAGTCACCGGAATGGTATTTGGCTGGTCACCCGGGAACATAGTGTCACATCGCTGTATGCTTTAATCATTCGAGCACAAACAGCGTTTTGCATATGCCTATTGATGCTCTATCGATTGAGCCCATCGAGACATCAAACACGAAAAACAATGTTAGTGATCGCCACATCCACTTAGCTCTTTTGAAGTTTTTTACTGTTTAAAACAACAGCTTTTTAAACATTTATTTTGTAAAAGTGTTTTGGCATAAAACTGTCAATTTCTTGCGCTTTTTAATTGAGTTCCAACTATAATCGGAAAATATTTTAAGATGATTCCAAAATAATCCAAAATAATATACTGCGCCAAATTTTATAAACCGATTTCCCCAAATATTTAAAAAGCAATTGGTTATTAGCCAATTGGTCATCAATCGCCGCCCATTGCCGTGTGTGGGAGGAAAGGAATGTGCTGTCGAAAAGTGGAAATTTCAGGTGTTTAACCGCGACTATCAGATTGCGCTGAAGCGGCTCTTCGTTGGCGATAAGACGAAGCCGGCCATTCGGGCGTTGTAGACCCCCTACGACACGTCATCCACTTGCTCCAGTTTCCGATCCCATTGTCGATGCGCTTATTTTTGCCTAGCTCCAATTTTTTTGCCCCACGCAACATAAGTAACAATTTTCGCCGACTTCCAGAGGTTCAAAATTGGAATTCAAAAAGATGCAAAGCTAAAACTGTGATTGTTACCCAAGGAAACTGGATTTGATCTAGTCACAGCACCTTAAAATTAAGAAAAACTTTAATTTGAAATATCACGGTCGTCCCATTACCAAAATATAAACTATTGCCCTGTGTTGGCAAGCCCCGCTGGCCCCTCTTCCCCCCATTATCACTCGTGTGCTAAAATTCGGGTATTTTCCGTGTGGCCCTGCATCCATGACCGATTCTGACAATAAATTTTATCGATTCGAAGAGCGCGTGGCGCATTTTTTTGTTGGATTTGCGAACCGACAACCTCACAGCTGAAAGACATCATGGAATCGTTAATCTAAGCACAAATAACTTTTTCGCGATTCGATTTGACGAGCTTTTCGCAGAGTTTCAAAAACATTGTACCTTTTGCAAAAAGTACAAAGATACGAAAGAGATTGGCTACATTTTACTTTACCCCCCCCCCAGCGGGGATGATTTGGCTATAACTTTTTTATTTTACTTTATTGTAGGTTTTGATTAAAAGTCTTAGTATATTTTTAGACGCTCTATCGAATCGCGTTCCAAAAATCCCAAAAATAACAAAAAAAACTTGGGGGAAATAAACGTTACCAAAAAATTGACTAAAAGATTAATATTAAAAATACCGAATACGGATACGTATGCCTTTGAAACTGTAACAACTTTGTAAAATCCCATATCCTTTCTTTTGATCTGCGCAGACACTCCACGGTTACCCTGGCCCGTCTCCAATCTATAGACGTATTTGCAGCCAAGATGAACGCGGACCGCGCCGCAATTACCGATGTCCAGAACCAACTCAACAACCAATTTTTGCCCGGTACGCTAATCTAGCTTCATCATCACATCTACCCCGGATTTTAGCCGTCAAATCGATGGGCGCGGCAGGCGCTGAGTTATTGAGGGCATTTCAAGGTATCCTTGTTTCCATTGCATAAACGATGCTTTGCAGCGTTGCAACGAAGCACAGACGCCTACTGTACAAGCTTGGCCCAGTTGGCGCGCTCGGCGAAAGGCGCAAGCCCTGGTAATGTCGACGGTTTGAACGATCCAACTAGATCCATATATTTAGCGGCTGAGAACTATGGGAAGCAACTTCTCGAAACGAGCAAGCAGTTCCGGGACACTATGCAACACCATGAACGAAGTGTTAGTCAACTTCATTGTGCTTTTTCGTGTGCTTTTCGTCTGGACGTTGAAGAAAAGGGACGTGGGATATATTTCCATTTTAGGTGGCCAATTTCTCAGTGTTCGCGAACAAAACTAACCGCTTCTCCACCGGCGAGAAGGACGTGCTGAAGGAAATGGCCTCCCGTTTCGCCAAGGACGAGAAGGAGTTTTTAAAAACCAAACCGGTACCGAAGCACGTTATCACTTCCCAGCAACAAGTTTTAGTCGGCGGAGGCTAGTGGAAAATTCTACGCCAAGGAGCGCGAGTATTTCGTGAAACAACAAGAGCTGCGCTACAAGTTCTTTTTCGATCGGCACGAAGAGTGGTTTAAGACGTGAGTTTTTCCGCGGGGCATTTATTTACCTTTCCACCCCAACTGGACCTCAAAAATGTAGTAAAGGCATGTGAACAGAGCTTACAAGGGAACCACCTAAGGTCGAGGTGACGTTGCGCTTTGGGACCCAGCCTATTTTGTGCAGAATTTTTGGCTGATTTCGTACCCGCTTTCAATTTTTGCCAAACAATCCGATTTAAAAATTTACGGCGATTTTAAGATCATATTTGAGCCCGCGGGAGGTCATCTATCACAATGCCTATTTTGTTTTACTATGCCAATCCATTTTAAATAGCCTATCTTGTAGAGAATTGTTTTCTGATTAGAATGGTATATTTGATTAGTGCGTTACTCGGAATCAGCAAAAAATTCTGCACAAAATGGGCTAGGTCCCATAACGAAACGCCACCTCGACCTCGGGGGTTCCCTTGTTAGGGAAGGCGACGTTTAATAGACGGTCCTTAGATACGGCGATCTGATCGAATACTGTCAGGAAGTGGCAAACCGAGAAGAAGAAGGCAGCAGAATACACGCTAGTACCAAGACCTCCGAAGCCACGAAGCCGGAGGAAAAACCCGCAGCTCCGAGCGTGCTGGTCGCTGTTGAGGTAAACGGAACACAGGTACGATTGAAGCCAAGCAGCATAGCACATCCTTGTCAAAAAACAGAGGTAAATCTAAGATTCAGTCTGATCGCAAATCGACGGCGAGCAGCAAAGTGAGCAGCGCTAGCAGCATCGAAGGGATTCGGAGTCGGCTATCCACGCAAGATGACCAGAATTCGATTGCTCTCATTAGTGAGAAGCAACTGGTGCAAACCAATCCCACAGAAACGGTATCATTCTCCAGTAACAGGTGTTGATGTTTGCTCATTTAGGTGCCGTCGAACGAGCATCGTTTGGCCGAAATCGCTCAAGAAAACATTGAATACCTACCACAACGGGTGGGCGACAATACAGGCACATTGAAGAAACGGTTCCAGGAATGGCCGCAGGCTGAGCGTCGCCACGAAAGCATGGCATATGATTTCCGACCGCGTGAGGCGTCGCCGGAGCGCGCAAGGGCGGCACTGCAGCTACATCCAGCGCAGAACGTTGCGCAGGTAAACTTTTTTTCCTTTATGCGATCATCGGTTATGCCGTTAGGCCGCGACGCTGGTTAATTTCGTCAAGACTTTTTTTAGCCTCAACCAGCCGTCGCGCGCGCACCACCAAAGTTTGGATATCAAGTGTTCCCACCAATGGCTGCTGCCACGAACCCTAGCCCACTCCCCGTCTATGCCGCCGATCCAAAGCCTACACCGGCGGCTCGAACAGGTGCGTTATCAAACATTAACCGAGTTTCAAGATCTTTATCGAATACAGTGCGTCCCAAAAAATCCCGCTACCCTAGCCGGTAGCATGCGCAGAAACGGGCGGATTTTCTGATGTTCTTCTGACCACGGGTTTTTTATGCTCAAAATCCAACAAAAAATTTCGGAATTTTGCAATCCGAAAGACGCGCTGGACTAGCCTTTCCGCGAGATTTCGATAGATACCTAAATCGTAAAAGTCGGACAAGTTTGCAGCCGGCTAAGGGGTGGGGGTGGTTGGGGCGCCTGTATCGTGGGTTACAGCATATCTTAAAAAGGTTGCGTTTCGTGTTAGGAACCGGCCTGTCAGAATCTGGGCAGAATTTTTCACTGGTTTTCGAAAACGCTGCCCATTTTTGCCGAATAGCTCAAGCCCAAACCCAAGCTGTTTAGTTCCGGTGGTCGTGCCGTCGCCGTTTTCGGCCCAGGATTACGGTGTCAGCCTCGAGGTAAACGAGGATTACAGCCCGAGCGGCCCCGATCAACTCTCCGTAGTCCGAGGAGACCGAGTCACCCTCATCAAATCGGGGAATCGAGGATGGATTTTTATCAAAGACGCCAGCGGCAATAGGTAATGGTTCAGATCGGCAGACGTGCCATGAGCATACTCATTGATTTTAACTTTTCAAAAATGTAATGCGCGAATATTATTCGGTTTAGAACCGGCTGGATCCCCGCTCAATTTGCTTCGAAAGTCTGAAACGATCCGCGACAGCCATCTCAAAGAACAGGACCCAATCTTCTCATGCTTCTCTGTGCACTATTCAATAAAGCTTTAACTGTGTAGTCATCAATAAATAAATAATTAAAAGCACGAGATGCTCTTGAGAGTCCCGCTTATTTCTTCTTGCCACTCCCGGCCCGAAGGAGACTGTCGACCAAGTTGAAAAAACTGCCAATATCTGCGCGTGGGCCGGTGGCCCTGAAAATAGGGATTAATGACAATTAAGTGTAGTCTTAGTGATTCTCATGGGGTTGGGCTTACCTAAGGACCGTTGGCAGTTCCTTAACCAGGTAGTTCTCGAATGTGTTGTCGATGCCGGCTTCTTGCCCTAGGAGTCCGGTGAGTCCACCCTGGCCCTCCCAGTTGGCCACCGGGGGTTTTGGCAAATAGGCTTGCTCTGAAAAAGCACATTGGAAGTGGCAACATCAAACGGCCGCCTTTCAAAAACAGCTTATGCCTATGCTTGATGCTTAGAAGCTAGAATAGAAACAACCTAGAATGTATCGAATGCTAAAATTCGGCTGTTTGTCCTTGGCAACAGATGTGATGATGACTTGATTTCCCTCGGAGACGATGACCCCAGGTGCTGCATTGCAGCACTGCCTGAAAGGTGGGATAACGCGCACTCAGGGTGCCACGACATTTGCGACACGACGGACTTGAGGCCCGACATTTGCGGCCCGACACTTGCGCCCGACATCCGACAACTGCGGCCCAAAGCTGTAGTAATTACCCAAAACTGAAGCTTTTAAACGTCCGGAAGGCTAGTTTTCTAAACGGGGTTTGATCGCTTGTCCCTTGGTCTTGACCTAAAAATAAGGCTTCGTGCCACCCGGGGTTAGTCGCTTCGGATGGGTGCGAGCTCGTACAGAGTTTCGAAATCGGGGCGCCCGAGGCGCGCGTAGCGGCCCGCGATTTCGACAGAGTGAAGCGGCAGCCCATCCAAAGCGGCGGCCCGCCTTGCCTGAAAATGCTCTAGACTCTTACTAACCCTCTTTTTAACTTTATATTGGGGAAAAGCGAGCTTAATATGTCGGGCCGCATCTGTCGGGCCGCAAATGTCGGGGAGCCCTCACTCAGACCGCGAGATTTTTCGCAAGCGATGAAAGCCTTTCAATTCTATAAATCAGCCATTTTGCTGCCATTCTTACCGGAAGCCAGTTTGTTGCATGTCGCGCTGGTGTTTGATTTCCAGGTAATTCTCGGCGCAAGACGAATCGCACTTATATTTGGCCTCGATGATCTCGAAGCGAATCTTTTGCCCAAGTGGCGCCTTAGATACAGGTGAAGCCTAGTTGTTTCACAGACCAAAATCCTCCAATGACAGGTCCCAATTTGTCTTGACGTCAACAGATTCCAAGTTGCTCCGGCAATCAGCTCACCCCCGCACCCAGCTATGGGGGAAGGCATATTTGTACAAAGAATGCAAACTGCGCAAACCGGTACTAACCGCGACATGACCGCATCGTTGCCCTCCGAGTCCTGGTGGGCATTTACATATTTGACAATTGAGTGGATCTTCATAGCCTCCGTTAAGGCAGTGTAGATTAACTTGGCAAATTCCTGCAATAAAAATTTCAATTGATATCGGTGAAATTGCAATATGCTTTGCAGGCAATGCCCGTTAACTGGATCCCGCTAACCGGAGCAATACAGCCGATTCGCGTGCTTGACGTCAATGAAGGAGATATCGGCCCTTTGGCCGATCGTGTGCTGGAAGCGATGATCTTTCGTCTCAATCGTCACATAATTCCAATTGTTCGTGAACGCTTGTGGACCTAAATGATTCAGAAAATCTATCAAAATCTCGAATTTCAGTATCTCGAATTTTCATAACTTAGAATTTTCAGAATTTCGAAAGTTGGATAGGCTGGGTACAGGGCGTAGGCGTGAAATTAATATTAATGTTGATTTATACTATGAAAATTCGAGATTATGAAAATCCGGGAATATGATCGCTAATCAAATGTTCAATGTGAATTAGCTATGGCAATACACACCATAATGCATCACCGAACCAAAGTCGTACGGTACATCGGCTGTATCGAGATCAGTGCGTTTCTCGAAATTTCCCTAAAAAATGGTGAGAATGAAAAGAACTTTTATGAAGCCCTTTGAATCCAAGAGTAACCCACATAGGTACCTTTGATGATGTTGTCATTGTTGAGGTTAATGTATTCATCGCGATCCGGCCTGCTCTGCTCGTGCCAGAAGCCGATCGCATGACCAAGTTCGTGAGCCACAATCCCACTCTAGACCAAACAAGTGTCGACAACAGTAAAAAAAGACATTTTCCTTTCCTCACCCCATCACAGCCAAATCCGATGGAGATGTACTGTTTACCGCCGGTGCGGCCGACGTTCGAATAACAGCTGAAAGCTCGAAGCATAGATTCGATGAACAAGGTATGATAAATCGCTCAATCAAACTATCCTACCCGCCTCCTCGGAAAAACGTCACAAAATCGCGTTCGTTGGAGTGGGGGACAAATGTTATGCAAGTCTCACGAGACCATTTTTCCATACCGGACATTAATAGGGTGACCCATTTGCCTAAAAGTTTTTTGCCAAAATTGTTATTATTAAACTTACCATCTTTTCGATCTTTGAACTCAAAAGGAATCGTTCTGTTGGGCCAGCGGAGTTTTTCATTCACCGCCGCTGCGTTTCTTTTTACCCTTTTTGGTCGCCCTAAACTCAAGGTAAACTTACGCCACTGCAGGGGGTCCCAAAAAAATCGACCCCCAACCAGAACCAGAAAGCACCAGACAGCCAAGCCTAAGCCTAAGCATAATATAGCCATTGAATTCACCAATTTTAGGAGCAAAATCCATGAAAAACTGTAAATTTTTTGCAACATCAATTCGAATATCAATTACTTGCTCACCTTAACACGGCGACGCCGATTTTACGTTTTTTTCTTCAAAAAATCGTTTGAATATCGAGAGCGGGCTAAAAACTTTGGAAGACGAAAGGCGCTTTTTTCTCGCCGTTTCGATGGCTGTGGGATGGCGTAAAAATAATCATCCGACCTGTTTCCGGGCCGCTGAGGGAGGTCGATTTTTCAAACACTATGTGTAAGGTTACCTACCCTCAACCCTTGCACGAAAAGTATCGATAACGTCCTCCATCTGATATGGGGTCAGCACCATGTCGGATTCAAAAACGTCGTTTAGAATTTTATGGTTGGCCGAATATTCTGTCCGATCCTTCATGCGATAGATGACGGATCGCTGCGATAAATTTGATAAATTTTGGTTATACGAGTGGATGCGATACCTGGTTGTAGTTAGATCGCCATGCGGGGGTCAATGGATAGTTCGCTGACAGCTTGAAAAACCCTTTTAGCATGCTTTGGAAACGTTGCCCATCATTTCTAAAAGACAAAAATCAAAGATATAATGCTCAGTTGATGCATTTCTCAATACGAGATGCATTTTCATAAAATACTGCCAACCAAGTGTTAACGAATGGCTAACACTGAATCCAATAAAACTGTCATTTTTCAATCAATTCGCCACGGCTTTTTGGTGCTGAACTCACTGGCCAGAGGTGGTGGTGGCGATGAAAAGAAGGGCAAAAAGGCTAGCTCGTAGCATGGCGATGACGATATGGCAGAACCCACACAACAACCTTCGCCTTTGGCTTTTGCCTTGGTGGGGGATGGAAGGCCTTGTGCTGCCCCGCCGTCACGAAAGAGAGACTTCCCGCCGTGTTATGCCAAGGCTGACGGCTTTTGCCGGGTGTTCTCAGCTGTGCTCGGTGCTGCGAGTAACCGGTTCGCCTGGTCCGATTTCGTACGAAAATTGAATCCCAACCTGTGGTGTGGACGTACGCGTACGCACGTGAGATTCGTAAATGACACAGTACATTGGGTAGTATGTAGATTCTAAAAATTTCTTAATAATTGTTCGTCGGTCGAGTAGGCCCCCAGATGCAGAAATTCTGCTCTTCGTGTGTGAGGGAAGTCCATCCACCACGAATCCGTAAAATCCCCCTGCCTAGAGGGCCGGAGAAAGCTCGGATGGGGATGGTTTTTACACCATTCGAAAGGCCTTGAAATGGTGAGAAAACAAGCGCGTTTCGTTTGCTTGAATTATTTTGCATTGCTTGATATTACTCGTCTTGCTAAAAACGCGTGTTTTCCCGCGCCGATATTGCAATTAACATGCGGATCTCGCATAAATCAGCTCTTTCCACAATTTTCAGTCGTGAAAATGCACAATTAAACCCTTAATCAAAAAACGAAAACTGCTCGTTTTCTCGCCTTTTCAGGTGTTTCGGTAGGTAACTAAATAATTAAAGTTGGACATAACCCTGATGTTACTTTCCTATGACACAGGAAATAAATTACAAATCCTTTTGGTTTTTTGATCTCCTTACATCAGTAGCCCCAGGTAATTCGCAGGGGGTGATCTGAGATGGGCAATGTACCCAGTGGACCCTCAGTTATCATATCTTATCACCCTGTTCAACCTCGCGAATCCAGTTTGACCGGCGTGGTGAGAAAGGGGGGCTGGAAAGGCGCTATGGATCCTGTCGGTGCCGACTGACCGCCCGATCTATTGCTGCCCTTCCAGCACCGGCCCTTCCTGAAAACATTGTCGCGATAAGCCTGACCCCGCCCGGGGGCATAGCTTCGACTTTTGAAGTCTACATGTTTTGCGTGTAAATAGGTCCTAACCTAAGCTGGTTTTATCTGCTTAAATGTTTGGTAAGGCTTTAGTTTACCCCACAACCGAAGGGTCGTATGGTTTTCGGTATTTCCGTTTATTTTGTCGGTATTTTTACAACGCCATTCGATAGAGCGTCGAAAAATATAGAAAGAATTTAAATTTGAGCTTACAATAATGTAAAAAAGTTATAGCCAAAACCTTTCGGCTGGGGTAAAGCAAAACCGTAGCGCCAAGTGTCTTTATTTGGACGTTGTTGAATTTTCGATTTAATAGCACCACACTTGCAGCTGGATATTCTATTTTAGACGTTAATCCTACTATATATAAAAAAATAGTTCATGTGTGTGTGTGGACATTTTGCATAAATGGCTCGAAAAAAACCGGGTTACCAAGATATCGGGAAGGGGGATCAATTTTAGGACCCAGTCGAAAAGTATTTAGGGGTAGTCGAGGGCGTAGATTACTGCAAGCTTATCAGATTTTTAATAAAATATCGATTTATACTTTATTTTAGCTATTTTAAAACGTATGGAAATATCCTCATTTGCATACGAGGCGCTAGGAGGCTCATTTCAAATTTTGTCGCGCTAGCGGCCGTTTGCTTTTACCGTTTTTGGGTTCACTCTCGCTCTTCGCTCGAACTATGCAAAGTGCCCAACTTTGAGAGTTCCGTGCGCGAAGGCCAGGGGTGAAAAGCGGCGTAGCGGCTTTTCAACCCTGGTCACAAATAAAAAAGCTCTATCTTGGTAGGTCTAACTGCCCATGGAACCGAATTTTTACTGCTTTTCGGTACCACTGCTCTTGCTCCTCCTTCATTGTGAATCAAAAACGGATGATTGGTCATTACAATATGGTGCGTTGCAATCTTGGATAGCCTTCAAAATACCACGCCACGTGCTAGGCAAAAGCCGAATCAATCAACGGAAACCTGTCCGTTCGCAGCACCGAACTGCAGATTCTCTGCCCCGAGGCGCATAAGAATGATGAAACGGCACGCTTGTCGCGTATTCGATGCCAACTCCCACGACTATTGTTCTTATATATGCGCAAACGAATTGCCCCGGTGCCGGTGCAGGAAGATGAATTTTGCCCGCCCGTTGAACTTCTCCTTATTACCCGGTGTTGAGTGAAGCCGCTGTATATTCGTGTTTTTTACATTAATTTGCTATCACAATTAATCGCATCTCAATAACCAATATCTCCGCAAATTTCTTCGATTGTTTTTAGTGCGATTCAAACTAACAAAAATAATTTTCAAGCTGCCGTTTTAAACGATTTTTAGTTTTGCAACTTGCGAAGGCCTCTCAGATCAAATTTTTTATTACTTTTTTTGTCACTCCCCTCCCTCCCTTACAAACATTTCGAACAAAACATTCCGGTTCTTCTTTCCAGGGATGTTTCGTGCTTGTCGCGGCGCGGCGACAGTTTTTAAACGGAATTCGATCGTTGCATCGCGGCGTCAGCTGCGCCTCGGATCCTCGCTGGTTGTGCAGGAAGTTGGAAAAATCGTAATTCCACGTAATACTACCAAATTTTAGCAGGTTGCGCCGCTGCACAAAGTCGGAAGTGTGCCAGTTGGGGATAACAATGGAAATTTCAGGCACGACAATTTCGTAGCTCTCATAGATTCGCCGTTTTAGTACCAAAAATCGATCCCGAAATTCCGGAATCAACACACGGGCCGATCTGCAGAAAGCGCAACGGATTGTCGTCAAATTAGGGAGCGCTGTCATCACTAGGTATTTGATGAAGATTTAAAACGGCGCATCCATAAAATTCAGTATTATACCCTAATCGTTTTAGAGATGATGAATGCGGGCTGGCCCTAGGCCGCCTGGCAAGCGTCGTGGAGCAGGTCTCCGAGTTGCAACAAAGCGGCCGCCAGATGTTGATCGTCTCGTCGGGCGCCGTGGCATTTGGACGCCAAAAGTTGCGCCAAGAGCTGGTGATGAGCATGAGCATGCGCCAAACGCTGAAGCGGTAAGTCCCGTGCAACAGTTCCCTAACCCTTTTGGGCAGGGGTACGGCGGGCATGGCAGCAGACAAGCGGGCCTGTGCCGCTTCCGGGATGCCCGGTTTGATGAGTCTCTACGAGCAGCTCTTTCAGCAATACGGGATCACTGTGGCTCAGGTGAGGTGTCTTGTTTTTTCTCGGGATAACTGCGATCTAAACAAACGTTCAAATTGTACGTATACTTAGGCTTGTTAGGCTTGGGCTTAGGCTTAGCCTTAAGCCTAGGCTTGTGCTTAGGTTTGGGTAGGATTAGGCTTAGGCTTAGACTTACTCTTATGCTTAGGAAGTAATCTAAAAATATCTGTTTGTCCATTAAGAAGCGTGAAATGCAAATGCGACTCAATCTGCTTTGCTGTATAAAGAAAATGCATACATCCCGATGCAGGTACTACTCACCAAGCCTGATATCGATGATCCGCAAAGACGGAAGAATTTGGTGGCGACGATCGAAAGCCTACTGTCACTCAACATCATCCCCATTGTCAATGCAAACGACGCCGTGGCCCCCGATCCAAAACTCGCACAGGCACGGAATTCTGCTTTCCAGAAAACTATCGAATTTAGCACATCTCGGACAACGATCAGTTGGCGGCACGTCTGTCCGCGGAGATCGAGGCCGATCTTCTTCTGATCCTTTCGAATGTCAGCGGTGTCTTCACGGGTTCGTTGGAAAAAGAGAATAAAGACCAGCATGCCTAGGTCCACCGGATATGGAAGGGTCAAGGTTGTTGCACACCTTCGTTCCCCAGGAAAGTGCGAACGTTGTCTTTGGCTCCAACAGCAAGTTTGGGACCGGGGGAATGGAGAGCAAGGTAACTGAGAGTTCGTTTTGCTAGCGTAACCGAGTAAATTTAGGTCCAATCGTGCATCAAAGCGCTAGAGAATGGCGTGACGACGGTGATCACAAATGGATTGGCCCAGGACGCAATCACCAACACCGTCAAAGGCAAGAAGGTACGTTTTTGTTTCAATATATCCTTAAATACCAATTTTTAGCTTAAATTTACAAAAAATCATAAATAAATCACAATAAATGCAATATTTTGGTTTTTGGTATTCCCTGTCAAAAGCCAGAAAAATATTTTTTTCGGGTTAGAGTTTAGTTCTGCAGTATTTGATCGTTTCATCAAATAGAAATAGCCAATCTCCTTTTGTAGATTGGAACGATGTTTGCGCGAACGCATCGCTACGAAGGACCGCCCGTCGAGGAGCTCGCTATGAAATGTAAGGAGTGTCAGATGTGGTATTTTCACCTTGTCGAAACTAAAATGTTGAAATCCAATTTTTCAAAATTGCTCCTTGCTGAATATAAATTTTGCTAGGCTTTTTTACATTTTAGAGTTCGAAATTCGATTCTTGAAATTTCAAAAATCCTATTACGACAAAATTAAATTTGATGAATTCATTAATTGATTCATTAAAAATTATTTTGGCGATGGCGACAAACCGGAGTTGTCTCGAATTAATGTTATTTTTGATTCTCAGCAAGTCCATTTTTTTTGCTTTTCAGGTCGCGATTCGGGGCGCAACCTAAATGCTCTCACGAACCAGGAGCGAGCGCAAATGGTTCGCCACCTCGCTGGTCTGCTTGTCGCCCGTGAAAATGACATTATGGAGGCGAATAGGCTGGACCTTCAGGCTGCTCAATCAAGTGGTACGCAAGCCATGTTTTTTCTTTTATATTATGTCGATCCCAAATCGTTTGACAAACCCAAACTATCCTTTTCAGGTCTCGACCAGCAGCTTCTGAACCGCTTGAAGCTAACAAAGGCGAAGCTTAACGACCTTCACAGCGGGCTGCATATGATTGCCGAGTCGGCGGAAACACTCATTGGTCGCTCCTTGAGAAAGGTTGGTTCAAACAACAACATCGCAAGATTTAACATTGCACTGCCAATTCCGAAATTAGGTGAAAGTCTCCGACGGCCTCTACCTCGAGCAAGTCACGGTCCCGATCGGCTCGTTGATGGTCATCTTTGAAAGCCGCCCCGACTGCTTACCTCAGGTATCAACGATAAACTCAATTACAATTTATATAGGTTGCATCCTTGGCAATGGCGTCCGGAAATTCCTTGCTGCTGAAGGGCGGTAAGGAAGCCGATGAATCAAACAAGATGCTGCACTCGATTGTTCAGGAAGCCCTCGGTAAGAGCGATATTTTTCAAAGAACTTTTTTCAGCAAGTAGCTTGACAGCCTTTATAGCCTTAAATTCTCAAAAAAATTTTAGGAACGCATGGATACGACATGAGAGATGCTGTGACGCTTGTCCGAAGTCGCGAGGACGTCGCAGATCTTCTCCAACTGAAGGTAGCCCCGTAATAGCACGGCCGCAAGTCTGTATTCAGGATCTGATCGACCTGGTAATCCCGCGCGGTTCTGGCGAGCTCGTCCGCGCCATGCAGGAGCAGAGCAAGGTGATATTCGCTAACGTTAGACCTTAATCACGATTTTAAGGGTATCCCTGTACTCGGTCATGCTGAAGGTATCTGCCACGTCTACATTGATAAGGACTGTGACGCTGAGGTATAGCATTTGTACATTATTACGGCCACCTTAATGATTCCTATCCAATACAGGATGCCTCAAAAAATAATACCACCTCTAGCCGGCCGCACACGTATCCGTACTTTGCGATCTATCGAAAGCTCTCGGAAAGCCGAGCCCGGCAGGTCTTTCTGATTCACAAAATCTTGAAACCTTTCTATCGTTTACTAATAGGTTTACGAAAGCGGCGGATTTTCTGGCCTTTTCTGACCAGGAGGTTTTTTGCCTAAATCAGATCTGAATGTTTTTTACGCCTTTCCTGGCAACCGTACCACAGCTTCTTGAAAACCGCTTGCAAAAACACAACTTGGATGGCGCTGAAACCGGTTAAATTGAGTTGCTACAAAAAGTCGTGTTCTTTTTGCATGAAAAATTCCGGAAGTCGTGCAAAGAAATTTCGATCAAAAATCTGAGTGACGTGCTGGACTCGCCTTTTTGAAAGCTTTGGATAAATACCTAAATACTAAAGATGGGACACTTCTGCGATCGGCTAGAGGGGCGCGGGTGGATTTTTGGTACACCCTGTAGATGATTTATTAGATGGCCCTACGCGTTGTACGCGATTCAAAGTGCGACTACCCATCGGCCTGCAATGCCGCCGAGACCATCCTCGTCCACAAGGACCTGATGTCGACTAACTTTTTCGATCAGCTGTGTGGCATGTTTAAGGTAGGTGTATGGGGGCTGAGAGTCTTGAAGGCATATTCAAAGGACATAGCAGCCTTTGATGGATTCATATCGATTATAAATAATTCAGAGCGAAGGAGTCAAGTTACACGCGGGCCCGAAGCTACAGTCCATGCTGAAGTTCGGCCCACCAGCCGCTGAGAGTCTCTCTTTTGAATACGGTGCCCTGGAGTGCACAATCGAGGTGGGTTGATGACGGATCCGACTGAATTTAAATTTCTGTGATGTGTAAGAGGTCGAAAAGCCTGAAAAATCAAACCTAATGGGATACACAACCAAACGCTACAGACTTGGACCAACATGCCCTTTCGCATTCCAGATTGTAGACAACGTCGAGGAGGCCGTCGCCCATATCATCCGATATGGATCGGGTCACACCGACTCAATAATCACGGATAACCGTAAGGCCTTCGGTTCTTGCGGGAAATCTCATATAGGCGAGACGGCCGAGCACTTCGTGCAACATGTTGACAGCGCATGCGCATTCCACAACGCCTCGACCAGATTTGCCGACGGCTACCGTTTCGGCCTCGGTAAGGGTTATGGCGCTAAAGTTTTAGCATTACATGCATGCGGCCATCGCTTTCTGACAATTTACAGGGGCCGAAGTTGGAATCTCGACGGGAAAAATTCATGCACGAGGACCGGTTGGCGTTGAAGGTAAGCGCAAAAATATATGGGAAAACAAATTGGTAAAATAGACGCCGTGCCGTGTTTCAAAATAAAATTGGGTTTTTTCAGGTCTCCTGACGACAAAATGGATTTTGCGCGGCGAAGGCCATGCGGTCGCCGACTTCTCCGCCGATGGTCGTTTCCGCTACATCCATGAGGTTCTCAACCATCAAGAGGTGCCTATGGACAGAACCTCCAAATCAAAACAACTTCCGTTTTCAGGTATATCGGGAACTCGACGCGCCAAAGATTGCGAAGAGCGCCTAATCACGCGAAGCGACACACATAAAGCGACATCCAAACGACAACACAATTTGCGCATTCTTACTGGTGTGGGGGATTTTATTTGGGATCGATGTTCTTTGGGGTTTCGTATAAATTTTAAAACGTATTGGAAGTACTTTATTGCTTTAAAGGAGCACTTTCAGCAGCTTTTTTTCCATGAATCGTGGAAAAATTTGCATACCAGATGTTTGTCTCAATGGGCATGCTCTCTAACCGGAAATGCATCGGAATTTTTCCACAATTTATGAAAAAAACGGCGCTGCGGAAAGAGCCCCTTTAAGGGTACACCAAAGCCTCGTTGGGTTGGATACCGGCCGGTAACCGTCCGCGGGATAACAAACAGCGTTGCGGTAGGGGCTCGCCGCGGAGCAAAACCGAACCAGCGCCATTCGCCTGGGGCAAACGTCTTCCACCACAAGGCCATGGGACAGACTGAAGATGGGAGAGGGGAGGGGATAAGAAGGGTCCAGACGTTCGGCGGCAAAGAGCCCGAATTCCCGACCGCGACCTTATTTTTTTGCACGAGATTTTAGTGTACCTTTAATACACAGTACCTTACCCGGATACTGAAAGTACTTTAAGCATAACCCGGTTATGGAAAAAGCTAGCTCATCCATCGATATCTGCGTCACAACTGAAGCGCCACAATCGATAACGCACAGGGATGCACCGGGTGGGGAAAGACCATTCTCATTTCCCAAGGGTCCAAAGGGCGCCGGGATCAAAATCTCTCACGACAGACTAATTGAAAGCCCCTACGCAGAGACAGCCCGATGAAGGGGGGTACGGTAGCCCGCCAATGAACGTTCCGCGGGGGAGACAGGGAGAAGAATGGCTTCATAAATGCTGTCTGAGTTTTGTCGGAACGAATATTTTGGCAAAGTCTCAGGCATCCGTCTCGTATATAAGAGATGCGCCTGTGAAACCTCGTTACAGGCGAGACCTATGCATATAGACCTTGAAATGACCGCCACTTCCCGCGCATTGGATTTAGCATCACAATTAAATTCGATACCAGTATATAGATTTGAAATGGAATGCTACCGTATGAAACCGATGCGATGAGTGCTAAGAACGAAACGCACCTGCGCGGATGTAACGGGTCTTTTTGAATAGTAGCACACTAATGTCTGGCGCGCCTTACCCGTTTTGAATGCTTGTCATTCCTTATCAGCGTCGTGAGCTAATTTACCACGCAACAAGGTCAAAAAGTTACGAATACAACAGCGCCCAAGCAGCGGTGCGTTACTACGATGCGCCCAATGACCGTTCCTGCGAAAGCGCCGGCCACATTCGTGAGTGGTTGGGCGTGAAATTCGATAAAGTATCAAACGTCTAGAATAATTGCAATTTGATAAGGATTCCAGAAATAGCAGCTGAATTTTTGAATTCAAACGTTTTAATGTCCAAGCCGGGGCAAAAGGACATGCGGTCACGTTGCCGTCACATCTGGCTATTTGCCAGGCATCAACGCCGTGAGGCGTGTGGCGAGTAGATTTCTGGGTGCCGTTAAGCATCTTCAAAAACGTCCAACCGGTGCGTGTATCATTTTCCTGGTGCTCCAAAGGAGTGACTGAAATGATCTGGTACAGCCCTGTCCGTTATGGCAACAAAGTTTGAATGACGTGCCCCTCGTATGCGAGTTGCGAACAGGACGGTCATCAAAACAGGGTGTAGTTTTTAGTGATTGTAGTATTTATAGGGCAGTGACCGTAGTCTTGGCTGTGTCTCTGCTTTGGGAAATGAGCCACGTGATATACAGGTGTGTGTGTGTGTGTGTGGGGGGCGGTCGGGATGGGAGGGGGGAGAGTGAGCGAGGGAGGGCGTCCCCGGCCCTTTTTCGTCTTCTCCCCATCCCTATCATCTATAAGCGCAACCCTGTCACCACTTGGCTGCCCTCACTCACCATCACACCAATCGCGACACGGCGCCCTTACTGTTAGATACTTCTTTATAAATTCCTCTATGTTTCTAATACAGGGTGTCCCAAATCCCACCGCCCCACTTAGCGGTCCGCCAAGTCCGATTTGTACGATTTAGGTATCTATGGAAAGCACTCAAAAAGGCGAGAAAACAAGGAGGATGAATTTTCTTTATTATGTATTTTTATGGCGAATTTTATGTCCAAAACCATGAAAACTGCTGATTTATGCAAACAATATATCCGCATGCTAATTGCTAAATCCTACTATATGCTACTATCCTACTATATATAAAAAAATAGTGTTTGTGTGTGTGTGTGTGTGTGTGTGTGTGTGTGTGTGTGTGATACTTTGCATGCAGCTTCCGTCACCATGTCCGGAGGATATCTCGATAGGGAACGCATTTTAAGGTATATGTGATGCATCATTAGATGCGTTATGGCTCTGGGATGACTGCACGCTTATCAGATTTTACAAAATTAATTGTTTTAAATATTAAATTTCAGTTTTTGTAAAAATTTCAGACACCTTCTTTGTTAAGAAACAATTAGCATGCACCGGAAGTGGCGGTAGCCTATTTAATCAGGTAGAAAGTGTCATTTTTCATTTTTTCTCATCGGGATTCGAGAGACGGATGCAGAAAGAAGAATATTATGCGGATAGACAGGGCCACGGTTGAAAAGCCGCGACGCGATTATGATGCATGATTAGATCCGTAATGGCTCTGGGATGACTGCACGCTTATCAGATTTTACAAAACTAATTGTTTTAAATATTAAATTTCAGTTTATATACAAATTTCGGCCACCCTCTTTGTTAGGAAACAATTAGCATGCACCGGACGTGACGGTAGCCTATATAATCAGGCAGAGAGTGTCAGTTTTCATTTTTTCTCATCGTAATTCGAAAGAAATATGCAAAGCGAAGAATTTTATGGGGTTAGACGGGGCCAGGGTTGAAAAGTCGCGAAGCGGCTTTTCAACCCTGGTTCCTGTTGAAAAATTACCCGTTTTGTCGAAAAACCTTCAATATTGCATATTGATGGAATGAGGTTTAATCTTGCAGTAAAGTGTTTTTGGTCAGGATCGAAATTCGGCTCGGAACCAAGCCTATCTTGTGCAGAATTTTTCACTGATTCCGATTGGACCTCCAAATCTGCAGAATAGTTCTGGTTCAAAATTTATGACGTTTTTCAGTCCATTTTAAGCAAAAATTGGAGAATTTCATGCTCAATTATTTTGATCTTCCTGATTGATTTTGCTAAAAAAGATTATTGTCATTTTATTCAGAATTTTTTTTCTCTATCGGATGAGCTCCTTAACTCAAAATTGTCGAAAATCGAAAAATTTGACGATGGCCTCCATTTTTTGTATGGGAATCAGTTAGAAAAGTAAAACAAAAAAGGACGGCGGCATGGGCAATGGCCTCCCGGAGGCCGAAAGCCGCACCTAAATGCTTCATAACTTTTGAATCCGAGTTATTCTGCAGTTTTGGAAATCGTATTCGGAATCAGCGGAAAATTCTGCACAAGGTAGGCTTGGTCACGAATTTCCATCCTGATCAAAAAAAACTTTACTGTTAGACAAGGCAACCCGCTTGCTTTATCGCATCTATATTTTATCTTATTTTATCTTTTTATTTTATCTTGATTTTAGTACCAGAAAATATTCCTGAACATTTTGTTGTATTACTTTACAATTTAATGGACCGGTCGTTTTGACTTACTGCAGCCTTTTGCCTCCCATTTCACATATTTCCAAACATGTGGAGTCGCGTTCAATATGTCAATATTTTTAGTATGTTTGCCGGACAGAAATCTAACGACAAGCGACCTGAAGTTGATGATTCCGACCATTCGCTTGGTGAAGAACATGATGAACCGGGCACTTCAAAGTAAGTATAGAGCTTCATTAGACTTGTTTTTCCATGAGTTAGCAACGTCGTAAAAGAGAAGGTGACGGTGTTTAAATGTGCTTTGTAGATGATCCACCGTTTCAACCAAGTTTTTTTTGAGTTCTTACTTCTCCGAACTCAATCTCCAAGAGCTCGACCTCGACGTGATTCCGGAACGCTACGTGCAAGAGCAAGGCCTCTACACCCCGCTCAACTTCACCGCGCTCAACTTGTCGAAAAATCGGTTATTGTGTGCGCGGGAGATTCGTGCCTTTAAAAATGTCACTTTGTAAGTCCATTCGGCGATAATGAAAGCCCAAAATTGTAGCCTCGATCTGAGCAACAACCAACTCGTCGAGCTACCGAAAGAAATTAGCGCGCTGAGGTCGATTCGGACGCTGATCGCACGAAACAATTTGTTGGAAGAGGTTGGAAACGGCGGTTCACTTATTGTGAATCAAATCATACGAATTATTCACAATGACCCACCGGTTTCAGTTGCCGGGCACAATGGCCGCATTGGTCGAGATGGAATCGTTGAATTTAGCTGGGAACCGTCTGACCGCATTCCCCACCCCGTGCCTCAACATGCCACGCCTTCGTCAGCTTCAGCTCGGCGCCAATGAAATTCCAGAAATCCCACACGGCATCGGGTCTCTAGTAAGGTGAGAAATGACATTTGGAGATTCACCTCTATTTTAGTCTCGAATTACTCTACCTCGGCGGCAACCGTCTCGTCGAGATCCCGGCCACAATCGGGCTGCTCGGTCTGCTGTCCAATTTGAACCTGAGTGATAATTTGCTCGAATCGCTGCCCAGCACCGTCGCCGAGCTGCAGGAGCTCGAGATATTGTCGCTGCACAATAACCGAATTCGGGTGGGCGAGAAAACGAGAACAAACAGTTTCCGCCCTCTACCTTTGTCTGACTTTTCAAACGTTCAATTTCAGACCCTGCCCACCGGCATCGTAAAGTTGCGCAACCTGGCACAGCTGACGCTTCGTGGGAACCCACTTGTTGCTCAATTCGTCAGCAACTTTCAGCTGGAACCGCCAAAGCTGAAAGAGCTTGCCGGCCGCGCCCTGCAGCGCAAGGTCAGCTTCCTACTGTTCTCTTTTGCTATTGCAAACAATAATTAACCATTCACAATTTCAGCTTGAAAGGTGGCGACTTCGCGAGATTTTGCCACGCGAACTGATTGAATACCTGAAGTCAGCCAACCAATGTGTCAACCCAAAGTGCAAGGTGAGCGTCGTCTAAAAATCCAGCAGATTTTTCGAAATTCCGCTCACTAAACGTCACTTAAATATTCCGGTTTTTTTGATCCAAACGATCACACGTCTTTCATATGACAAGAACCATCTTTTTTTCAGGGTGTCTACTTTGAAGCCTGCGTCGAGCACGTAAAGTTTGTGGACTTTTGCGGAAAGTATCGCGTGCCGTTGCTGGAGTTCCTGTGGTGGGTTTCCTATTCCGCAAAATTAGCGATTTTAACTTTTTTTTAAGTTGGCGGGGGATAAGCCAGGCTGGGCCTAAGTTAACAAGCCATAATCCAGCCTAGGGTAGGCTAAAATCAAGCCAAAGCTAAGCCTAGCTAAAGCCTAAACTAAGTCTAAACTAAGCCTCAAAGTTCAAGCCAAGCCCCAGTCTGTCTCGAAACCCCCCCACTTTCATAACTCCAATCCTATTATAGCTCGCCCCGTTGTTCGAGCTCTGCACCGGCGTGCGTAACGAGTTCATCAGACACTGAAGATGAGGGGGAAGAGCGCGAAAAGATGATGCGAAAAGTGCTGCTCGGATAGCTGCAATCAATCCCTCGACCTCAACGGCCATATTTTTCGCGGGTTTTCGATTTTTGCGCGACCAAAGCGGCTCGTAGAATAAATTTGATTTTTGAATACGATTTTAAGCCGGCTGAAAATTCGGTAAAAAATTGCTAATGGTTTTTGCGAAAACAAGAACCGCGATAGCGGGCAGCAGACAGCTGTCGGTTAATCAAGAGGTGCCTGATGCAATGGCTGACATGATTGCGTTCCCCCGATTCCTCAGCATGAAAAACGCCCGGGCAGTAGCGATCTGCATGCCGGGTCGAAGTTTTCGAGCACAATAGACAAAAGAATAGCTTCCATCGGTATTATCAGCGGGACCCAAATTTTTCTACGATCCCAGAAGTACTTAGTAACATTATCGTACCTTTCTAAGTGTTTTTATTTTCAATCTGACGCTATTTGAAGCGGAAAAACTACAGCATACACCAAAAAAAATTTGAAATTGCCGAGGATTGGTCAGTTGGCCGAGAAATCGATAGTTTTAATAAAATTGCAGCGTTAAATTTCATTTTTTGTTCAAAAAGTAAATGAGCAGAGAGCGCATTTTTCACTTGTTTCAGCATGGGTCGCGCCGAATTATGCGTATTGTGAACTTTCATTGTTCCAAAACGAAGCCAGGATTGAAAAGTCGCGAAGCGACTTTTCAACCCTGGTTCAGAGATTTTATGTCTAAAATCGCTTTTTCTAAATCTGACTTGTGTGCAGTCATATAGGCCGTATTACGCGCAAGATTTTGTTTTATATAGTAGGATCGCCGTTTAAGTTGGTTAGTTCAACTAAAGTTTTTAAAAATAGCAAAAAGCCGTCTGGAAACCCTGATCATATTAGGAAAATTAAATTCTAGCCAGCAAAAATTGATTTGTATCTAAAAAGTGCGTTCGCCCCCCCCCCCGATAATGCGAAAGCACCAATCTGCACCTTTTTTGAACTCAGCATCCTCATCCGCATCTGTTTTAACATGTTTGACTTGCTGCCAAGGGCTATACGATAGAATTTATACAACCGCAACGGAACGTTGTGAATTGTGAACAATGGAATTCTCACAGGTCACCCGGAAAAAAAATAATTAGACTCTGTAGGGACTTTTGCATCGATCACCTCGACACTGCGAATCGAACACAGAAACGTGGTAAAATAATCGGTCGATGGTGGGAAGCGAGGCGGGCTCAATTAAAGTCTGAACAAGAATTGCAGAACATGATTTGGTCTTGTTATGACGAGAGCCCTTTGGCGTTGGAGATAATAAGGCACAGTAAAAAGATCCTCGATATAACATACTACATTAGGGTTGGGTCGAGTCGAGATTAATTAAGAGTCGTGTTTCACGGCCGGTGTGGACGGGGAAGAAGCGGGCTGGGCGATCGACGAAAATGAAGAGCGACACGATTCCAACGACGCCATCGATCCACTGAAATAAAAAATTAATTGAATTGCAAAAGCGAGCGCATCAAAATTTTTCGTTCCTCGGTACTTCCGAGGGAAATCTTTTTTAATGTCTCATTTCTTCAAGTTTAATACAGTCTTTTATGAACTAAAGTCTAAAAACCGCAAAAAAAACGTATTAAGACGTATCGTATCGTTTATCACCAAAAAGCCTTTTTCATACAGTTTTTAAAGTTTTCTAAATTTTGTTCCCACTTTACTCATCGCTAATTTCTACTACAAAGAATTGCACCTAGTTGCTTGCCCTACTATCCGAACTGCCGCTGAAATAATAAAGCAATAGATTTTTACAAGGCTCTCTTGGCATACAGAATGGGCATTTTCTCAGCGAAGAATGGGACGCAAAACTCCCCGGAAGTCCTTCGAATCGAGCACTTCATGGTAGTACATCAGCTTGCATTTTGGGCCGGTCAACGAGAAGTCGAATGATGAGTGCGGCTCCGCCTGGGCCTAAACGGAAATTGGAGACAGTTTTTGGAAAGACATACCTGAGGGACGCGCCATTGCAAAATATACGTGCCGCTCTTTGCGCAGCAGTGCGAACCCTGAAAACAAAGATGTAATAAAATGATGGCGAGTATACCTGTATACTGTCACCTTCGATGTACAACGTTGCCTTCTCTTCAATCGTCAAGTCGACGCCGAGTGTCAAAGACGGGTCCGAGTAGACATCCTTCTGTGGGGCGCTCTGAAATATGGATTTTATAGGAAAATAGAGGAAGTAAGTTACAAGCAGGCCCGTAGCGGAACCGAAATTTCGGGGAGGGCCCAAAAATTTTGGCGAAAATAGGCTTCATATAAGTAAAAACTGTTTGAAAAACAGTAATAAACAGCGCCGCAGGCAGAAAAATTTTTGTAACTAAAAATCATAAGGGTGTTCCCTTATGAATTTTTCGGACCTCGACCGATTTCGGGGGGGCAGGGCCCCCCCCTACGGCCTGGTTACAAATAACAAAGCAAAAAGGACAAAGCCTTATAGGTATTCAAAAAAATCCTACATCAATGGCCGCAGCGATCATGTCAACAGGGTGTAGGACCGTTGGTGAGTGAGGCTGGACGGGCTCGCTGATAAGCTAAAAAACTGTCATCGAAAAATGGAAAGTCGATCACCTTGCTGGTATGGTAAACGAGAAACTCGCAATCCGACTTGATCAAGTCGAAATCCCATGTGAGGACACAACCAGCTGAAGAGACAAGGATGCATGCCTGAAAATGTTGTCAAAAGCCTTCGTGTTACCACCAAATCAACTATAAACTATGAAAAAATCCCTGAAACTTACTTCAATAGGCGCGCCCTTTGAGATTGTGCCCTTTGTGTAGTTGGAGGCTAAGACATCTTCTTCATCTTTGGCTTCGTAATCCACGGGTTGGTAGAGATTCTTCGGCACGTGCCCACCGCTGCCACAGTCCACGATCGACACGCCGCCTGAAAAAAATTAGCTCGTGAAAAGCAGACGCACCTAGGAAATCCGGCAAATACTGCTCGTCAATGTACTTCTTCAGCTCGTTCAGCAGGTTTTCGCCGCTGTTGATCATGAATTTCTGCCTAAAACCTCCGATGCGAATAGTCAAGATCCACAAACCGTGTGCGCTCGTCGATGAAAGGCGAGATCAGCGTCCAAAGGACCGGGAACATCCGCGGAGCACGGACCACGAGTACTTGGCCCAGCGTCTCGGGATAGTGCGCCTGTAAAAGAAAAACAACTACCAAGGGAACCTCAAGTTGGGACGGCGGATTTCGAAAAACGCTCGCGGCTACCCCTAGGTTTTCGACTATGACCATTCCAACGATCTAGTCAGAATTAGCTAAATAGACCTGTGGACAGAGATACACCACTTCCGGAAAATCAAAGGTTTACATCTCGGAAATTAGCATTAGAGGTAGGTTTATGAAGCTCTCCCATCAGATAGGAATCACCAGTTGAATGGACGAGTGGTAAGCGACTCGCGTGGTAGGATGCTGACCAGGGTTCGAATCCGCTCGCGATTTTTTTATTTTGCTTTTTGACCAGAACTTTCTGCCAAACTCCAAGTTTTGATTATTTTTGCGAAAAATATTCTGCTTTAAATAATCTAAAAATAACTTCAAATACAACTTCTATTTTTCAAATGCATCAAAATATTGAAGAAGAAGATCATAACAAAACCCCATTTTTGTAAAAAGCATGGAAGAAGAGCCCAATAATTGTTCGGGTAATTGTTTGGAGTGGTCAGGATCTCAACGAAAAAATTGTTGAAAAGTAAAAAATAACCATGGTGTTTGGCAGAAAGTTTTGGTCAAAGGTGAGTCCTATCTGATGGGAGAACCTATAAACCTACCTCTGATGCTAATTTCCGAGATGTAAACCTTTGATTTTCCGGAAGTGGTGTATCTCTGTTCACAGGTCTATTTAGCTAATTCTGACTAGACCGTTGGAATCCCCATAGTCGAAAACCTAGGGGTAGCCGCGAGCGTTTTTCGAAACTCCGCCGTCCCAACTTGAGGTTCCCTTGTAAGATTTACAACGATTTACAATAAATACCTCAACAATCTCGATCAATCGAAGGAGACATTGGACACCAGGTCGCCAAAGATGACGCATCGAGAGGCCCTCGAGGTCAACCAACAGGCTCCAGGTGCTAAAATGACACTTTTCGGAAAACCATAACGCAAACGTTTTCATGATTAACAAAAATGGAGAAACTGTCTAGGGCTCACCTAATCGGCGCGCCCAAATTTTTGGTTGCCTCTGCACATTTCGCTAGCCCTTCTTCGCAAATCGAGAGCGTTAGCTTGACGATGGCCTCCAGTCCGCAAGCCCGAAGCAGTCCCTTGATGTCGAGGGCACCGAGACGGAGCACGAAAAGCGGTCGTCCCTTCTAAACATGTCATTTTCTATGACAATAATTTTACAACGCACCAAATCTTGAAAGTGCCACGCTCCGGCGAAAAATTGCTGCATGATTGAGGGCCGGGTCCAATCCTAAAATTGATTGAAAATCTTTTGTCTTTTGTAAAATTCACCTGTAAAATCTTATCAACGCCGTGTTGCTTTCGCCAGAGCAAGCTGTTGAGGACCATCTCCTTCGCCTTGTTCACATCAAAATCGCGTGCACGAAGAAAGCGCAGCAGGTGGGCGTCGTTTGGCAGTTTTCCCTAAAAAGGCATCAAGTGATCAGCCCCAAAAAAATTTGGATACCTTATGCGATGCCTGCAGCCCATACTTCAATTCACATAGGCGCGACTCCTCGAGTGGACTCAACTGGCCGAGGAAGCGACGAATGTATTCGGCCTCGAGCTTCGCTTCCGCTACAATGAATCGTACGGAACGCCGACGATGACCCAAGCATCCATAGCGACGGGCGAGCATCCCCGAGCTAACGGTGCCCTCGTCAGTGTTCACCAAGGGATTCATAAGGCTGCAGCGTCGTTAATTTCAATTTTTCTGCGAATCGCAGGCAACACAATGGAAAGTTCAGAAATGATTAGCAAACAACGAGCTCAACGAACATCGTGAATTTTTTAAATATTGGGCCCATCTTACTAGGTTTTGAATAATAACCTACACCTGGCGTCGTTTTGTAACAGCCGAAATAAGTAGTTAACCTATCGATCTTCTGGGAAGCCAAAAAGCGTTATAAAACTAAACTATGCAGACAAATAGGAGTCATCAAAACTAAATTACGCATCTTGAAACAAGCTCACTTATGCATTTTCTAACAATCATAAAAATTATAACATTATAAAAAAGCTAAATTCTGCGTTTCTACAGGCGAACAAGCGGCTTGAAACTATTATGACTATTCATTGGTAATGCGGACAATGATCCACCTAGAGAGCGGGGCTGGAATATTCGGAACGGTGCGCGTTGGGATTGGGGGACCCCGCGGCGGGGCTCTCCACCTATTTGCCCTCTCAGCGCCGTGCTTCTCTGACCGTCGGAGGCGTCTAGCCGAGAATCGGACTCCCAACGACATGCCTTTGCGCATAATTATCCTGGCCAATTAATAAACCAATTACATCGTCTAACTAATGCATAGGCCGGATTAAACTTATTATCCATGACATAGGTTATCTTCCCCAGGAATTGTTATCCAACACTAGGCGATTTCAAATAAAACAACGCGAAACTTACAATCCTCCAAACTGTTGGCACGTCCGTTCTTGAAGGCGTTGGCCCTCGAGTTACGGCGGACTGTCGCCTTTCTAAAACTGAGATTGAAGGACTGATTTTTGAAAACGATTCGCTCGAGCTATATAAGGTCACCCACCCTTCTTCTTCATCTTTCTCCTTAGACACATCGATGGCGCTATCCCCTACGCTGACCGCGTCTGCATTGCCGTCCTCACCCGATTTCTTCTCAGATTCCTAAACATAATGACGAATCATCTAAATATGGTACCTCGAAAGGTGGAATATGCGTGACGCCGGACTTCAGCAGTTCCTCGATGAAAAATTCGAGCACTTCTTTTCCCTAAAAATAAGCTATTTTCGGTCCGTAAGAAGCGATTAACCTTTGCTAAATTTGCAGCGTATTGCTTCACTGCTAGCTTTTCCACAGCGTTTTCGAACCCGAAAAAATGCTTGACATCGAGGGATGCCGACTGCTCAAAGCACGTCCATTCCGCATTATCCGGATGCACCTGCAACATCGAAAAAAGTTATTGGTTTTGTTTAATACGGGGTAAAATTAAAAAAGTTAAGCTCACGTAGTAATTGCAATCTTCCTTCACGACAAGTCGAGAGGAGAACGAGATGTTGGTGGCCTCAATCAGGAGCTTTCTCTCTCGTCGATCGAGGCTGTTCTTCTGCGTAAAATACACGTAGTCGACCCCGGCTACCTAAACGGAAATAACGATTAGGAAGGCAGAACCCAGAATTGTCGCTTATGTAAAATTGCAAAATGTACCTTCTTTACTAAGTACGGCGCCTCGATGTTGAGCTGGCACTTTCTCTCAATTATCTAAACAAAAAGTTGTTGATTCAGTTATTTCTATAGCCCTTTTATACGCAAAAAGTCTAACCTCGATGGCACCATCATCACTTTTGATGTGTTCAACAATTTCCGAGCCGACAAAGATTGGTATTTGAGGGCACGTGGGGAAGCGTTTTTCGTAAGCCTACAACATTCGTTTAAATAAAAAAATGGAAATCCTTACCGCCATGACAATCTCGAAGGGATATTTGTAGACTCGTACAGGACTTTGGTACGTTTGCACCATCGTTGCTGCGTTGGCCTCCCCAAAGGATCTGAAAAGGCTTTTTTAGTATTATCAACTATAATAAAATGGTAGGGGTGTCTGTCCGTGTGAAGCCGAATTCAACTCGAAGGGGAAAGGAGCTAGAGCTTAGCTCTCTTCGGATTCGGATAGAGCGTGCTCAGAAACCCCCAAACTGATTAAAAAATTACGAAAAAGTTTTAATTGAAATTATTAAAATTAACTTTGAAAGTTTTTTCCTTAGTAAAAGAGGTGGGGGACGGAGGTTGGGGCGATTTTGGACATCGTGAGCCAGGTCGCGCGCGTTTCGTGGATGAAAATTTTCACGGGGGATTTCATTTCTTTTTTTTCTCTCATTCCATCCGGTCGGTCGTTATTTTTGTTTTTTAATGGGATTTCGGCTAGGGGAGGTATCTTAAGTCATCGGGAAGGTATTTAGGTAGTTTTTGAAGGGGATTGAGCCATGGGGGGTATCTGAGGCCATCGGGAAGGTATTTAGGTAGTTTTTGAAGGGGATCTCAGCCATGGGGGGTATCTGAGGCCATCGGGAAGGTATTTAGGTAGTTTTTGAAGGGGATTTCAGCCATAGGGGTTATCTGAGGCCATCGGGAAGGTATTTAGATAGTTTTTGAACGGGATTTCGGCCATCGGGGGTACTGATGGAGGTGGGAAAGGATGTGGTGGAATGGGACATGTAGGGTAGCCCGAAGGCCAGATGGTTGCAGTCGCGAAGCGACTGTAACCATCTGGTTTACTATATTCGATTAGATATGAATCAAAGAAAACGTATAAAAGACAAGGAAAAACCTTGGACGATTGAAAATTTGTACTTCTTGGGGTTTTACGAACCCAAAAACAAAAAAAGTACAGCGAATATTGGTCGTATTCTAGAAGTTATTGGAATGAAATGCATAAAGTGGATAACGATCCTTTTTGTTGACCAAAACTCCAAATTTCGATTAGCCAGTTTTTGGCGGAGGTATGGGAGTGGGGCCTTAGGGTTCGGCGAAGCCCCCCACATACACACGACAATATCTTTCGGGAGGAGAGAATGGCTGTGAACGAGAGAGACGCAGAAGGACAGACGGCCCTCTTGATCGATGCCCCGCGCTTTGCTATTTTGAACGGGTGAAGTAATCGGAAATGAGGGTCGCCACACCAATGCGACGCGACACCTTTTCCGGCAAAACATAGAAATGTGGGGCTCTTTCGCATTATCGGGGGGGGGGGGAGCAAACCTTTTTATAAGTCTAGAAATGCCTTGTAATACAATGGTCTAGAAAGTGTTTTAATAGTGCTTTTTAGGAGTATGTAATCTTGTTTTAACTAGAAAAACTATCCAAAAACTCCTAAAGGGTAGAAATTTTGGTCAAAAATCGGCCACGTTTGGTCGACAATCGATAATTTTGGCTAAAAATCCATAAAGTTTTCACGTTTAGGAACAGTAAAAAGTCCCCCTATAATGCGAAAGACAGGATTGGCACCAAAACGCGAAGTCTATCGATAAGTTCAAAGAATTTTAGGCAGAGCTTCACGCGTGCACGATTCACCGTCTCAATAAATGCGTGCATCGAAGGGCACGTAATTTTCAGACGATCTACAGACGAAGGATGGCTCACTATGTTTGGTTTTGAGGCGACGTTTATGTCGCCTGTCTAGTAGAGGAAGAAAAGAAACGCAAGCTTTCTGACGAGGTTTCTTACTCTTCTTTACTCGAGGGTATGTATATCCCGAAAAATGCCATTGGCCTAGGCCCTTAAGGCCCGGTGTTGGGCGATGGAAAGCGCGACCAGACAGTAAAGCTGGGGGCATGCTTGCTTTGGGGTGGCGACGCTTATTTGGCTGGCGAGCCAAAAAGGCAACAGCATAAACGCTGTGGGCGAATCTGCTTGCGGCTTTGTCGGGTCTAGCCGGACCAGCGAGAAACGCTTCTTCCTGCTAGCGGCTCCTAGTTAAAGAAGCAGACTACAAACATCGCTTCATTATCCTCCTGCTTGGCTAGCTTCTCCCGATCGAATCACCCAGACCACCCGACATGCCCATCACCTAGCCGCTAGGCCTACCCAGGCTTCCCATCATTACTTCTAGAAGTCATTACTTATAAAATATTACTTCCTAAATCGTTACTTCTAAATGTCGTTAGCTTCTAAAGTTCTAACGTCGATTTGCGCATAATTATCGCCAAATTTTCCGACGCACTAACTTTTAGAAGTAATGGTTTTAGAAGTATTGATTTTGGAGGTATCTTTATACGTATAGCTTGTAGCTTGTAACTTATAGCTTTTTAATCTATACCAGGGTTGAAAAGCCGCTTCGCGACTTTCAACCCTGGACCCGTCTTGGACCCCATGCTATTCCGCCCTTTGCATAATTGTCCTTCATTCAGATGGCAAAAAAAAATGAAAAACAACCCCGTCTGCCTCTTTATATAGACGACCGCCCACTTCCGGTCTATGCTAATGCTTCCTAACAAAGAGGTTTTTACAAAAACCTAAATTTAGTAGCGAAATGGGCTAATTTTTAAAAATCTGATATGTGTGCAGTCATCCCTAGACCATTACGCACCTAATGACGTATCGAACGTAGCCTAATACCCGTCCCTTCTTGTGATATCCTCTGGACAGACAGACGGAAGTGGATGCAAAGTGGCACACACACACACACAAACACTATTTTTTTATATATCCTACTATATATAAAAAAATGGTGTCTGTGATGATACATACACAACTTCCGTCCGTATGTTCCAGTCGTATCTCAATAAAGGAAGAAGTTAAGGGCACGTTTCAACATAAAATTTCAGATTTTGTAAAAATTTCGGGCTCGCTCTTTGTTAGGAAACATTTAGCATGCACCGGAAGTGGCAGTAGCCTATATAATCAGGTAGAGAGTGTCATTTTTCATCGGGATGCGAGAGACGTATGCAGACTGAAGAATATTGTTGTGTTAGACGGGGCCAGGGTTGAAAAGTCGCGAAGCGGCTCTTCAACCCTGGTAGCATTTTAATTCATCAACTTCATGCCAAAGTAATCTGGCCGCTCGAAAGATCTTCTTTTCCGATGAGACCTTCCCAGCCCACCCCCGAAATAGAGCAATCCGGAAAAATCGGCATTTTCTCGATTTCTTGCGTTTTATTCATATTCTATTCGTTTCTAAGCTGAAAGAACCGACTTTTAAACCATATTGTGTCCATCATTAACTTAGTCGCTAGTAAGGCTCTACTCGTCGCGTTCACCCACCCAGTAACCCGTCTCTATTTATCAAAAAATATTTAGGCTGCCTCTTTATTTAATTTATCTCTGTCGTGCACGCCCAAAATTCAGCGCCTCAGGCCCGTCGTTTCCGGACGCATGACACAAACACCCCTGTACAATACATACCCGTTTTGGAGCGGGCCCTTCCCTCAAAAGGGCCCTCCCTATTTGCTTACCCTGGCCACACGAACGAATTTTGTATTTCACCACTATGGCTGTGCGTGACATGTATGGTAGTTCGGCTGGCATCAGGTCAAACTCCTGAATTTTTGGCGTCTAGAAAATTCGCGTTCTTTCTTGACTCCCTCAATTGATGGTTTGCGGAAATTTTTCTTTTCTGAATGGCGTATCCTGCTTGACAGATTTTCGATCAGAAAGTCGAAAAGCAAAATATCGAAATTTCATTACGTGAGATGTCATCTTCCTGAATTTCAATTTGCTAAGATTTTACGATACCGACGGCCGGAAAGTGAAACTTTCTCTATGTCGAAAATCCCTCGCATACTGCACATGTTTTCATGACTCGGGAATAATTATGTTAAACACGGCAAATCTCAATTTCGATCCCGGCAAAATCAGTTTCGAAAATCAAATTTCGACAAAACGAAAGGCCGGTAAATTGCGTTTCGACCATCTAATGTTCGACGAATTGAAAATAAGCCGGTTTCCCACTACTCCGCGGAGTGGACATCTCACCTCTGATTCCACCCCCAGCTTGACCCTTGCGGCGGGGGGAGGGGGGAGAGGGTGGTGAGAATCCGCGGAATCCCGTTGAAATGGGAGACATTATGTATCTGGGTGTCTGTCTGTCTGTCTTTGCTGCGTTGTGGGTATGTTGGTGGAATCGGGGTGGGATACCTTGGCCGCTTCTTCCTCGCAGCGGGTGTCTCTCCATTGGGGTATTTGTAGGTGCTCGTCCCCGCCGAACCCAGCATCGAATAGGCGACCTGTGAAAGGCGATACCCGTCACCAGAACAATCTCGGAACACCCCAATATACTCGGACACAACACCTCACTCAACACACGATCGCCCTCAACCCCTTAATGGCTTGCATACCGTTGCAATGCGCCTCTGGCACGGCATGTTCGTGCTCCCGATTTGCTATCATAAGGTCGAAATTCAACATGTCGACATTTTGAAATTACCCCATCCTCCACCATGTAAGATCATCAATTGATAGATCACGAATTCACCGAATTATCTTTTTGATGGCGGCTGATGTCGCAGTGTCGCGCTTTGATCACGTCCTCTCGTTCGTATTCCAAAGCCGTTCATGCCAATTTTTTGGGCCTAAATAACAAAACGTAAATCTTCAGCCACCGTCACCGAGGACGTTAAAAAGGGCAGTATTGTGGAAAAACTGACTTATCATACGTGTTTGGAGTAGAGCATATCGACGCATATGGAAGCGACGTCGGTAACATGCTAATTAGAATGTAAAGGATAAAAATTATGATGCGACGGGCAAAATACAGGAAATTTAGCTAGCTTTTTCTTAAAATTGGGTTTGGCATTCTAATTAGCAGGTTACCGGCGTCGCGTCTATATGCGTCGATATGCTCTACTCCAAACAAGTCCGATAAGTCGGTTTTCCAACAACCCCATTTTAACATCCTCGGTGAGAGTGGCTCGAGATTTACGTCTTGTTAATTAGGCCCAAAAATTGGCATAAACTGCTTCGCAGTGCGAACGGATAACAGAGAAAAGCACGAAATTGCGGCTTCAGCCCTACTCCGCCGGTATACCCATATTGCAATTTTTGTTTGGAATAGCCAGACAATTCATTCCCTAGCCGCCTCCCACCATCATCCACCATTTGATGATGTTTTTGTTTGATCCTGGGCCCGTTTCATGCGCCAATCACTCACAGTCAAGGGCCGGCCGATTGTGCTTTTCGTGGGACCGGGCGTTGCTCAAGAGGGTGTTGACCCTTTGAAACCGTTCTCATTGTCGCCATCGTGGGTCCTCGCTCTTTGGACGAGAATAGATAGCCCCCACTTCATTCTGGCAGCTAATTTGTCAAGTTCAGCAGGCGTAACCGGCCTATTCTTCGTCTAAGTCTTATCGAGTTCTTCAATGCCCAAAAACGAACGTTTCGTCTAAAAGCTGACAGTCTAAAACCAGGGCTGGCACCAAGCTCTAGCCCCCTTAGATCAATCTGGACTCCCCCTTTAGATCATCTACATAGACTGCCCTTTGCGGCCCAAACCGGGCCCACAAAGACCATCCGGGTATGCAAAAGATAAACGGTCAACATTTTCAGTAACTAGCTTTTCTAGGACATAAAAACCTCCTCTATCCGAAGGTGTTTTCGAAAAAAATGTAATTCTGATGGATCTTATATAGATAGAAGTTAAGGGGCGCTAGAGGATATAGTGGTCCCCCTAGATAATCTATAGGGGAGGGGGGCTAGATAATTCTAAGGGGAGGGTTAGACCGCCCCCCTAGACACATACGGTCAAAAGGGGGGGGTCAGCTACTTAAATTCCAAAAATAAAGAATTTTACGCTTTTCAAAAAATACCTATCCGACGTAGAAAAATGAGGAGAACTCGATCCCGTTTACCCCGAAAGCCAATCTGGCGTGGTTTTCGAGATAAAGCGCGTCAAAAAATTTAATACCCCCTTAGATAATCTAAGTAAAAAATCTTTCATTTAGGTGATCTCAGGGGGTGGGGGGCTACCCTATTTTGATGGCTTTTTACAAGATGAATCCGCATGAGTTAGCCGTTTTTATTAGCAAGGGGTATTTTTGTTATAGTATCGTAGGTTTTTTCTATTTTTCTCCGCACGGTTACCGTTTCGTTACTGTAGCAACGCCTTCCCTTGAACCCGTGTGGAAAATCACTGCGCGGCGGGCATCAATCGATAGAGAATCGCAAATGAAGTGACTTTAATATTAGTTTTGCGGAACTGTCTTTTTGAAAATGGCAATGAATAAAAATAGCTAATAAAAAATCATCGATTTTTCGAATTTTTGAAAATTTTGACAAAAGTAGATTTGACAATAATATTGTTCAGCTTTTTTTGTGGAATGAGATCTGTTCAAAATTCAGAGCGCTATAGAATGTGCTATGTCACATTGCCAAACTCCAAAAACCGCCTAAAACGACTCCATGGAAGAAAATTCACCGCTATCCCTGCCGTTGCCTGTTATTCGTACCCCCTATGCTTTGTGTCCACTTCAATGCTTTATAGAAGCCTATCTCCTGATCAGACATAATTCTTCGATTGTAGTTTACCAGTGATACGATCAGCAACGGTGTTGCTACATGTCTGGATGAAAGATGGAGCGTATAAACAGGGGCATTGGCTCCTCACCCGGATCCAATAGTCTCGTCTCCCGAATTCTGCAAGTCAGCCCACAACCTAATGCGCAACTACATTAGCGTTTTTTAGGTGGCCCTCGGACTGTTCGTGACTACGCAAGACATCCCTCCGCTTTCCGACAATCATCGACTCCTACCGTATGATTGCGCCTTTGATACCGACTGTCGCTGGCAAAGCGTTGGAGGGTCTGTTTGGCTGGGGTTTCTGTTTCTTTTGACGCTGTATAGCTTACGCGCACATTCATTTTGTGTCCAACCGCTGTCAGAATCTGCCGTTGCGCCGCCAGAAAAGACGCAAAAAATTCTGAAGTTGTTGGCATCCTTGAAAAGGTGATTCAACGGAACGGCACTAGAATCGGCCCGTTTCGCAAAATTCATACTGAATCGAGTAAACTTAACAAAATCGTAGAGAGCGTTTGATTGATGAGCAAATCTTAAAAACTGGTTACTCTTACTAGTTAGGGACTGGCAGAAGGGAGCCTTTTTTCCAAAGCAATAGCTGCGCCTCCCTGTCTGTCTTTTTGCCTCTGCGTGGAGCTGTCTTTTTGCGCCATCGCATATACCAGACAAATGCCTGACTTCGCCGTGGTGATTAAATTCAGACCAAAACATTTTAGGTTTGTCGATAAATGGCGCATCGCGAGGGGCGAGCCGGACAGTCTTCTCTGGTTAGCAGCGACGGGGACAATGCAACTACCCAGTGAGGGGGAGAATAACGAACCTTTACATCAGATCATATGTTTAGTCGAACCGTTCGTACTGGTCGAGCAACGCGGGCAAAAGGTAGATTCCCTGATGAGTGACGAAATCGAATGCCAGAACGGGACCGCGAATTTTGCCTTCAATTATTGGGCAATCGGTAGGTTATGAAGGCGAAATTTTTGTAACCCTGGCTCACTAGTCTATCGGGTTGGACGTCAAGATGACGTAGAAATCTTTATTTCAAGCGCTGGCGATGCTTTTTAAACAAGCCGTGACGGCATATTGTTGGCCGGCGGCGGCGGCGGCCGGCAATTGGCCGGCGCTGTTGGCTTTTTGCCAGGAAGTGGATCGTGTGGTTTAGATCTAGGCCTTCTTTATCCCTTCCAAAACCAGACGACGCTTTGATTTCAGGAAATGCCGATTTGGAGATTTGTCTTACGCACCTGGATGGCACAAAGTTTAACTGTACGGGATGGTTGAACACACCGGTGATGCCCGGGAAAGTGTCACTGAAGATCCCGTCAATGCAAAGTCCCTTTAAGGTAGGGTTTGATATCCAAACTCCACATCTAAAAACCTCATATGTTATACACTCCGGTTTTAGATTGAAATTTCACCGAACGGGCAGACAGGGATCCTGGCCATTGACGACATCAAATATGATGCGGCTCCTTGTATACCGGCGCTTCCCTTCGGCCCCCGTGGGGTCCCACAGCCACCGCTCATCATTCCTTGGACCAAACCATCATTCACCAAGAGTCCGATTCCGGAAAGGCCCACAACAAAGAGGTAGGGGAGGCTTATGCTCATATCGGCAGAAGTTACATAGGGCATTTGGCCAAGCAAGGGACGCGCCTTCCGATCAGGTACCTTAGCGGCCTTCAATCCCACTCGATCAAGACGCTTTTTCCCAAAGGTGGCAAAAAATTTATTAGATATCTCATCCGAAAGCGCTTCGTTGCTGTGAAAAAGGTGCGGATTTTCTCCCTCACAATTTTTACCGGGACTTAAAGGTGCTATTTTCCCGGAAAATGCCCTAATGCGCTGTTACACTCTCTATAAAACCATTCTGTATTTCTAAACACTGGTTCAAAATCAGCAAAAAATTGTACACAAAATAGAAGTGGTCCCGTCTTGGATTTCCATCCTGACGAAACGCGCGTTACTGTAAGATTTCCGATTTTACTCCTGTGCTTTAGAGAAACATGGGCCACCATCAGCCCGGAGCTCCGAACGACCACCAAACCGACAACCGAACCACGTATGCTCGCTGTAGACGCTGTCGTGAATTGAATTTGTTTAGCTACAACTTATACCACCGCAGCAACGAGTGAACCGCCCGAAAAGAGTACCGCGGTGCCCGCACAGACGACGGAAAAGCCGTTTGAACTTTTGATAATCGGAAATAAGACCGAGCCGCTGTTCGATCGTCGCATTGGCGTGAGTTGTAAATCGACAGCTCAAGACGGCCTTTTTTTGCGGTCTGGTTACCAAATTTCACGATGCAATGCAATTCTCATGGGCTCGCCCGCATTCTTTTCTGCCCAATAACCAAAGACCCCAAACTAGATCGTTGCGTAGGTGATTATCAACGATTCGGCGAAACTGCTGTGCGATTTCAACGAGGAGTTCGCCTGCCAATGGGGCGCAGAGGCCGGAAAATGGGCCATCGTCAGAGCAGGTAATCGGAAATTGAGTCTTCAGGTCCCGCGCCAATTAATATATTTCGATTCTTGCTTTCTGAAAACGATTACCTAGGGGCGATTCCGTCGCTAGAGGAGGCCATTCCAACGGGAGCAAATGGCCCGTCGTTCCCAGCTGCGCTCGTCCTCCAGGGTTCGGCCATGCTCACCTCCGATCCGATACGTTGCCAAAGTGGACCCGGGAAGGTGAACATTTCCTCATACTCTTATCCGAGCTCGTTAAATTAAAGGGGGTCCCAATAGAAAAGGTCACGCTGGCATTTTGCTATTTCCAATCCGATCGAATTTAAATTTGGAACAGATGTGGGGAAGGTAATTTGAAATGCTCATAGAAACTTCCAGCCCGATCGGCGCAGTAGTTTTTGAGTCATCGTAAAAAACTTTCTTTGACGTTTTCAACCTGGAAATCGCTGGAATTCAGTACTGGAATGTATGGAGAAAATGAAGCGCCGATCCTTGTTTATCCTGGGAAATTTTTTCTTCGCAATATTCGGTTTGGAAATAGGCTATCTAAGTAATTTTAACAAGGTACCAGGGTTGAAAAGCCGCTACGCGGCTTTTCACCCCTGGCCTTCGTGCGGGGATCTTGAGAGGTTCGGCGCTTTACATAATTCGAGCAAATTAGCGCCAACGCTCAATCCCAATAATGACAAAAGCGACCGACTGGGAGCGTGACAAAATCTAAAATGAGCCGCCTGGCGCCTCGTATGCAAATGAGGGCATTTCCATATGTTTTAAAAACACTAAAATAAGGTATAAATCGTCATTTTCTTAAAAATCTGATAAGCGTGCAGTAATCTACGCCCTCGAACACCCCTAAATACCTTTCGACTGGGCCCGAAAACCCTACCCCGTCCCGATATCTTGGTAACCCGGTTTTTCGAGTCATTTATGCAAAGTGTCCACAGACACACACAGACACTACTTTTTTATATATAGTAGGATTTGCAGACCCGCGGTTTACAAGGGATCGGCAAATACGGGGGTTGGAGTTTTGATATGGGATCAAGCGGA
This sequence comes from Mesorhabditis sp. LJ9110, assembly GCA_038088335.1. NCBI lineage: Eukaryota > Metazoa > Nematoda > Chromadorea > Rhabditida > Rhabditidae > Mesorhabditis > Mesorhabditis sp. LJ9110. Next base: position 264,775 of record JBBGBA010000064.1, read on the forward strand.
TTCTATGTAATCGACCATGCTGATCATGGTGGCTTCTTTAGAAAATCCGGAATGGCCTTGGTTCTCCGGATATTCCGTTCAAAGTTGGCCAAAATTTTTGGAAAAATGCGCCATTCGGCCGGTCGAAAACGCGGACGGACGCCGAGGAGTCCCTTCTCATCCGCCCCACAGATGCCTCTTCCCATCGTCTTGGTGGCGCAATGGTAAGGTTTCAGGTCTCTGGTGCGGAGGGTCACTGGTTCGAGTCCGTCCGCGCTCGAATTTTTGCTTTTACAAGTATTGGTCGCGCTTCATGAAATTTTACAGGTTTTTACTTCAGAATTTTTTACGAAATATTATTTGGTTGTTTCAGTAGGGTTGAATCGCCGTTTTTACACGTTCACTATTTTTTAACGAATTTTTTACTATAAGAAACATAATAATCCCGACTCCCGGCCGGACTCGCAGCGGGAAATGAAGGGCGTTAAAAACTATCCAAAATGTTATAAAAAAATTCTGAAGTAAAAACTTGTAATCGCGAAGCGCGACTTGAAAAAGCAAAAATTCGAGCGCGGACGGACTCGAACCAGTGACCCTCCGCACCAGAGACCTGAAACCTTACCATCGCGCCAGCAAGACGATGGGAAGAGGCATCTGTGGGGCGGATGAGAAGGGACTCCTCGGCGTCCGTCCGCGTTTTCGACCGGCCGAATGGCGCATTTTTCCAAAAATTTTGGCCAACTTTGAACGGAATATCCGGAGAACCAAGGCCATTCCGGATTTTCTAAAGACGCCACCGTGATCAACATGGTCGATTACATAGAATCCGCTTGGTCCCATATCAAAACTCCAACCCCGGTATTTTCCGATCCCTTGCTAGAAGAATGAGGGATTTAGAGCCGGAAGTTGATGTTAACTGCTGCAAGTTCCGAATCCCAAACCCAAGGCAACGCTAAAAAATTTAGCTTCTCTTCCGTTATTGGAGTAACGGAGACGTTCTGCTACAGGCGTGTGCCCTTGGCTATGGAGTGGATAGCAATCGAATAGATTGCGTTGACCAATCCACAAAGACCGGCATCGATCCGACGTTGGCCGTATTCGATTTCCCGAAGTCTATCAAAGAACCGTTCACGGTGGGTCTGCCCCACCCCTTCACAGATCGTTGTCGTTCCAGATGAACCTCGTACCGCAGTGGCCACGCGGCGTCCAGAATAAATACTTGATCATTGATGAGATCGCCTACATTGGCGATTGTGTGCCGCCATCCATCACGAAAGCCACGATTCTACTCCCCACCGGCGTCATTATGCCGCACGAGAAGCCCATACCCGAAGCGGCGCGAAAAACGTTACGGCCGGTGTGAGTGCTTCAATATTGGAATATAACCAAATTTCGGAGGGGGCAACTGAATGGGGGGCAGAAGTTCACAAACGTCTGCCATTTGCCGCCCATTTTTTAAAGCATTAGGGTCCCCCTTTATATTTTTCGGCGTCCCTCTGCCCCCTACGGGCCTGAATATAACCATTAACAGCGTCTTCTTCTTCTAACGAACGTCACTAACTTCGGAATGATAGTTCAAACCACGTTACTTAGGGTCAATGGAGTGACATTGAGGCCTATAATGACGAGGTCAACCATTCCAACGGCTACTTTCCCAAGCACCACGCCCGATCCCGAGGTTTGTTTGAAAGAGTTGATATATTTAAGCTCACCTAACCGCTTGCTTGCTCGAACTGGCAATCCAGAAAGAGAGAGAGAGAGAGAGAGAGAGAGAGAGAGAGATCTGGCTGCCTACGGTGTTTAATCTGGCTGCATTAGGTGGATTATGAAGAGTTTACGGAACTTCCAACGACCAACTCGGCTTCTGCGTCCACTTACCGTCCGAGATCCACAAAATATACGAGGCCAGCGCCTGATCGGTGAGTCTATCCTTGTATTCGTGTGGCAGTGAATACCTTTCCACGTTCATAGCAATTTACAGGCGAACCTTCCCCTGGCGCACCACAACTATCCGTCCAGTGGTGCGACCGGATGAATATATCGAAATCCCGTCCGGTATGCCCGCTGGAAACTATTGCTCGTTGCTAAACTGTAACTTTGATGGTCGGCATCCCCCTCTTAGCAGGCAATCAACAATATATTTTTAGAGAACGCATGTAACTACCTGAACCACGGCTTGACCAAGGTGCCATGGACACTGAGGAACCGCGGATATGGATTTCCGCTAAGTGCCTCAACCGACATTCGACCAAGTAAGCATCGTGGGAATCGTCCTTCAATGTTATGCGGGGGATCTATGGGACCATCTTTTGGCGCGGACCTAACTATTTTTGCACCTTTTTCTTAAAAAAACTCTTAGCATTCGACGCTAACGAATGGCACCAAAGAAATTTTGAAAATATCGAAAAAGTCGAAAAATCACTTTATTCTATGTGTTCTGTGGAATCCGCGTTTAGTACTTTTTTTTGTCATAACTATTGTATATTACATTACTTTTCGAGATTACTTTACTTTCGACTTAAATTAAAACTTTGGGTATATTTTTCGAGTCAATATCTAATCGCGTCTTTAAGCATAAGCGTGGTCCTCCACGCTCCGGAAGAGCGTGGCCAGCCACGCTCTTGGCGCATGCAAGCGTCGACCCATGTATATTTAAGATGACAAAAAAAGGCATGTCTATACTGTCCTCAACCCCCTCCCCCCCCCGCGTAGCAGACATATACCCTTGAATTTTATTGTCCTTTAGCGCACAGCAATGGGCAATTCGTGTCTGCCGTGCTGTTTCCCGGCGACATAGCCATACTCGAGTCACCACGGTTCAACGCGACACGGTCGCTGAATGTTCTACTCTTTCAATACTTCCGCCCTAGCCACATGTCCACGATTAGGTAAGACGATGCAAATTATCCTCGGAAAACTGCCGCACCAAACTATTGGGTCGACGTTCCGAGTTTATAGGCTCTGCTTGGGCAGTAGCTACACTGGTGTGATGCGTACCGCTTCAGCCTTCTTACAATGCCCCTCGATCCTTCGGTCGGTAACGGCGCGAAACGCACAACGGTGGAACACGGTTCACGTACAGATTCCACCCGGAACTACCAATGTGGGTTTGTTGAGGACAGGGTATGCTTAACATACTTTACCGTCAAAAATCAAGGGACGCTGAAACCACGAAACGATTTCCGAAGAGAACTCCGAAAATTGGACTCCGGAAATCCGTTTACCGAAAGGTCGTTTAGCGTAGGATTCCCGAAATATCAGCCTCTCGAATAACAAGATCCCGGAAAGTTTGAATCACGAAAAATCAGATTCCCGAAGCCCGGTTTTCGAAAAACCGGAACTCCTAAAAACTAGCAACAGACTTCTGGGTATGTATAGGGACGGGGAGCCTAAAAATCGGTAGCAAAATTTTCGGGAATCCTTATTTTCCGAAATCCGATTGTCGGGAAACAGGCTGTCAGGAATCCGGGTTTCGAAAGTCTAAGCAAACCCCACAAAACTTAAAAGCACCCTTTGGTGACGACTAGTGTGGGCATTTGGCTCGGCTCGAAATTCGAGCCGCTCGAAATTCGAGCCGCTCGAAATTCGAGTTTGGCTCGAAATTCGAGTTTGGCTCGAAATTCGAGCCGCTCGAAATTCGAGCTGTGTTGGCGTTGGGGGACTTACGCTGCTAGGTATTTGCTTCAAGCCAAGGCTTAACCCCGCCTTAACTATGCTTACAAGGAGACGGTTTTCAGTGTGAATGGAGTTTTAAGTTGAAACCGGGCCTATTCGGGGCAGAATTTTGCGCTGATTCCGATGCTGTTTTCCAATTTTGCTAAATAGCTCAATTTAAAAAGTTACAGCTATTTTAAGATAATTTTTAGGCCCAGAGTAGCCATATGCTATGCTGTGCTGCTTTTTGTTACAACGTTTTAATTTTGTTTAAGTAGCCTATCTTGTAGAAAATTTTTCTGATTCGAATGGTGTATTTGATTAGTGCGCTACTGCCGATCGACGATGGCTTACAGGGGTGAGAAATAGACTGTTTTTCTCCATTTCCCATACAAAAATCGCAGCCCATACCAAGTATCGTCGATTTTTTCGATTTTCAACAATTTTGAGTTAAATAGCTCATTCGATAGAGAAAATTTTTCTGAATACGGTGACGATATTTATTTTTGGAAAAACAGCCGGGAAAAGCAATATAATGGTCCCTAAAGAGGGGAAAATTTGGGCTAAAATGATCGTAAAATTGCTATAACTTTGGAATCGAGCTATTTAGCAGAAATGAAAACATATTCGGAATTAGCGCAAAATTCTGCACAAAATAGGCCTGGTTTCCACTCAGAACTCCATTCACACCGAAACGTCTCCTTGTTAGCTAAAGCTCAACTTGGCTTGTCGTTGGTTTCTATAAAGCTGATTTGAAACGTCGGCTTTTCCAGAAGGAAGCTAAGAGTTCACTTTTGCCCCCCCCCCCAAGTGCATTAGCTTCTTCCTACAGTAAGAGTCGGTTCCAAGGTAACAAATAATGCTAATTCGTCAGTTCTTCCTCGTGGCGCAGAATAGTGGACGGGCAGTAGGCCGGGCGGCAATCGGCATCGACAACATGAGGATGGCCATCTGCGATGCCCGACATTTGGCGGCCAGCGAACTACACGAGATGTTCGATCCATATGACATGGATATAGATTAGGCTCAAAACAAGCCATTTAGCCATTTCCCAGATAGCGTTGTGCCCCAATTCTGTGATCTAACTGCCCTCTTTAATGTCGGTCCGGTGCAGGAACGTGCCGACAACATCGTTCTGGAGGCCGACTTATTTCCGGCATGCCTGCACCCTAATGAATTTATTAGGCTGGAACTAAATTTTGTGCAATCGAACTTTGGCAATTTCATTCTAAAAATTTCGTGGGCAGATACCGATGTTCCCTCTGGTCATATAACTAAGGGGTTCATGAGTATGGGACGAAAGTTACAGGTTTGTAGACCCAGTTATTTTTAAAATCTTTCTTTTCTTTTCTACAAACCTCTAAGACGGGCATCTTGAGAACCGCCATAAAGTCACCCCAGCAACTGATCATCACGATAATAAGAAGTAATATTTACTGGCTGCATACCAAATTAAAAAAAAACGGCGACTTGATTTTGTAGTGGCGTGCGGAAGCGTTTTTCATTTTGCTTAACTTCAGCTTAGAAAAATGTTGAAGTGTGGCGTGGAAGCCACGAGATCCCACCCCACGCATCGAATAGAGTATTTGATTGTTTAGCGGTTCATGAAAAAAACACATTCTGGTTCTTGTTCGTTTTTCGGTCCGAAAATTAAAAAGAATGAAAAATAATGCACGAACTTTAGTTTCAACCTAATATTTATTAACGTAGAGTTTGACCCCTAGACGTGGTGCACTTTTGTGCATCGAAACGTCAGGTATCCTCCAAATCCAGCCTGGCTGGTTGTGATCCTGGAGAGAACTATATTCTGTAACTTTTTGCATTTCCAAGCTATTCTCAATCCTGAGAGGTGCTAATGCAAGCGAGGAGTAGGGCGCGCCTCCCAGCTAAACTCTCTTTTACGCTTTCCAAAAGCTACAAACATGATCTCGATTGTCGTCTAAATTTCAGCTCAATGCTTTATATGTGAATTGCCTAGGATTATTGTGATGTTTTTTTGCAAATTCGTGCTATGACTCATAAATGGTCTACAAAGAGCGAAGCACAGGCGCCTTCTGGCCCCGTTGAGTGATAGGTTGGGTGAAGTCGCCTGATTGATAGGATGCACTTCCCCCGTGCACGAAGGGTCCGCTCGCTGGCGGATTTTTTGTTCAAAAGACAAAAAAAATAGTTTTCCAAGCATTGGCGTCCCGTTTTTGATTTAGCGGCTAACGAACACTCCTATCGGTACAGAAATGCGTGAGGCTACTATGTCTTAGCCATATAACTCCCAATTAAGACTGCTCTATAAAACCCGTATGCCAAAGTTGTAGAGTGAAACGAGACTTCTAAAACGTCACGAAAAATAACTAAATAAACGCTGGCGCCCAGAATGAGCGGCAACTAGGCCCTAAGCAACGCGGCACTTCTATCGACTCGAAAATGTATGGGGCCAAAGCTTCTACGCCTGATAACTTCAAAAACTAAAGTGAATTTTTTTAGAATAAAAGCTGGTTCCAACTTTAGAATAGAACACGGCAATTCGACTGATATCAATCGCCAAGAAAAGTAAGTTCAAAGAGTGTCAAAACGGAGGTGGCTTTTGTTGGCGACTTTGTGGAAAGTGGTATAGCTGCATTTGGTATCATCCAAACCGTTAAATTCTACTCTGCAAGATTGAGATTGGGTTTTCAATATTTGCGGTGGAAAACACTTTTTGGGCGGAGCTGGAAACTTACTTGAGCCATGCACGCGTCTGTAAGTGAGGATGATTTTTGGACCAGCTTGCATCTTCCGGCCTAACTTCGGGACCGATTGGATGCAAGTGGCATCGGTGGTTTTTTGGGACAGCCTCGATAAACGAAACGTCAGAGCGCTTTCTCCACATTTCACGAATATGACCACTCTGTGTTCTACTGGCCAAATGTCCGGGCGCCTTTCGGGAGTTTACTAGACGGGAGCTTCCCCCATGGAGCTTCGGTGGGCCCCGCAGTGCCCCAGATTGTAACAAATTTGCCCTGAGGCGCTGGCCAGCACCTTCCAGCTCGTACGATTGATTGGACTGACTCACACTGTGGCTTCTTTGGGCCACCCGGGTCCCTGCAAGGGCAGCTGCCCGAGGTTCTAGGCGGAGATTGGTCGCTTATGGATAAGGATACCTTGGGACCGGGAAGTCTCAGCGCATTCATTGCCGGTTTCTTAGGCCTACGACATCGAGAACAAGATAATTTGATATTTCGCGTTTTCATTGAATACTCCAACCTTCGGCAATCATCTCCCGGCCTTCTCGGGGCAACTGCAACGATCTAACCTAATTAAAGAGGGAGCGCAAGCAGAAATCTAGTGCTACTTGGATTCCTGGAATTTAGCAGATGTTGCGCCCTCACAACTCCAAAAAGGCCCTTTCCCGCCCAAAACATGGCCTAAGGGGCACGCGTTATCAGATCTGCGCGCCTCGCAGCCTCCCATTAGTGCGCTGATTTTCTGATACGGGCTCTTCGGGGCGCAATTCTAGTCAAATCTGGCAAAGGTCCAGGAATCCTGACGCGTTAGGCTGACACTAGCCCTTTAAATTAACAATTTTATTGCCCATTCTTTGGCGCCAATCTGATATGCCATACTTAGCCGAGACCCAGAGCCGGGCATTCTATTTTTCAATCACCTTGAAAGGGGTGTTGTAGATTTTGTATATCCGAGCAACCGCTACGATTTTTAGCAGGTCAAACCGCGCGATAAAACTCGGTACAGCCAGAGCTAAAACAAGTTCAAAGCTCAAACTCTTTGCATCTTGAAGGAACTTTGCGAGAGAGATAATTTTGCTATATTAAGGCAGCTAAGGTCAATTATTGCAAATTTAACACCTTACTTCTGGCCGCTTGCTAGTTTTAAGCTGGCAGTCTGGCTCCGCCAGCTTTTAATGTTTATAAGCGTAAGACGCTAGGCGCCGGGATGGGGCGTAAACAATTCGAGTTCAGCCGTCGATCGAGCTAGCATGCACTTTCGTGCAAGCTCCTTCAACTTAGATAATTGCAACTGGGCAATCTTGGGATTTTCTAGATACCGTATTTCCTCTAATATAACCCCGGGGGTTCTATTTTTTCAAGCACTTCAGGAGAGGGGGTTGTATCAGAGGGAAGGATGTATTTTTCGTGATTTTGAACAATTGAACAAACAATTTCTAGCAGTTCAAGCTGCCCACAAACACTCAGGAATGCAGTACAAAGCTTAAAAAGACACCTTTTTAAATCTATTAATTTATAAAGACAAATTCGAAAAAATCCTTTGAGGCTAGATTAGAGAAAACGGTATAATAACCTATGTGCCTCGTGAAGCTGTTTCAAAAATTTTGAAGGATCTAGAGCCGCAAACCTAAGGCTAGGTGTAAGAATGTGCCTTGCCTGAGCCTAAGCCCAAACCTGAGCAAAGGTCTGGGCGGAAGCATAAGCCTCGCCAGAGCCTAACATGCGAACGCAGCCGCCCTCGTGACCGCGCTTCGGAATTAGCAGCCGTTCGTACGGAAACTATTAAACCCGAATTTCACCCAATTCCCCATTTTCCATAGCTCTGCGACCGGATCAAGCCCGGTTTACAGCGATCCCGTTCCCAAGAAGAGTTATAATGTCAAGAAAAGGGGCGCCCAGCTGCCAGTGCGCTCATTTTTATTTCCAAAAAGCTAACGCCCAGGGCCCACAGCTGTCCAGCGTAGCCCGGCACGAATTTCTTGCGACGCGATTTTTTTGCTGGTAAGCAGCGATCGGCCCCTTGAATCGCTGACTCATCTGTTGCGATCCCTTGAGCCATATCAATTTGTACTGGAAGAAAATCCACAGCTTAGTCTAGGCACGGCGAGCCTTTTGTCAGAGCTATGGCTCTTGGCATATCGGAAATGTTGACCGTCCCCGGCGATGAGTTTCCGAGCGATGCGCATATTTGATCATGATCCATAATTGACTCGAAAATATCATTTCTCCATGGTTCGCATATCTACATATATTTAGATATGATCATTTATACTCGTCTAGCTCGTGTAATTTAATAAATCTAGAAGGAACAACGATAACTAAAAAGATAACTTTAAAACTTTCACGGGATCAGGGAGGTTCGGATAAATTAAGAATAAAGCCTGTTGTCATTTCGAAACTTGCATAAATCCTCGCTGCTCCCTTTTACCTGGCCCCACTCTTTGCCTCGTATTTTGCGTTAGCATTGCCGGTCGGCAACTTGCCAATTGTAGATGAGCTCTGATCTACGTTGGCCTTTCTATCACTTTAAGAGATTTTTGGCCTCAAATGCCTTTCTTCTTTTCAAACCGTTTTGTGCAGGATGCCTGACAACTCAAACTGCTGGCGTAAATACAACGATTGACTAAAATCGTTGTTTTTGTTTTGTTTGATTGTTGAAGGGATCAGGAAAGGCTTCTTAATCGAAACTGGGGTTAGTTTTAAAATTAGCATAGAGGGGTCCTGCTCGCTCCTGATCGGCTCAATCTCTCCAGAAAAGGTTTTCCTGGGAAGCCGGATAAGATAATAAACAAAACGTCCTGTTCTTCTCGGGTGCGCCTACGACCGCTTCTAAGGTCCGTCCCCCCTTACCGTAGCTGGGGTCTGGCCAGTGTCCTCGGGATGAGCGTGGGGACAGCCGCATCTGTGCCCGGTGGGGCCACAGCTGCACCGAAAACGCTGACACCCTCGATCTCTCCTGCTCCCCTCCTGCTCCCCGTATTTGCAATTTCTCTCTCGGTCTCTCTCGGTCTCTCACTCGGTCTCTTTCTCTGGATCTCTCTCTCTCTCGCTCTCTCTCTCTCTCTCTCTCTCGCACTCTCTGTTCCTCGCTCCCGCTCCACAATCCGCTCCTCCCCATTTGACTGGGTCTCGATCGGATCCGATCCTCAAGACAACTTTTTCCTCCTTCCAGACACTCGGCACCCCGCCGCCCCGGGCCATTCCCACCACGGACACGGCGCACCCGGCACACGCGCGCAACATTTGCGTCGTCTCCGCGGAGCCACAATGCGGCTGCCCTTGTGGTAAGTTCTCGGCTTCTTTAGCTTTTTTCTTTTTAGGTCCAAGCGAATATCCTATTAGACTTCGCTCTGGTTTTTATGACGATAAATTCTTTCATCCGCGCGCCCTGATCTCGACTTGCATAAGTTTACCCGACTATCCTATCCTAAACTTATTTCTTTATCTTCTCCTTCCTCTACCTGCCTATTTCTAATACGTGGTGTATGTCTAAAAAATACTATTGGCCATATCTATAGATATTTCTTTCCGTTGAGAAGTCGCGAACCGGCTTTTCAACCCTGATGCTATCATATAGTATATACATATACCAGCACAATAGGTTCGTCCTGCTGCGAAAATTTCATTATTAGAGATATTTTGATAGAAGTTAAAATTAGAGAATTGATATTTTTGGTTAGGGTTTCGATCAAATTTGGTCCACCCGGTTTGAGCGATGGTTCAAGATTCCAAATTCGCCCAGCACAAACATTTCTGGGTAAAAATCAGTTAAAAACGCCATGAAAACTTTTCGTGCCTTGCTCCTTGATTATTCACCGATTTCCAGGCCTCTGCTGCTACTTGGGACCAGCTTGTTTGTAACGCACGTACTATCGGTAAGTGATTTTATTATATTATGATTTCTATTATGTATTATTTTTATCATTCCACAACTGCTTCCATAGAATCAAACTTTTGTATTTTAAATAGAGGAAGTTGTCAAGAAAACTAGCTTTCGTTACCTGCAAACGTTAAAAGCTTTTACACCAAAATTTCAAATGCTCAAAAGTGTTCTTGGTTGATTTTGCAGATAGTATTCGGTTCAATATAGTTAAATCTTTCTCGGCAGAGCAGCAAATATTTTATTGACATTACTAGGTCCATCGCGACTTTATCGGTCACTAGAGCAAACTTAAGTTTCCAACGGCGATATTTCTCCCCCTCCGATAATCCCAAGTCTTCAGTTTCGTCACCCTAACGCTTTGAGAGAAACTTTTTTACCTTTGCATTTTTGCATCCGCGATGCGTGTCTCATCGCGGTCCCACTGGCCAAAGTTTGGGGGCTCGCCGAGATCGATAGACCTGTCGAAGAGGCGAGGATCTGGAAGCGGACAGCCGGCGGGGGCCAAATGGCGGCCAGGCTATTTATCAGCGGTGCTGTAAGGGCCCAGAGGCCTGTGTCCCTCGGCCCCGCCGAGCCCTTCCATCCTCCGATCTGCCAATCATGCCGCAGACACTCTCGGGGGGACCATCTTACACTCGGCAACATTAGGTTCTACCCCGGAGGGTGGGGGGGGTTCGGCCCGCTACGTCGCCAAGGGCCGAAAGGCCAGCCCGGGTTTTTAGGCGGGGGTAGCGCACAACGAATTAGGTTATCTTCGCGGTAAAAATGTACAGGGCGAAAACTAGCGGTTCGAAGCTGTATTGACTAACCGGGTTTCTTTCGAATGATCAAAATCTTATAATGACGAAAATGTCGAAATTCAGAATGCCGAAAATTACCAAAGATAATCTTACCTGAAAACCCCCGAATCCTATGCAAAAAAGTTTCGAAATTCAGAATTTCGAGACTATGGAATTTCGACATTATGAAGTTCGGCAATATGAAATGACTTGTTTTTGCAACAACGAGCAACGATACGCTTTGCCCTCTTTAGGGTAGCTTAGTCCTAAAATCACAAGCACGAATATCGAACCTTTGCAGCAACAACAATGCCGGGATTGCACCAACCGAGGATGTTTCTGTGTTGGAGACAAAGGCTCGATGGTATGCCATTTTATGCATAAAATGACCGCGCCCATTTTTAGGGAGCGCCAGGCCCACAAGGACCCCCTGGATTGGCCGGAAATCGCGGCTTCCCCGGACCTGAAGGTCTCGGCGGCCCGAAAGGCCAGAAGGGAGCTCAAGGACCGCCTGGCCCGCCCGGCGTCAAGGGAGATCGGGTAAGAGCTTGACAGTTAATGGAACCCGATCGTGCCAAAAGCCTGATACCTATGCAGGGTATCTCAAAAAAATCGTCCTCCTAAAGCGACACGGAGAAAGGTCGTTCGGGAAGGTTTTTTTACACCATTCGTAAGCCTTGCAACAATCTTCAAACCCATCTCTTATTGAAGCGCCCTTTTCCATAAACCATTTTGAAATTTTTCCGGATATGCATCTGCGCCAATTGCCTCAATTTCACCAAACAAAAAATTACCAGAAGCAGCCGTTAATTAGATGGATAGGCCGTTCCTTAGTGGTTTTAAAAGCGGAATAAAATGGCGCGCGTAAATAGAAATATGGTTTTGAGGATTGTTGCAACTCACCATTTCTGTAGCTTTCGAATGGTGTAACTCTCGTCCGATCAGACACTTCCGCGTCGAGTTAGAGGGGTCGATTTTTTGGACACCCTGTATAAGCACATGATTTCTGGCAAATGGGTGAATTTCAGGGAGCCGTTGGAGTTCCCGGATTCCCTGGAAATGATGGCGCTAACGGTCGGCCTGGAGAGCCCGGACCACCCGGAAACCCGGGTTGGGACGGCTGCAACGGAACGGATGGCCTGGCAGGAATGCCTGGACTTCCTGGACCTCCAGGTCTGCCCGGTTTCCCTGGACCAAAAGGAGACGCGGGTCTGAAGGGAGAGCCCGCCTTCGGAATGCCGGGACTGCCTGGCGAGAAAGGAAATGCTGGTGGGAATTTGCGCGTTTTTCTGCTTAGGTCTAGGTTTGTTCGGCTTAGGCTCAGGCTTAGCCCTTCAGGCTTACTTCGGCTAAGGCTTGGGCAAAAGCTTATGGAAGAGGATAGGAAGCTCTGCGTTTTCCATTGCACTTGAGCATTTTCTTTATCCGGTCGTTGTAGGTGTCCCTGGAATGCCTGGACTACCCGGACCCCCCGGACGCGATGGCTTCCCCGGCACCAAGGGAGATCGAGGAGACGCCGGACCAGCCGTGAGTTTTCCAGACGTGAACAGCTAAAATGTAAATGAATTACATTCTCTATACAGCAATCTGTATTCCTGGACCGTCTCTATCACCCAAATTGTATCCCGTAAATCTCCATCTCGGCGATATTTTAAGCCAATCGGTCAAAAAAATTAGTGAAGGCTACAGAACAAATTTGAGAAATTCATAATATTGAAAAATTTCGTAGAACAAGTTAATTCGGGGATCTGACTTCAAGTCAGATCGGTAGTAATAGTAGTAGTAGCTAGTAATTGAGGGTATCGCGATAGAGAGCTTCGGATTATAGTTAGCCTTGGGCTTGGCTGTGCAATCAACGCTTAAAAAACTATCGGAATTTTGCGCATTTCGACATTTTTCTCTTCCAAACGGGTTGCTTTTTTCACACCAATGCCTGCAAGAGATGGGTGAAAGCATGTTTTTCCAAAACAAGTTTAAGGGCTTAAGGACGGTGTCCAAACCGCCGAGCGCAGAGATGACTTGTGTGGGAGATATCCAGCGAATCGGGGGGACGTAAGGGCGAACATAGAGGCGAATTGCGAAATCAGAGCGCGTGTACGCCACGAGCGCAAAAATCTATGGCGGATCCATAAAGCAAGGAAATATGGTCATGATTTACCGACCCCTTTCTTTGTGTCATAAAAGCACATCCTTGACAATCGCATTTTAGGGCCCGCGAGGACCACCTGGCGAGATTGGACCCCCAGGAAACCCTGGCATCGGATCGATTGGACCAAAGGGAGACCCGGTACGTTTTTCTTTGGGTTTTTACAAAAGATCTGAATCTGTGCACTCGATTGAAAAAGCGGCGATCAGCTAAAATTCACGGTTGCGAGGCGCCAGATTTTTACAAGAAGTTGAACCTCTGCAACTCATGCGTTCGATCTTTTTAGTTTGCCAATAACTACCACTTATTTTTGAGAAATATTATTTTGTGGCCAAGATCCGTTCACTTAACGTTATTTCTTTAATATCAACCCCCTCTATTACAACTCCCTTCTAACCCGTTACACCAACCAGAAAAACAACGAAATGGCCTCTGGGCAAAATTTTTTGAAAATCACCTTTAATTTACGCAATAAACTACCTGCTATGACGTAGTACATCTCTTCACGTTTAAAGCAGATCAAAGTACTGAAAATTGTTGGAATTTCTATAGCAGCTCAAATGATCAAGTTATCGATCGGATTTCAACGTAATTTCGAGATTTTAATCAATCTAGGACAAGCTAGTATCGCCGCCCCTCGATAATACAACCAGCTCCTCGAGGGAATCGCAAAAAAAACATAAAAACTCAGAGTTAATTTTAGCGGAAATATGGTATCCTGTCACGAACAAAGACATGTTACTCATAGGATAGCGGGGGAATAAAATAACTGGGGGGCACCCATTATTATGAAATTTGCAATTACTGTAGGATTTTGCGAGTGCCATTTTATAGAGCGCCGAAAATATACGAAGATAATTAATTTCAGCCCAAAATATTGTAATGGAAATTGTTTATCGAATAAACAAAAATTGATCAAAATCCATGTGCACCACATAGGATAACGGGGGGGGGGAAGCCAAATTTTTGAATTTTTTGATAATTTGAAGTCGCCAATCGATAGAACGTCAAAAAATACTAAGAGATTTTTTTTACAACGCGAAAAAATGTTTCATAAAAGTTTTATAGCCTAAAAACTATTTTTGAGAACTATGGCCAGCACATAGGATAACGGGAGAGGGGGAAACAAATTTTCGGCGTTTTGAATATTTTCGATATTTTAAAATGCCATTCGGCAGAGGGCTGCCATTTGGTTAGCACGCTGGGCTGTGAGCTGAACCATCGCTGGTGCGAAATTCTTTGCTGTTTGCCAAATGCATCTTTCTCGAGCCCTTTAATGTTCCGTTTGAGTGGAGTATGCAAAATAAAACCCAAATGCATGGCTCCTGCATGCCGCAGAGGTTCAACCTGTTCAAAATCATGTTCTTCAGGGAGATATGGGCCCCGCAGGGCCTCCAGGACCGCCCGGTCCGCGCGAATTTACAGGCACCGGCTCGATCGTGGGCCCGCGTGGCCTCTCCGGCGAAAAAGGCGAAAAGGTAGCGTCCATTGAACATTGATTTATTTAGGGAGATCCTGGCCCGCCCGGTCCACCCGGAAGGCCCGGTAATAATGCTGACTATCTGACGGCACCCAAGGGCTCGTATGTTGGCCCAAAGGGAAATATCGGCGAGAAGGGAGAAAAGGCAATCCGTGCTCGCTGACCGTTTGCTCAGCTTTGCTTTTGAAAGAACAGTGGTTTTTTCGACGGGGAATTTATTAAAAAATTACATTAAATTAATATGAAACTGACCCTTGAAATGAAATCCGGACTATGTTTGCGGTAGTATAAAATGGTTGTGTATTTATAGAAGAGGAAACACCACGAAAATTTCGATAAGATTGTTCGGTCTCGGATTAGAAATATCGAAATAAAAAAAATATTAGAAATGACCTATACTGCAGATATACCCGGTCCTGCTCACCGGGAATCTGTCAAAATCTCGAAAATCAGAATGCGTAGGCGTGCAATTACCCGCTTACGCCCTGCATCCAGCCTATGCATATTTCTGGATTCTAAAAATTCGAGATTCTGAAAATTCGAGTTTCTGAAAATTCGAGATTCTGAAAATTCGAGATTTTGAAAATTCGAGATTCTGACAATCCGAGATTTTGCAAATTCGAATTCTGATTTTCGAGATTCTGATTTTCGAGATTCTGATAGCAATTCCTGTTCACCATCATCTACAGGATCTCAGGTCGCCTTTGACCTGCAATGGTGCTAAGTATACTAAGATTGTCATCAGAGCAAAAGCCTGAGCCTCTGCAAAAAGCAAAGCAAAAATAATTTTCTCTGAAAAACCATTGTTCTTTCAAGAAACTATTAGCCCAGCTTAAAACGGATAGTGACAACCTTTTTGGAAAAACGTTCACTTTGCCGATTGAGCCTGGCGTTGATGGTTTCATGAGCATCAATTAGTTCTGCCTACAGTTCACCGCGTTCAGTTGCTCTGAGGAATATTTTGCGCTTCAAAAATATAATATAGGCGCTGCTGTCATGCGCGCCCTAATCATTATTCCGCGCTTCCACTCACCGCACGTTTTTCGCGCATTCGGAGGGTATTGATAAAAAACCTTTTAGGGAGACCCAGGAAATCTTGGCGACCGTGGATTCCCGGGACAACCTGGAAATCCCGGTATCCCCGGAATGCCCGGAATGAAGGGAGAAAAAGGACTGCCCGGACCTGCTGGCCCCAGGGTAGGCTTTGGCTTATGGGAAATCATTTTTGTTTAGGGCAAAGAAGGCAGACCCGGAAATTCCGGACCGCCCGGCTTCAAGGGCGACCGTGGTCTCGACGGACTGCCTGGACTTCCTGGATTACCCGGAATGAAGGGTGAAGCTGGCTACCCAGGACGAGATGGACCCAAGGGAATGTCCGGACCACAAGGACCACCTGGAGTAAGTGCAGGAGCCAAGACAAAAACGATCAGAAAGCCAATGGAATCCCTTTGTTGTGTATGGTAGCTCATTACACACATTTCAATAAAACTTTCCTTTGAAGATGGTGTAGCAGCCAATGCGTTTTGATACAGTGTGTGTCAAAACGATACAGCCACCTCTTTGAACGCTATCATCTCAGCCCACATTGAGTTTGACGCCAAGCTGACTAGCAGGTCTGGTAGCGATCGAAAAGGCGCATTTTTCCATCTACTTGAAGTTTTTAAAAAATAGAGCACGCGATTTTTATAAGGCAAAGAACAAATAGAGCCAAAAAAACAGAAGTGTCAAAACGATAGAGCCACACTTTCCATACCTTTAGCATCAGGTTTGAGCTTGCAAATTACATGCTACTAAACATTCAAAGTGACTTTCCATTTCTGACTTCCGGATTTTCCAAGGTGATGCCATTCTGCATAGGTTTGAACTTCGTATCAGCAATTAGCGTGTAATTTGCAAGCTCAAACCTGATGTTAATGATATGTTAATTGTGGCTTTATCGTTTTGACACTTCTGTTTTTTTTTGGCTCTATTTGTTCTTCGCCTTAAAAAATCGCGTGCTCTATTTTTGAAAAACTTCAAGTAGATGGAAAAATGCGCCTTTTCGAGCGCTACCAGACCTACCAGGCCTGGCGTCAAACTCAACGAGGGCTGAGATAATAGCGTTCAAAGGAGTGGCTCTATCGTTTTGACACACACTGTATGTCAATCCGGTGGGATACTATGGTCCTAGGGTTAGGGCGCTCGAACAGTCCCTCTTTTCGAGCCAACCGGAAATGCTAATGCAAAAAATGGGGCGAGACATGAGGGAGCAGAAAATATTTATGCTAATTTTAGAAATCGAGCCAGCTTTATGCTAATTTTTCTTGAGCCTATCTGCTCCTTCTAACAAAACTTTTCAGGGCGGCGAAGTCTCGGACGGGCCCCCGGGTCCACCTGGTCTTCCCGGCCGAACCGGCCAACCCGGCCCACCCGGAAATGATGGCTTCCCAGGAGCCCCGGGCCCACAGGGTCCCCCTGGACCGGTGGGTGGGCCCGGAGTGCCTGGCTTGCCGGGTATGGAAGGTATGCCCGGACCGAAGGGCGATCGTGGAGACTCTGGCGTACCTGGATCCCCGGGCTCCCCGGGCTCCCCGGGTCTGCCTGGATATCCCGGACCCAAGGGTGAGCCTGGACTACCTGGCCTCCCCGGTCAAAGCATTCCTGGACTTCCTGGAAAGGACGGCCGCCCGGGTATTGATGGCGCGTCGGGCCGCAAGGGAGAACAAGGTCTTCCTGGAGTTCGAGGTAAAGATTCGCCGTCGTAGTAGTCGGGTTTTTTCTGAGTGACGCGTTTCGGCTACCAACCTCTAACAAAACTGCCGAAATTTATCGAGAATCCAGTATTCTCCGGTCATCATTTATTCACTTTCAGGGCCACCTGGAGACTCGTTGAATGGACTGCCGGGTGCCCCCGGACCCCGTGGACCGCCCGGTCCTAAGGGCTACGACGGACGCGACGGAATTCCCGGACTTCCCGGTGTACCCGGAACCAAGGGAGATCGCGGTGGCTCGGCTCCCGCGAAGGGAGAGAAGGGACAGCCCGGATACCCGGGCCAAACTGGACCACAAGGAGAGCGTGGATACCCCGGAGCCAATGGACCACCTGGAGATCAAGGAGACGACGGATTACCGGGAGCCCCTGGACGTCCTGGAGGCCCCGGATCACCCGGAATGGATGGACTACCCGGGTTACCGGGACCCCAAGGAGAGCCGGCCACGCTGGATACCCAGGAGCACCGGGAGCTAAAGGAGAATCTGGCCTCAGCGGACGCCCTGGTTTGCCCGGAAAAGATGGACTTCCCGGCTTACCTGGTCAGAAGGGTGAAGCTGGATATGGACAGCCTGGGCTTCCTGGACTTTCCGGTAAGTTTTAATTAAAAGGATAAAACGAATCTTTCATCGGTGCGATTCGACCCTTTAACAGCATAGTTAATCAATGCTGACAGGTTGCCTGGGATAACCCTGGCCTTGCATGAAAATGGAAAAAAGGGTAGAACTATATTTACGGTTTTTTACAGGCGAGAAAGGAGACCGTGGTGTTCCCGGACTTGATGGACAGCCAGGATTGCCTGGAGAACCCGGACGACCAGCACCGCAACAACTACAGAAAGAGGGCGCTCCTGGCCTGCCAGGCCATCCCGGCCTCCCAGGACTTAAGGGTGAAGCCGGCCCGGCCGGAAGGCCCCACCTGGTCACAAAGGAGATACTGGCTACCCCGGACCCCCCGGTCTCCGGGGCCCCGGATGCCCGGCGACAAAGGATTTGCCGGAGTGCCCGGCCTACCCGGTATTCCCGGCCCGAAGGGTGACGGCGGACAACCCGGTTTCCCCGGACGCGAAGGACCCAAGGGGGAGCCCGGCGCGTCGGGCGTCGGACAGCCCGGACCACCTGGCTTCCCAGGACTGAAGGGAGATTCTGGACTGCCCGGCACACCTGGACTGCCCGGTCTGGACAGCCGGATACCCCAAGCAAGGGAGACGCTGGCCTGCCTGGCATCCCCGGCCAAGCCGGCTTCCCCGGCACTAAGGGCGATGCTGGACAACCTGGACTACCTGGTCAGTTCTTCCTCATTTTATGCGGATAATTAGAGCAATTTGACTAAAGAAAAATTATTAAATATCGTCGTTTTGTAATCGCACAAATTAGCAAAGGCGGAAAAGGTGTGCCTAGGTGTAAAAGAAGGAATTTATAGCAAAAAGCTTAAAAAGTGAAAAGATCTTGTTAGTGGAGTGGGCAATGAAGCAGTTTTAGGTGCCCCTGGCTTGGAGGGCGAGTGTGGACCCGAAGGACCACCCGGATATCCCGGAGCTAAAGGAGATTCCGGCATCCCTGGCCTACCCGGAATCCCAGGCCTGAAGGGAGAAGCTGGACCGCAGGGCCCATCTGGATACCCGGGTTCCCCCGGCTCACCTGGATACCCCGGCGTCAAGGGACTTCCTGGAATCCCTGGAGTCCCAGGCCAAAAAGGCAAGCACCTTGGCCATTCATTAGCATCCTTATAACCATTTATCCTATGCAATTTACATCCTCCGATTCAGGTGACTCTGGCACACCCGGATACCCTGGAGCTCCTGGGCTGAAGGGCAACACTGGAGAGAATGGGCTTCCTGGACTTCCAGGAGCAAAGGGTAACTCGGGACTCCCCGGCCAGCCCGGACGCGACGGAATGCCCGGCGTGCCCGGCATCAAAGGCGACCGCGGTTTCAACGGATTGCCTGGTCTGAAGGGAGAACCCGGATTGGCTGCTCGAGATGGACAGAAGGGAGATGCCGGCCTACCAGGACAACCCGGTCTGCGCGGAACACCCGGCAATCCTGGACTCCCCGGAATTCCGGGCCCGAAAGGAGAAGCCGGACCCGCTGGATATGGACAACCCGGACACCCTGGAGAAAAGGTAAGGGAAGAAGAGATTGCAAGCGTCTTCGATTTAAACAACAGAGAAATTTTACTTGAGCTTCCTTTGAATTACTAACGCTATTTTAACGTTTCTAACGATCTAACGATAATCTTTGTCTAGGTAATAATCGAAAAAGAAAACGTGCGGAAAAGATTAATTCTCCTTTTCAGGGATTGGCTGGTATTCCTGGCAAAGCCGGGCGACCCGGAGCCCCCGGTGCCCCCGGACAAGATGGGCTCCCCGGCTTCCCTGGATTGAAGGGTGAAGCGGTATGTTTTTCTGGGTTTTTTTTTGACGATTAGACTCGATAGGGGATATTTCGGTCTTTTAGGGCTATCCTGGAGCACCCGGACTGCCCGGCAACGATGGCGTCCCCGGTCTGCCGGGACTAAAGGGCGAATCGGGACCATCTGGACTTCCTGGTGTCCCCGGTGAACCAGGACAATCTGGACCCATGGGACCGCCTGGCATTCGCGGCGAAAAGGGAGAATCTGGCCTTCCTGGTACGTTAATAGGATTTGATCGTGGCCGTACGATTAATGACCGAAGAGTTCGAGGTGCAACGAGGGTTAGGGTGCATTAAGGCGGTGTATGAGGTGTGGTGCAGCCATTCGAATATGTTTGCCGTAGTGTTTGCGTTTTTTTCACGTCCATACACATGCCTACATCTTTTGGGGACATCTCCCATTGGTGGCAGATGCAAAAGCTAGAGCATAGAGACAATTTTAAGCAACAGGAGTTGATTAAAAAAATCATGGCCATAGTCAGTGGATTGGTTTTTCAGGCCTTCCCGGTGACGCTGGCCTTGATGGTGTGCCCGGAATGAAGGGCGATGCTGGATATCCGGGACAACCGGGCCTGCCTGGTGGTTCTGGCGAGAAGGGCAATTCTGGAGCTCCTGGATTCCCAGGGTTGAAGGGTTTGGCCGGACAGCCAGGTCTACCTGGACTACCTGGAATGGTTGGCCAGAAGGGAGAACTTGGAACTCCTGGACTGCCTGGACATGACGGCGGACCCGGTTATCCTGGAGAAAAGGGAGATGCCGGCTTGCCTGGTCAACCCGGTCTGCCTGGTAAGTTACCCTGGAAACTACGATTGACTAACATAACAGAAGCACTCAATACTGTAATGCAATAAATTCTGAAGTGTATTTTGATTTTGCAGGACAAGGCTTCCCCGGTTTGCCCGGTCAGCCCGGCCAGCCGGGAATTAACGGACACGATGGTCTACCTGGTCTTCCTGGCATGAAAGGAGATAGCGGACAACCCGGATATCCTGGAGCACCAGGAGCGAAGGGAGATTCCGGACTTCCCGGCTTCCCCGGACAAAAGGGTAAGTCATTTCGCAGCGGAGTTAGCTACAGCGATGCACCAAAAAACGCATCGGACAGGAGAAACAACGGATCGGGATGAAGTTGATAGGGCCTCTGCCAAAATCTCGAAAATCACAATCTCGAATTTGCAGAGTCTCGAAAATTAGAATCTTCACTTCACAGCATAGCGAATTCCGAATCAAATTCAGAATGAACCAGTGTTGAAAAGCCGCTGCGACTTTTCAACCCTGGCCCCGTCCGGACAAATGAAATTGTAAACCTTGCATAATTCTGCCTCAATAATGCTGACAAAAATGAAAAGATTTCCTTCCATCCCTTTATATAGGTTTCTTCTATTTCCGGTATATGCTAATTGTTTCCTAATAAAGAGGGTTCCCGAAAATTTTAGAAAAATTAATTTTTAGTATCGAAAATAGCTTATTTTGATAATTCTGAGAAGTGTGCAGTCATCGCAGGGCCATTACGCACCTAGTGATGTATCATACGGACCCTAAAATTCATCCCCTATTGAGTTATCCTCCGGACATAGAGACGGAAGTTGCTTGCAAATCGACACACACACATAGACACTATTTTTTTATACATAGTAGGATCAAGATTAAGGCTACAGGACTTACCCGCTTACGCCCTGCATCCAGCCTATGCAAATTTCGAGATTCCGAAAATTCGAGATTCTGAAAATTTCAGATTTTGAAAATTGTGAGGGGTTTGCTTATACTTCCGAAAATCCGATTCCCGAAAATTGGTTTCCCGAAACCCTGAGCCCCGAAAATCGGAGTCCCGAAAAATCTGAGTTCCCACTTTGCAGGCGAATCCGGTCTTCCTGGCGTGCCTGGCAAACGTGGCGAAGATGGCTTACCTGGTCTGCCTGGACGCGAAGGCCTTCCCGGTGTACCTGGAATTAAGGGTGAACGTGGACCGGCTGGCCCCTCGGGTCAACCTGGCTATCCTGGAATCCCCGGCCTAAAGGGTACGTTTTAACTTGCATCAAAGAAGGAAAACGACCCAGTCATTACCTATCTTGGGCTCAGGCTTAAGTGACTCATCCACCCCATCCATCTCAAGCCCCGAACTAAATATAATTTTTTTAGGCGAGAGCGGACTGCCAGGCTTCCCAGGCGCAAAGGGTGACTCTGGCCTCCCGGGAGCACCAGGATTCCCCGGAGCCCCAGGTATGAAAGGAGAGCTGGGTGTCCCCGGCCTTCCTGGACGCGATGGACCCCCTGGACTCGATGGGCAGCCCGGATTGCCCGGCCCCCCCGGACCCGAGCCGTTGGTGCAACCTGGAGAGAAGGGAGATGCAGGACGTCCTGGTCTACCAGGTACTTGTTATTAAAAGCCATAGCTACGGGGCGGCGCGAAACTTGGTTGCTCAAGGCAACGCACATGCTTGTGTATTTGAGACAGGCAACAGCCTGCACGGCGAGCCATCATCTTTTCCAATAATGTTTCCGAAAATCAGGAATTCAAACAATTTGCATTGCTATTGCATTGCGGCCATTGCTATTGACGGCTGGACGCAAATTTTTGGAAATATGATTTTCGAAAACATTACTTTTGAAAATATGAATCCCGGAGATATGACTTCTCGAAAAATGATTTCGAAAAAGGGTGATTTTCGGAAAAATTATTTTCGCAAATATGCATGGAAATCGCGTGTGTTTTCCAGGTATTCGCGGCGAAAAAGGCCTACCGGGACTAGATGGACCACCGGGGCCGGCGGGACCTCCTGGTCTTCCTGGTACACGCGGTAATGACGGATACCCCGGCGTGCCCGGAAACCTCGGTGAAAAGGGAATGGCCGGTCTGCCTGGGTTCCCGGGTCTGGATGGACCACCAGGAGGGTAGGTTGAATCTGCCATTTTGAACTGACACTTCGCTTAAACAAAAAGACTAAATTAGCGCTGCGCCGATTACGGAAAATTGGCTTTTCTAGATGTCCTATGTTCGACAATGGTCCAGTTAAATCCTCTTAAAACCTCTTTGAAGGATTTCTGCACGAATTACATGGGTGCTTACTAGGCGGCTCCACATGTAAAATTTGCTGATCGCTTGACGGTTCTGAACTGTTAGCGGGTGGTTGCGGAATCTTTAGGGAGAACCAAATTTTTCACTGTAACTCTCTACGGCCCTATAACAAAATATTAACCATTTTTCTCGCATTTTAAATAGTTTTTAGATATCAAAACAATTTTAAAAATCTTCGAAATTTTCGAAAATTATCGGCTTTTTGGTCAACATTGCATGAAAAATGACCAAAAAAGGCCAACATTTT